>CM075811.1:15587861-16187861 GCA_037975025.1 Excoecaria agallocha
AAATTAAAATCTTAAAAATATATTATATTACTGTAAAGTAAAAATCCATGAAAACCATAACAAAAATAGCATAAAATCAGTATCAATAACAATCTAAAAATAAAAGTCTAAGCTATGTAGTTGGTGGAGGTGAATGAGAATGATTTGACTGCTGAGCACCCTTGATTTTCAAATCTTCTACTCGATTCTTTAGTTGGGTTACAATATCCATCAACATGGTAAGTGCAGTCTCTAACTGAACGACTTTCTTAGAAGATTCGCATCGCTTACTGTAAGCAGCTATAGATGATGTAGAGGAATTCGAATGTGAAGTGTTTGCAATTGAACCTAAACCAAAAATCCTCCCACGATTATTCTTATCACCAACTACTTCAAGAAAAATCTGACTCTCATCAACACTTTCAGAGCTCTGCCGCTGTTGAATGAGAGTCTCTTGTATTTGCTCCTATCATTACAATAATTAAAATTAATTAGCTATATTTTTATAAAATAATTAATATTGATGTATAAATTTAACATACATTGAGTTGTCTGCAACGGATATTGACGAATGTCTGACCATCATGCTTTTTTGTGTGAGTGTGCATAAAAACTTCAGGATATGTAGGCTTTCTACCCATAGTTACATTTCCGTCGCTAATATAAATTAGCGACGGAATTCAAAATCAGTCGCTAATTTAGCGACGAAAAATTTCGTCGCTAATTTTTTTCCGTCGCTAATTTATATTCCTAATTAGTCGCCAAATTATAATAATAATACTTAGCGACTACATTTTCCGTCGCTAATTCAGTCGCTAAATAAATTCTTAAATTAATCGAGACAAATATAATAATAATTTGTTAGCGACAAAATTTTCGTCACTAAACCATCGCTAATAAATATTCATAAAATGCAAATAAATCGAAAATTAACTTATTATTATTACTATAAAATTCAGAATTTAATTTATATAAATAAAATTTCTCAAATATTATTAATTTAAAAAATATAATATCATAAAAGTAAATTAAATTGTGCAATACTTTACAAATAATTAAAAAAAAATTCAAACTAAATAATACTACAAACAAATTTTTATACAATATGCTACAAAAACAGCCGGGCATCCAATCCTGATGTTGGCTCATCCATGAATACTATAGATGGTCTCGATGCATAATGAATTTCAACAGCTAATACTTGCCTGTTCAGCTTCATTTTTGTAAACCAAAAGATCCTGCAAGAAACTCAGATATTACAAGACAGAATTTGAAAATTTCACTAAGTAGAAATGTCAAGCAAAGATAATGGTAACTAAGAGGATGAAGTTGGGCATTTCACCACAACACCAGTGACAAGTATATAGAAGTCTGTCGGTGCCTCACTTACCAACTCCAGAGATTGGTTTGCCAAAAGTTCTTTTGGCTGCAACAATACTTTCTGTAACCTAAGATAATTAAGAGAAATGAAAGACAGTGAAAAAATAGGGGAATGTGCAGAAAATTCCAAGTAAAACTGTTTCCAGAAGTCTATATTCAGAGTAGCAAAATACCTGCAACATTTTAATCCTATTAGATCACCATCATTTATGCAAAGTAGATCTTGATAAAGATAAACAAAATTTGAATTCAAAATCGTTATATGATGTGGCTTCAGTGTGCCTACTTATCATTTCTATGCTTTTGATGATAAGAGCAAGGGCTTTTCAGTGAAGATGTTTATTTTGTGCCAAAAATACTGCAATAGATTTAAATCTCGTATAACTATCTTGTATCCCCATTTCAAACCCAAGCACAAAAAGAACAGTAGTTTTTGATGTACTCACCTGACTAGAAGAGCATTCAGAAGTCTTGCAGAAAAGAAATTATTGTCACATGCTAGTTAAAGAGCAAAATAGCACAAGCACAAAAAGAAAGAGGAGAAAGAGCAAAAAATAGCACAAGCACAAAAAGAAAGAGGAGAAGGGGGCGGGGGGGCCAATTGGTTTTTTTAAAAAAAAATAAAAGGGAAAAAGGAGAGAGGAGGAAGGGGGGTTTACTCTCTCAAGTTTTGTGTAAAACATTCTTCCTTGTATCTAAAAAATTTCCCTTACAATTAAATGAAAATGGGTTTGGGGTTTTAAGCATCTGTGGCTTTGCTTTTTTTTTTCTTTGGGTAGGAATATGATTTTCAGGTTGTTTGCGACCTGAATTACCTGACCTGAAAATTTTTGAGTTTGTTCGGGTGTATTTATCATCAACAAGTTCAGGTTCAAGTCATTCAGGGTTCTTAAAATTATGGGTTGGTTTGGGTGTATATACACTCAAGAAGGATCCAACTATTGCAAAGCCCTATTCAATATATTTAATGTAGAAAAATATCTCATAGGGCATTAGGCAATTAAAATGGTCCATTCATTTTCGTCATGCAAATGAGATGTCCTAATAAAAAACCAAAGAAAATTCAATTATATACATCGATTTTCCAATTACTGAAATTGAAAGTTTGTTGAAGTTGACTTCATTAAGATTAATGCAAAATTGATATGCTCATGCCTACAGCTCTAAATACCTTACATAAGCAATCAGCAACTTTTAGTTTAAGGAAAGATAAATCTCAAATTTTTTTTTTTTAAATCAAGCATGTTAGACTGCAATTGCAGAGAACCACTCCCAGAACCTATGTTCAAGTCAAATATGATATATTGAGTAGAGTAACCTAAATGGTGAAAATAAGTCAGCTTATCGTTGGTTGAGTAGCTGCAATCTGACTAAATCCAACCATAAGAGACTGTAATCTCTCACCTGCATGAGTTCTCTTCTCAAGTTACTTCAATATTCACTTAAATCAACCCCCTTAAGTGCATTTTGACCATTACAACCAAATACTGAAAATTTAATTTAGGCATGTAGTCAGGGGTTGGCTTCATTGGGGAAAGGATTCACACGAGACTATATAAATTAAAAATAAGAACGATAAAAGAAAGGTTAAAACTAGACAGGAAAAATAGTGCAATCATAAACAAGGGTCAAAACACAAATCTGCTTTCAGAAAAGGGAAGTGGCAGCACAAGACTTCTGACCTTTACATAGTCAGGAACCCAATATGATTTCATCTTTAACTATGAAATGTAGGTTTTTGATTGATTTTTTCTATTTAGGAACTTTAGGTTTACAACTTGATACTGCTTTCATATATTCGTCATCTACAAAGTTTCTTCTCAAAGCAAAATAAAATAACAGCACTTTCACTTTTCAAAGCATATTATATTTCATTTAGTTAAGACACTAAAACATCAGTACAACTAAATTTCGGATATCTTTCTATGAAGAAATTATTAGAAAAGTCCCTAAAATAAGAATTTTAGCCTAAATATGGATAGCTAAATTACACCAACATAGCAATTCTCCAAGAATTAAGCTAAAAACAAATAGATAATCATATATAAGCCAAATTCATAATAGATAATCATATATAACCCAAAATTTTATTAAACACATGCAGTTAATTTCAAATAAAGAGACTTAGGAATGAACCAGCCAAGTATAAATTTTCTATATCAACCTTCAGAATCAGAATATTCAACTTGCTTTGCATAATCCAAGAATTAAAGAAAGAACAACCACGAAATTAGTCTAACTCCACCAAACAAGAAAAATTCTCCGCAATTTGATCCTAGGATAAGAGCAATGACTAAGCAAATCAAACATCTCTATTCAAATCCCTCTCCCTAAAGACCTGCTCCCACTATTCCAAAGCTGTTAGCAAGGGATTGATTTAAAAATGAATCATCCTACAAGAGATTGGAGCTATTATGTATATACCGCATAATAAATTCAAGCAGCTACGTATATTACACATTACATATTAAATGTTCTCCTATTACCTCATGCAGTTTTCTTATGTATCAACAACATAAATCAACAGCAAAAAGCAGATAAAAATATATGAAGTACATGGAGCTTAGGCAACTCACCGGAGGTCCACCGGAGCCTCACCGGAGCTTCATCGGAGGCACACCGGAGATGCATGGTCGGCGTCAGAATGGAGTTCACATCACCCCAAACCTGCTGGCGGTGGTCACGCGCCTTACCGCCGTCCTATTCCAACGAAAACCACACCGAAATGTCACGATCACCATAGCTCCGATCTGCCTGATGCCGGCGAGTGGGGAGGATCGGAGGGCACGAGAAGGTGCAACTCACTGTTGGAAATTCATCGGTAGGGGTCGTGTCAATAACAGCCACCGCCGCTTGCTGAAGAGGGAGAGAGAAGCCTTCGGTTATTAAAGGAAAAAGAAAAACGGTAGAGCAAAAATCCCAGTACCTTGATGATGGAGGACAGACACCGCACAGTGGCCAGGAGGAGGGGGAAGCGACGGCAAGGTCACCGGTGATCAGCGTCGTCGGTCAGCTTCCTCTGCCACCCCGATCTCCCTTATCTCCTTTCTTCCCTCTTTGCTATTCTTTCTTTTGTTAATTTTATGGCCACATATTTTGTTACCCCAAAATATATATATATATATATATATATATATATATATACATATATTTGCACATTTTATTTAATTCAAAAGACTAAAATTAATTTTCTAATCCCATTATCAATATAAGACTAGTATTATATCACATTCTAAATAATTTTGATCCCTGATAAACTGGTGTCAAAAAAATACTATTCACCATCTATTATTATTATTATTATTATTATTATTATTATTATTATTATTATTATTATTATTTCACATAAATTAATTTATGTTAATTTCTTATTTATTATTATAATGGGTTTACTTATTGAAAACAAAATTAGTTAATATGAAATTTATAAGTTTGAACAAACAAAATTAGTTAATTTGAAATTTAATTAAGAATGCAATTTGAAAATTTTTTTACTTTTAATTACGTATTTCTCACTATACAAGAGAATCTTAATGTCCATAATTAAGAATTTTCGACTATACAAGAGAATCATAATACCCATCCAATTAGAAATGTTAATAGAAAGAATTCAAAACATTCTATACTTTTTAAATTTTAATTGAATATTAATTATTAGACTAACTTTTAATGGTTAATACTTAAGCCGATTTTAGTTACATACTTTTTTTTTCCTAAGGGAATTAGGTGCATCCTATATATATTTTTTGCACTTATCCATAAAAACCCATTTTTCCTAAATTTTAGTTTCCATCTTATAGTTTCTCTAAGTATAATTTGTATTATAAATTATTAAATTACATATCTTGAATATAATTCCACTTATTATTATTAAAAATGTAAATTTTCTAAATAAATAAGTTTAGATTTTGGGATAATTGACAAAAAATTATTAAAAATATAAATTTTCTAAATAAATAAAATCAAAAAACAGATCAAGTATTCACATATTGAACTCACTTCAAATCTCTCTCGATTCTTCTCTACTGAAAAATACATCACTGGTATAATAATCCATGTTTTACATTAACAAAAATTATAGAAAACCAAAGCTTCTATAAAGTATATGAATAAAAACGTCTTTACTTATACTCCAAATAAAAATAAAATTTACCCAAAAAAAATCAACAACCTCTTTTTTGCAACAAAAAATAAACTTACAGACCTTAAAAACTAATCTTCACCGTTCAAAATTAACAACAAGGAGTTTTGAACGTACTCACCAAAAATTAGGCCAATCTAACGGCAAATGATTTTCCGATCGTCTTCGTATACAAAACTGGTCATTAAGTAAAAAATCCAGAAATAACCTCTTTTTTTGCAACAAAAACTGAACTCACAAACCTTAAAAACTAATCTTCACCATTCAAAATTAACAACAAGGAGTTTCAAACGTACTCAACAAAAATTAGGCCAATCTAACGGCAAATGATTTTTCGATCATCTTCACATACAAAATTGATCATTATGTAAAAAATCCAGAAAATAGTCTCTTTTTTGCAACAAAAACTATACTTACAAATCTTAAAAACTAATCTTCACCGTCCAAAATTAACAACAAGGAGTTTCGAACGTACTCACAAAAAATCAGGCCAATCTAATGGCAAATGATTTTTCGATCGTTTTCGTATACAAAACTGGTCATTACGTAAAAAATCCAAAAAACAGCCTATTTTTTGCAACAAAAATTAAACTTACAGATCTTAAAAACTAATCTTTACCGTTCAAAATTAACAACAAGGAGTTTCGAACGTACTCACCAAAAATTAGGCCGATCTAACGGCAAATACTTAACCATTTAATCTTTACTTACACTATTCCGTATAAAAGCTATTCAATTTGTGTGTGTGTGTGTGTATATATATTAGAAAATTTATTCATTTAGAAAAATAATAGAAATTAAATTGAAGAAATTAAATTAGAAAATTTATTCATTTTGACTTGTATGAGTTTAAGTCTTGGATTGAACTCTATTGTCTTATTCAACTAAATAATAAATTAAGCTTAAAATCACATACGCATTAAATTGAAACGGTGGAGAGATATGAGGAAATAGAAAATATTATTTTTATATATAGAGTAAATTTTTGAAATTACTAAAATGCCCCTACCAAATTTCATTATTTTATCCTTGTATTCAAGGATAATTTTATAAATATAAACTTTAAATTTTTTAATAATTTAAAATTTTCTCAAAATTTTAACAAAATAAAAATAAATTATAAATTTTTCATAATCCTTTTAAATAAAATAATAAACTTTATATTATTATTATATAAATATTTATATTTATTATTTTTCATTATATGACTATATATATAATACTTCTAACAATTACTTTATTATTATTATTAAAATGTAATTTTTTTAAATAAATAAGTTTATATTTGGGGATAATTGATAAAAAAAATCAATAAAATTCCTAATAATTTAATATTTGATTTAAATTTTATAAAATAAAAATTAATTACAAATTTTTTTATTATTATTTTAAATGAGATAATAAATTTTATATTACTATTTTATAAATATTGACTTTTATTAATTTTCATAATGTGATAATATAATAATTATAACAAGTAGTTTATTATTATCAAAAATATAAATTTACTAAATAAATAATTTAAATTTTGTAATAATTGATAAAAAAATTATTACCAAATTATAATATAATTTACAAATTTTTTTTTCAAAATAAAATATCAATTTCATATGATCTATATCAAAAATACATGAAATAGTAAAAATTATTTTTTATTTTATTTTGCGACGGATTAGCGACCACAAATTTCCGTCGCTAATAATTTTAAATGAGATCTAATACAATTAGCGACAAAATTTCGTCGATAAATCGTCACAAAAAGTGGCGCGATTTTTTCCCTCCAAAATTAGCGACTAAAATATGCTTCACTAAATTTTCTTGTACTAATTTTCAAAATAAAAAATTAAAAAAATTAGCGACGGTAATTTCATCGCTAATTCCGTCGCAAAACACGGCGCGTAATTTTCCCGCCAATAATTGTGACTGTTTATTAATTCTATCGCTATTTTGTCGCAAAAAATGAAAAATAACCTTCCCATGACGGAATTGTAAAACAGTCGCTAAATTTGCAACGAAAATATGGTCGTCGCTAATTGACAGTTTTTTTGTAGTGTTATTTCCTGTATAACAAGCAATAAGAAATAATCATCAAAATACCACAATTCATTCCACAATAAGGGGGAAAATTTTCACAATTACAATTAAAAAATAGAATAAAGAGTAATCTATACATGCACATGAGAGCCTAGTAGCAATATGCATATAGTTATTTGGTTTGATCAATATAATAAAATATAAAAAATACAATTCTTAAAATTGTTGCACAATTTTGAGTTTACTATTATGTGTAAATCAATTAAGTTCCAATATAAGAATACTTTATCCTATTCTTCCTCCTCCAATTTCACCATCAATCTGATAATTATCAATGGTTGTTCTTAATCTAAGTGAAAATGACAACAAGGAGAACATCCCTCCTTCAACTAAAAGAAGAACCAGGAAAATATCATATAAGAATTTTTCTTATAAGGTTTTTATTTCATTTGAATAAAATCATCTATCCTGTGTAGCTAAATTTGAGCACACATGAAGGTATATCAATAGGTTTTTTTACCATTTTAGCTCATGAGTGTTATTAAGTTTCTCGTAGCAAGAATGTTGCTTGATAACCAAACTCTATAGCCCAATAAAACAATAAACTGTTGTACAATAAGGAAATTCTGATTCATTACAACCAAATGGAATTGAAAAATAACTCAACAATCTTAATAGGTTTACTTCCTGTGAAACAAAAAATTTATATCAACAACAAAGGCATCCATGGAAACAGAACAACAATTACACAATTATTGTCCATAATAATTATACATTTATAGAATAAAATGTAAGCATAAAAGTCAGATACTTACCAGTTTAGCTGCATGCTCGTGATGGCTCAAAGTTCCTCCAGTGTGCACAGCTAGACTCTCACAATCTGAGTCTCCCCGCCTATTTGAAGAATTTCTATCTGAACTGGCAATTGCTTCGGGTGTTGCCCAGTATTACTGCCAACGATTCCATATTTCTTCAGAAATAAAATTAGGTCATTGACCACCATTGTGTAAATTACATAGAAATTCTTTATATTGTTGGCGGGCCCGCTTTTCCCAAACTCCATAAATGACATCATTAAATTTTCAATCCCAAAAAAATTCTTTCTGAAAAAAAAATAAAATAAGTATTGCAAAGTACAATAGATAATGCATTAATGTATGGAGCTAATTATTTTGAAAAAGATAATGTTATTTATTTTTTGTACCTCAAACTCTTGATAATAAAAATCCTTTGTCTGCAGAGAAAGATTTTTCCAAACATAAACCTCAATTTCTATCCTCTCTTTGAATATGGATATGATTTTTCTTAAGCAAATACCTGATGGAATAAACCTGTTAATATGAACAAAATCAATATCAAATTAGATATCCATACTATTAGTATAAGTTTATGTTTTAATCTTGCAATACAAATTTTTTATAATTAAACTCACATATCATTGATAATCTTAATATAAATTCTTCCATCAACTCCTTTTGCACCAGGCTGGAGTCCTTCATCCTCAATATCGAAACCTGGTACTTGTGTAGGCATAGATTCAGGGTTTGGGATCGAAGTAGATACATTTATATGGTCAGAAGATATATTTGGATTGTTGGATGCTGAATCACTTGGTTGATTAGGAGAGTAATCGCGGTTTGTTGTTGGTGAGGGTGATGCCTCATATTGCTGGTTAGGATATGGACATGACACACCTAAACCTACAGACCCTGCAACCTGAGATGGGTGGACTTGTCCACTGTTGTCTCCATTCGATGTTAGTCTGAACCTTAGCGGTAGCAATGATTTTCTTCTTTTGGGTGGCATATTTTAAACCTGAAATTCAAAGAAATTGAATATACTTCTTCAAATCGAATTATATAATTATATTAAAGAATATGTAACATTAGTAAATCATTGCAATAATAACACATTTTGGTTTTGAGATAATAAAACATACATAATTTAATCGCTATCATCACTTAATTGCACATTAAAATCATCCTTTGTTTCTGAATATTCAGAATTAAAGTCAAGCTCATCTTCAGAATTCTGCCCATCTATGGATTCCTCATCATCTCCAGATAAAATTTCCACAAATTCATTATTTGGATGATTTAAAATTTCATTCTCGAAATATGCATTTATTTCATGTACATCCAGTTTTTCTTCCTGAAATGCTTCACTTTCTTTTGTCTTGCTTTCTCCATTTGCCTGTCCATCAAAAACACCTATTGGTTTAACTTTGCAGATAACTAACCAATCTGACTTATCCCTTCTTAAGCTGGGATAAGGGACATAATGCACCGGGATCGCTTGCATTGCTAACACGAATGGTTTAAATTGCTTAAATCTTCTCCGCTGGTTGATTTCAGTGAGATTATATCGGCTATGTACTTTTGTTCCAACGTTAGGAGTTGGATCAAACCACTCACACTTAAAAAGTACACATCGTTTTATCGACAATGCAGGATATTCTATTTCAAGTATCTCAATAATGTTAAAAATTAAACACGACATATAATAAATCCATAATGCATTTGTAACATTCCAGTAAAACAACATGAACCTAGAGAGAATAAAGAAGCAATATTCCAAAAAATGAGGCAATCAGCTATTTCTCTATTTGTAGACCAGTGGATAGTTAAATATTTACAAACAGTATTTGGCCTCATAAATCCAAAGTTCTGTTTGTATGAAAGTAAATCTCAGAATAGCTTTCCATAAAAATACATATCAACCACAAAGACGAGCAAAAGGCCTAGATAAATTTGAAGACTAGCTACAAAAAATGATGTAACTGAAATGGAAACATATGCATCAGCTGATAAACTGCATTTAGCAAGATATTGTAGTAAAAAAGGTAGGTCCTATTAGTAACTCTGCATCAGATGTGATAAATTCAAGGTGTGATGAGCATTAACAACTCCTTATAAATATTCAACTAGCATATTCAAGTAACAGCTAAAAGAAAATTTTGTAGAGTTGGGGATTTTACCTGATTTGGTTTAAACTTTAGCACATAAATCTCCTTCAACAACCTACCAATTAGTTAAACACAAATTACTTGGGTTTGCTAATTGAGTAACAAATTAATCAAGATCAATGCTAAGAGTTCTATAAAACCACCAAATATATGCACTAGGAAGACCGCTTCCAAATTAAACTACAAACTAAAGAATCAAGGGAGAGGCGAGACTATCCAAACATAAGATGGGAAATGCAGATACGGCACGAATTCAGTTCATCATAGAATTTCAATATCCTAACTATAATCACATTTGCCAATTAACTCTTGTTTCTTTTATGTATATAATGAACATAATGTTGATAAAAAAAACATACTTATCGAATAAATATATACTATTTTTAATATTTTATGACCAAATTGGCCTAAAATATAGACCAATTATACACAACTTTTTTTATTAGTTTATGAGTAAATTTGACAGTTATCTCAATTTTATTAGACAATACCATGTCATTTTTAAAATGTCAGTTTTTTCAAAATGTTTCGATCATCAACTAAAACGAACTGAAATTAATAAATTTTGCTAACCGAAATTAACTAACTAAATTATTTCAACTAATATGATTTAGTAATAAATTTATGTACAAGGACACCATTCTAGGTCGTCAAGTTTGAGAATTGATGTATTATAACATACACTTATGAATCTCAACACAAAAGTACTTTACTTTGTAATAATCTGAGAATAATGAATAATAAATCTTTATGTGACTTTCATGAAAATCATATATTTAAGTTGTATTTAAGATACCAAAGTTATGATCAGTGTCAAAGCATTATACAAGGAATGTATTGCAACAGAAGAACTCAAGTTTCCAGTCCAGCAGTAACAACTTCCAAGAACACAGCCAATTATAAATAATTGTAAGAAGTTTTTACCAGAAAAGTGAGCCGCGCTGAAAATGGATAAACTATGAAGAACCGCTTTCTGCCAGTTCATTGTGGAGTCCAGTGACGTCAACAGAAATCCTTTGTATATAATTTTTTCTAGTAGGGGAGTGATAAGGCAATACACAAAAACACAAACAGTTTTTGATATGTTGCTGCTCAGGAGAATCTGTTTCAAAATTGGGTTATTCACATCCTACAAACATTTGGAAATGAAGCATTGAGATATGGCAGAACTCTAAAATCCAAGCTGTCAGAACCATAATTCCTTTATCCCGCAGAATAATACTAGATAACAACAGTAAAATCATGGTATCCCCATTTCCTGAGGTTTCACCGAGTCTCATGCCATGTAGATATTTCTAGTAGATACTTTACCGTCGACAACTATTCTCAGAGTACACTTCTCATCAACCTCGAAACTGAACATGGACGCATATTATAAAGGAAGTTTCTTATCCCATTAATTATCTTTTTCTCTCTAAACTACTATTGTCTTTATTATCACTTAGAGAACACTTATATGACTTGAGCATTGGAGTCTGAAAATAGACTTTAGTGCAACATACACTTTTTGCAGGGATTTAGTGAACAAAGGTAGTCCGCTTTCAAGAGCTATAAATACTTATCCAAACTAAGTCCATCATTGAACAATACAAGCATAGTGTTTTCTTTCATTTAATTTCGAGCACAGAGAAACATAGAAAAACGTTTTATATAAACCATAATTAAAGAGAAAACAACCTGTGGAGTAGGTTTAGAAAGAAGGAGAGTATTTAATAAATTAGGCAATCCATACATGATAAACTTCACCATCTAAGACAGTGCTGAAAACTGTGAAAGAACAATGAGTTTAGGCAATCTAATTTAGGCCTTCAAAAAAAACGAAAGAATCGTACCGAAAAATAGCCCGTCTGTGGCCAGTGGTAGCAAGTCGACGCGAGTGATTTTGGATATTAGCGTTGTCTCGGCCTATAACGGTGCATTTCTCTATTATAGACAACAAACCAAACCAAATAAATCAAAGACCATGTTTAGGAATTTAACAGTATGTTTATTATTTCAAGTTTTCTCATATCTAAACCAGAATTACCAACCCAGAAAGCAAAAAATAACCAAAACAATTAACAAAAATCAACTTAACTCCTCAACCATCATGGCAGGAAGCTAGATGACCAAAGACCAGCAAGAATAGACTAACCTGATGATGACCAAAGACCAGACGACGAGCAGACGCCGATGAGGAATTGCGGTGAGGATGAGTTGTGCATTCGGTTTCTTTGTTATAGAGAGAGAGAGAAGGGTGGTGGTGTCTGTAAGGGAGGAGAAAAGGCAAATGTGTAGGCTTAGGGTTTTTTCGTTTTATAGTTCTAACAAACATGAAAATTACTTAAATGCCCCTCATTTACCAACGAAATTTATATTATGTTGCTATTTTTGCAATCGAAAATTAATTCGGTTGTTATTTAGCAACGAAAATTATTTCGGTTGCTATTTTAGCAACCGAAATAAAATTCCGTTGCTATTTTTCATTGAAAATGAAATTTAGCAACGGAATATGATTTCTGTTGCTATAATATGATTTCTGTTGCTAATTTAGCAACGAAATATAATTTCCGTTGCTATTTTAGCAACCAAAAATTAATTTCGTTGCTATTTAGCAATGGAATAATCTTCCGTTGCTAAAATAGCAATGAAAATTACATTCCGTATTTCGTTGCTAAATTAGCAACGAAAATCATATTTCGTTGCTTTTTTTCATCCCAAATTTTATCCGCCATTTGTTGCTGCCTTAATTAGCAACGAAATACTAATTCGGTTGCTAATTTTCGTTGCTAAATAATGGCGCCAAAAATTTCCTCTACTTTTAGCAACAGAAGATAACCAAATATTTTTTTCGTTGCTAAATTTATAAAGTTTAACCAATTTTAGCAACGGAAACTAGTTTTCGTTGCTAAATAGCAACGGAATTGCTTTTCCGTTGCTAATTTAGCAACGGAATCAGTTCCGTTGCTATTTTTTCGTTGCTATTTCCAGATTTTCTTGTAGTGAACAAAAATATATTATTATAATAATTTTGCTTTTGTTGCACATGATATGGGAGAAGGATTATAGCCGACCACCTATAATTCCTAAGGCTTGCCTACACACACTATAAATCATGATGAAAATACCTATGTGGTAGATCGTAGCAAAGAGGTGCATGTAAGTAACATGAATACAATTATTTTAGTTTTCACAGTTATTTAAATGGCAAATGATTGTCAATTATGAGTTGTTCTCTTATTTATGTTTATTAAAAATTGTTATGGTTTTATATGAGAGGTATGAGAAACTTCGAGCTGAGAGATCACAAGATGAGTCATCTGTAGATGAGTTTGAGTTATTTTTTAAGGCTGCATGATGCAATAAAATGAAAAAAGTATACGGAACTAGCTCATATATGCCTCCTGTTGTTTCTTAATTAGGTCCATCATGTGGTACTAGTACAAGCAATGCCTCCCATTTGAGTGTGACATTATTGACAAAAGAAGATGTCAAGGAGATTGTCGTACGAACTATTCATTCATTACTTCCTTACTTGGAGGTTCAACAACCACCAGTTTAGCCTAATACTAATATTACAGCACCTACACATGATGATGTTTCTCTTTCAGGTGTATAAATAGATAATCCACATGATTCTCTATTCGGTAATCGCGATTCTATCTCAAATTGATGTCTCCACTACTTACCTAGTGTTTTATTTAAACATTATTGTAGTGTTAATTTGGATGTTATTTTTAATATTATGGTTTATTGTTTAGGATGATATTATGTGGGATGATAAACTCATTTAGTATTTCAAGCAATTTGTAGTTGTGTGATAGTTATAACTCGATACTATGTTTTATATTATAAATTTATAAATTACATTATGATTTGTATTTATATATATACTTATGTATGGTCTCCATTCATTGATAGGTTATTCAATGACATATAAATAAATTCATAAATATTAAAAAAAATAAAATTTTTAGATAGTAACGAAAATTTTAGTCGCTAAAAATAAGCTAATTCAGTAAATGAAACAAAAATATTAGCGACAGGAGTAACGACTGTATTTCTCGTCGCTAAGTTTTAGTGATGGACAAAAATTTTGCCAAATCTCTCACAAAACGAGTTAACTTTTTTAGCGACGACAAAATTGGTTGTTAATATTATTTATTATAATTATGACTGATTTTCGCGGTTAATTAGCCACAGACTTTTTACTATAGCAATGAAATTTTCATCGCTATTATTAGTGACTGTTTTTAATTTTAGTAGTAAAAAATGCCAAGCAACTAATAAATAGCAACGATTGGTCATTTAACAGGTAAAGTAAATTAGCGACGGAAATTTATCCGTTAGTGATGGAATTTACTGTCGCTAAATCCCTATTTTTGTAGTGATGGTATATTCTAAACTCAATCTCATGTGTAATGATTTGAACACATTTTAATCAGCAAATTAATATATTATGACATTTGCAACTTTTTTAATCATGTTAATTATTGATTAATATGATAAGATCCTTAATTAAAATTTAAGACTTGATATTATAATGGATACCATGATAATGAAAGTCAAGTCTCTTACAATTTAATCTAAATTTGTTCTTGATCATATGATCGTTAAAATATAACATTAATAATCCAGTTAGATTAATATAAATGACTAAATTCATACCTTGGTGGAGGCAACTGAATGAAGGGAGAAAGGAGTTTTTAAATCATTCATTGGTCGATATGATTGATAAGAAAACATAGTTGATCACCTCTTAAGATTTGACAGCTAACCATATCCTAGGGTAACCCAGACTTAAAATGGACAAGGAAATACTATATTATTTTTCTATATCGTTGAAAGTATTTATATATTTCTTGTCATCCTATCATCAAAAAGTATTGCTAGAGGCCAACCTTAAATAGTAAATTGTTTTGGCCAATTTGCTACCTGCTTAATATTGAACTAATGGGATTGCACACTTTACGAATGTTATAATCTTTGCTAAGAGATTATTTATTTTACTATTTGATAATTGAAATGGAAAATCTAATTAATCAATTAAATGAAAATTTTAATTCAAATGTAATATTGTTAAATTATTTGCTAGCATGGAAAATATAATTAATATTAAGGACAAATTGAATTTTTTTAGAATCGATAATTAAATAATATCTTTTGGTTAATATTTGACTTCATCAATATACTTGTTATAGACATTGGATCCTCCATCAGCTTTTATTAGAATTAGCTAATGAGAAAAATTTTTCTCTTTAAAATACAAGGAATTCGTAGTTTTGGGATCTTTCCACGTTTTATGAATTTTTTTAGAAAAAAAAAAAGAGTTTTTAGGCTCCAAAAACCAGTATGTAGGGCCAAAGAGTCACAAAAGGAGGGCAGAACTAAGTTCACCCCATGACTATAAGAAATTATACTTTTGTGATAAATTTTTTAGAGACACATAAAATTTATCGACTAACTATAACTTACCATGATGAATTTGTTAAAACGTCACCATATTATTTATTGCTGTGAAAAAATTACCTTGCATCAATTTATATTTAAATTTTCGTCACTAATAGGTTAATTTTATGACAAATATATTTCATCATGGTTTATTTAGGAGGAAAAATTTCCTAATTTTTTTAAGAAAAAATTTAATGATAAAATAATAACTTATTTCAACATATTAATTCATCACAAAGTATTTATTTTTTTTATCGATTATTTTTTTCATAATTAGATAAATTTAGAGATGATAAAATTATTTCATCACAAATAAGATATCAAAAAAAAATACTTCTAATTTTTTCAAAGAATTTTAGTTCCAAAAATAATTTTATTTATGGCAAATAAATATGTCACAAAAAATAAATATATTGTGACGAGGTATAAATTCGTCACCTTTGATATAGAGAAAAAATTTCAAATCTTTTAAAAAATTTCAAATCTTTTTCTTTTCAAAGGAAAAATTCACGACAAAAAAAATTCCTTTTACCAATGAAAAATGACTTTACTGATGATTTTTTATTAATTTAATGACGAAATGCATCCATGTATAAAATGCTTGTAGAAAGCAATTTACAGATAAAAAATTCCATGGGTAAACTTTATCGACGGATTTTACCGACAGAAATATAAAAAAATTCTATTGGTTATTTTGTTAAAAACAAATCCGTGTTATGAATCATTGGCTGACTTTTTACCGTAGATATTCCGTCGGTAAATTTAATTAATAAAAAATATTATTTTATTTTAAAAAGTAGCCACAAATATTTCCATCGATATTTATCTGTAATATATATATTACAAATTTTTTGCATAAATTATATATTTCCTTTTGCAAAACTCATTCAATACAAAAAAATCAGAAATTTAAATTAAAAATATTTATTAATTAATAATTTTATTATATAACAAAATCAATATATACATCATAACGGAAAAATAGCCATAAAAACCAAAAAAAAAAAAACCTGCTGTATATTACAGCATTTCAATTACTTAACTAATGCAAGGGCTCAAATGATCAACCCTTTCAAAAATGACCTAATAATGTAAATTTTATCATCACTTGACAACATCTCCAGCCCCACCACACCAAATCAAATTCAGCTCCAGATCTAACCCCTCACGTTGCTGCAATCACAAAGGAAAATTGAATGACCGTTGGGAAAAAAATATATATCATCTAACTGAATTGAAGGTTAAAGACAACCTAACAAAACATTACAGTGGACCAATCAGTGAAACAACATACTTTGGCATAAAAGAAACCAAATTAACCAAGACATTAAAGAATGGAAAGTGAAAAGAATGAATCAAACTTACTTGCATCAATGAAACCCTTTTTCCTATAACAGCAGTTTCACCAATAACCACTCCAGTCCCAGGATCCAATAATATCCCCTTCTCAAATTTTGGTAGCTATATAATGAATAAAAATGGTAAAAATGGCCTTACAAGGAGCATTAAAGAATAACCGTGGTCCCATATAAAAATAACTACAAAGGTACTGTTAACTCTTTCGTCTTTTAGTTTACCAGTTTGTTAACAATCTTGGCATTAATGTCGTGCCTAAGATAAAGTGTAGCAAATTAATACAATTGGACAAAAATTTGGACCTCCTTCCCAAGTAAAGTATGCTATTCTGAATTTGAATGGCACAAAAAATTCAATGCAATGATGACTTACCAGGAAGTATGTCACCTCCAAAAACCTACAAAATAAAATAATATAAAATTACAAGGAGATAAAGAAGCGACAAAACCAAAAAGGATTAGTAACTGTAGAAGAACAACTTAATTATGGTACCCTAGTTGTTTGAAGAGGATAAAAGTTATGAACAATTGCCACATTGATACTTATAACATATATGTTATTAGAAAAATTTAGAAACAAGATGAGAAAATATTAAAGAAAACCTCTTGACTAAGAATTTAAAAACTGGAAACCATGAGTGATTCATTTCTTCAAACAGAAAGAGGACAAAAGCTAAAAACAGAAAGAAACAAAAACTTACAAAAGCAAAAACAATTGAGATTTAATAGAAAAAATTCGACAAAAAATTCAGCAGTTTGGTAATACTCTTTCCCAATTATTAAATAAGCTTCCAATTAAGATCATGATGAAGATTAATTACCATTGACATGGACTCCTAAACTTGTAACAAAAATTGGGATTATGGTGAAAAGATCAAGCACGGAAACTTGATTAGCAAAGTTAGGGAACAACCTCAGCTTATGGGCTTTTCCTTGCCACAGTGCAAAAATTGCCATTCCTAAACTTATGACAATAAAAAAATAGGGCAAGGATAAAGGATATTGCTGAAGTGTACCAGAGTGAATCTGGAAGCAAAAATAAAACAAAATGGCCCAACCAATCAATCTGGCAAGGACAATGAAGCTGTGTTGTATCATGACGCACAAGTGATAATTCAACAATGAGATATACAAGATACTAGAATATCATATAGACAACTCTGATTTGGATGAAAATCTAACATTAGTTATTGCACAAGGGATAATACTCACCACATGTCATGGAATTACAAGGTCAACCTTTCATGAACTCATATTCACATCGTCCTCTTCCTTGTTTACATATAGAAGCTATACAATTTATGCCATCATGAATACTTCCCCTGTATCATTCAAACAGAAAGTGCAGGTTTTACAGCATAAAAATATAAGGCTTAATGAACTGTATTTATTATTGCAACCGATAACCACCTTTCCAATTGGAATATTCATTTTGATTTTTTTTTAAATTAGACTTCATAATCTAACTTTTATCAAGATAGTAACTTCTAAAATCAGTTTGATATTTATAAAGTATGAATCTATTTATTTTTGTGAATTATATTTCACTTAAAGTTTGAAAGTTATTTCATCATAAAATAAAAAATAAAAGTTTGGAAATTATAAGATCAAATACTATTGCTAGGATAGCAAATGCAAAACATACTAGCAATTTTTCTTCTTTTCTTATTGTCAACTGTTTCCCTTGTTTATATGAAAGGGATGAAAAGACTTAGGCATTTGCAAGAAATAATCTTTGTACTAGCAACTAAACAAGATTATAAGATTTACATGCCTAGGTCAGGTTTTCAACCAGTTCTAAAATCACCTTTAAAAGATTTCTCTTTTTCCTAAATACTTACTTTTGTAAGACATTTTTCTAATTCTTAAAACATGCAAGTAGTTATATTTAGTTATGCTAGCATTTATCCATAGTTGCACCTATATTTTCTTTGGCTAATAAAAAAAGACAAGCAAATCCTGATTTCTACAGCTTATTGCAGTTTTCTATTTCTCTTTTTGCTCCCCTAATTTACTAAGTAAATGGTTCACCTAAAATTATGATATCTACTGTCAAATTGACAGAAATGAACAAGGAGTTATATACCAACTTAGCACCCTTTTGCTTAGTAGCTTCAGAAGTTGTATAAATAAACTATTAAAACTAAATTAACAACAATTCAAATGTTTTATTTGTCTAGTTTAATTTACTTAATCTCTCTATAATTATTTATAAAAAATTAAAAATATGATATCTCAAAATACTAGCTATAAAAGAAAAAGCCATAAGCCAATCCTGAAAAACTGAATGCACTAACAGCGAAATAAAAATCAATATATTAGATAAATAAACCACAAGCAAAAGTAATGCTAAAATCTATGTTACTCGGACTCGGATACGGATGTCGGATACGGATACATATCCATGTGTCGGACTTGTAAATTTCCTAAATAAAAGATACGTGGATATGGATCCAAATTTAAGATACGGGTGCGTGGATACTGTTAGAGATTAGAAATAGCAGTAAGTATTTTTAATTGGCCTATTTAAGTTGCTGCCGTTGGGCCTATTTAAGTTTTCCATTTCCAAGTCAAATTACATTGACTTGGGCCCATACCACTTAATTGGCTCTTTAAACTTTGGTAAACACATATCATTTTTATGGCTGGCATTTATTCTCGATCCCCTCTCTCTTCAAAAGTTGTCTTGAACTCCTCTGCGCTGCTGTTCTCCTCCGCCTTCCTAGTCCTGCCGTTCGCCGCCGTTTTCCATTCTCCTGCCGTCGTTTGTTCGCCGTTCGCCGTTTTTCCTGCCGCTGTTCGTTTTGCAGTTCGCCGATCTCCTGCTGTTCTCCTCCTGCCGTTCGCCGATCTCTTTCCGTTTGCCGATCTCCTGCCGTTGTTGATCTTCTTGGGTTTGTGTCGGACACAGATCTTGTGTCGTGTCCCGTGTCGTGTCGTGTCGACCCTGGTACGGCAAGGCCAAACGACGAGTCCGAGTAACAGAGGCTAAAATTATAAATGCCTCTCCATTACCAGAAAGCAATTAAAGTACAATTCCTGAACTAGCAAGCAAATTAATTGGCTATTTTTACATGCATACAGCACATATACTTCCCCTTATAATATCAAAGATTTTCTAGAATGATCTAAAAAAAATCCACAAATATACTTATTTTAAAAATAAAGGCATCCCAGCCAAGACATATATTTTCATAAAATTTGACCAATACTATCAATGTTCCAGTTCATCAATCTATATGCGGATCTTACTAACAATCTCACAATTTCATTTACCTATAAAAGTGCAAATAAACAACCTCTATGCCTACATAACATTAATGAAACACCTAACTGCCATAATATTACTAAGAAAAAAAGAGGAAAGTGAGCAAATAAGCAACCAGCAATACATCTCATCTCATGTCAGTTATAGTTAACTGGAATCTTTACATATGGAAAGAGCGAAACAAGAAAAACAGAGCCTGAAATGTCATATACTTGCAACATTATAACAGAGTGTAACAGCATAAACAAAAAATTATATTGTAAATAAAGATAACTTACAGCAAAATATTGAATAAATATCAAGGCACCTAATCGTATATATACAATCCAACAAATCAAAGATATAAATAGGTAGAGAATGGAAATAAACCTGGAACGCAGAACGACAAATTGAAATAGCGATATGTTTCACTGGATAATAAAAAAAAATAAAAGAATGAATAAATAAAAAAAATAAGGTCAATAGCAACAACATAAGGGAGGAAGCACACTTGTATAACAACAAACACAATCCATCAGGGAAAAAAAAAATCAAGCTAAATTTGTAAAACTAACTTAGAAACCCAAATCTACATTCAAATTTACTCCAACTTACACTTTCGAAGCCGTATTACACCTCTGAATGTGAAAATGCAAAATTTAAAGCCCATATCTAGAGAACTCGGTAAATAGATCAAGGATGAGAAAGAATTACCTGGGGTTGTGAAATGGGCTGACCTTGTTGGCATAGAGAGGAACCGAGTCACCTTCCTTGTAGCGGTGATTGGAGGCGTCGGATCTAACACGTGTAAATGAACATAAGACTAAAATGAAGAGGAAAATAAGGGGCAGAGGATTTGAAATGGCCATTGTTCAGCTTGTTCCCTCTTCTTCTTCCTTCAGGTAGAGAGGGGAAAAAGGAGGATGAAACAATTATTTAGCAATTACAATTACTTGAAAATTACTCGAGTAAGGTACACTTTAGACACAAAATGCTGAAGATGGATCGTTGGCCGGCGAACTGCTGCTCTGACGATCGGAGAGAGGGAGCGAGGCTCATGCTGCGATATGGCAGGCAGGGGAGAGAAAATAGCGTTACTTGGTTAGGGCAAAAATGAAAGGGTTGTCTAAACTGAAGACGGAAGAGGGATACGCATACATAGGCTTTAAAAATAAACATAAAACAATATAGTTTAAGCAGAAATTCGGTCGGTTTGGTTACAAATTAATAAGCATCTAACTATTTGAAATTTTGCAATAGTTTTAATAAATAAAAAATATAAAAATAATGACAACAAAAATCATAATGATAATAATACAACTAATAATAATAAAATATTTATTAAAAAGTAAATATTTTAGAATAAATTTATTTAACAATGAGATTAACTAATAAAAAGATATAAAGTGCCTAATGTATTTTTTTAGCAAAATTAATTTTTGAATTGAATAAATATTGACCATACAAGCTAATATCTAACTGTATTTCTAGTATTTTATATAAAAATATGTGTATCTATTATAAAAATGTATGCATCTATTTTAGTCATATAAAAATAATAATAAATCTATTATTATTGTAAATAGAAAATATCATTGTCCATGATAACAATAAAAAATTTTAAGTTAAAAACAAAATTAAATTTAACTTTATAGTAAAAATTATTATAGATTAATCTTAAATCTGATATAAAATTTTTAGGGGAACATGAGTTAATTTAAATACTGATTAAGCTAAATTTAAATAATAAAAAATTCAAATAATATGAATCGAATTTGTGCATCATATCAAAATATAACAATTTTTTTTAAATGACATATTGGGATTTTGTATATATAATTAAAATATAAGCGTATGACTAAAATTTATTAATTATTTTACATAAAATTTATATATAATTAAATTGAAAAAATATCTAGTCTATGATTTATTTTAAGAAAACTTATATAACTGCCACATGAAATTTGTTGAAAGGCTATTTGGCTATTTCTAGCATTGATACCTGATTTTCCCTTGCCACCTTGATGGTGACTACCTACCCATTGTGAGGAACCTTAATCATCTGATGAAAGGTAAAATGTACTCGTCCAAGCTTACAAAACCATGGTCTCCCAAGAAGTATAGAGAAATTTATTGGGATGCGCAGCATTACGAATTTAGCCTCTATCTTAGTAGGTTCTGTCTTTACCATAGATTTAAATATCCTAACAACTTGCCTCTTAGAATTGTCATAGGTAGAAATAGTAAGATCAGACTTGCTCAGCAAGTGCTCATTTAATCCAAAAGCTAAAATTGCCACTAAGGGACACATATTAATGGAAGACCCATCACCTACCATCACACAAGCTATATGTTTTCCATTAACCTAAGCCTTGATGTAGAGAGGACGATTATGATTCCTTCCTTCTACGACCAAGTCAGCATCAAAGTACACCACATTCTCCTTAATTCATTCTCTAACCAAATCTAGCAATTCAAAGGGTGAGATAGTGGTAGCTACAGTAGCATTGCTCAAAGCTTTTACCAATTTCTATCTATACGAAGGAGAGTGCCTTAACAAATCCCATATACAAATATGAGCCTATGTCTTTTTTAGCTATTTAATGATCTGACCATCTTCAACTCCCCTTTTCGTAGGCATGGCAGTAAGGGCTGGTTATTTTTCAATCTCTAGGACCACTCTTTCACTCCTTGTGACCGCTTTGATCTCCTTTTTTTCCTTTGTTTCCTCCTTATGCTCACTACCTGAGCTCTAGATATTAAGGGATACCAAAAGTCCCTTCATCTTCACTTTCTGTGGAGGTATCCCAAAAGTCAATCATAGAAATTGGCCAATTTTTCTCAATTGGTTTTGTTACTTTTGGGTGGAGCGAGTAATGGCCAGGTACTCATTTTCATATAGATCTTGCATCACATACAATTTAGGCAAGCTTGATCCTATCATATAAACTAGAGAAAACACAACATTGTAACCTCCCTTCTTCTTTTTATACCTCTTTTCTGGATTTGAAATTTGCTTGCTATCCATCAAGTTTTAGATATTGTTCATCAATGTGGGGTAATAATCAGTAATGTGTCCTGTGTACTTATGATATGCATAGTACTGGTCTTCTCTATGGTATGGCAACCCTTGACTCTTGGTAGACCACGTTGGAAAAAGCTGAAGCTTCATTTCTTTAACCAATCTATTCAAAACCCGAGATAGTGATTTATCTAAGTTTGAATAATGTCTCGGACTAGCCTCTGTGGCAGACACCTCTACGATCTTTCCAGTCCTGTTCTGGCACTATTATTACCAATAGCCCTATTATTGCTGAAGTTCCTCTTGCATTCTTATTGCTTATCCTTTTGGCCAAATACTCTCCCTTAGCTTTTATGGTTATATTCTTCAGCCTTTTCATCTTTAAACCATCCTTTAAGTACGCAATCACATTCCTGATGAGTAACATGATCTGATCAGCTATATCAGGCTTTTTCTTTATCTCCATCACCCTATTTCTCCACCTGGTGAGGTATTCATGGGAAGATTCGTCATGTTTCTGCTAAAGTAATTTAAGGTCCTTTAAGGTGACCTCCTTCCGTATACTACAATCATATTGTTTAAGGAATTTCTTATTCAACAAATCCCAATCTTCCTTTGCCCACCTATCTAACCCATGATACCAATATGTGATATGCCTAATCAGACTTAAGCAAAAATACTCTACCTTCTACTTTTTTGATAAAATGGTTCCCTTCATAATCAGGGTATATTATTTGATGTGAGCTTAAGGGTCCAAAGTGCTATCAAACCTTGGTAGTTCAGGCATCTTGAACCTTTGGGGTAACGGTTCATCTCCATCCAAATCCCTAACCTCAGGGTTCATCCCTCTTCCAGCATACAATAACCTAAATATAGCTTTAATCTTCTCCTTTATCTTTTTGAAAGCTGGATCCTCAGCACTAAGACCCCTTATCCCTATGTTCATAACTGGAGGAACATAATCCTCATCTTCCTCAGGATTGTTCCTTCTTTCCCGTCTTGACGAGTCTTGAAACACGGTAGTAATAGTTACGGCAGTGTCCCCAACATGAGTTGGCTCCGCTGGCTCACGAACGGGTTCTTGAGGTTGAGTCCTAGCACTAGGTGCTATAGAAGCCACCATCCCACCAATCATAGCCGATATTTTTTCTTCAAATTCTTACAGATGTCTATCCATTATTTGGTCCAAGTCATCCCTCACCATTGAAGTTTCGATAGGAGTAACATTTGCTCATTCCCTCGAGAATGGAAACCTCACAATAGTGTTATCTATCACTTGCCCAACTTTATTTCCCCTTTTGATCTTATTAATTTCATCGTTTGCCATCTCTGAACCTATTTCCTGGCTGCTATCTGATAACTAGCTCGAACCCAACTCTAAACTAACCTCTAATCCCAAATTTGAACTTGAATCTAACCTTAATATGCTGGATATGGACCTTTAAATAAGGTAGCTATCTGACCCTCTGGATCACCTAGATGAGTCTGTGATGGTTGCAAGAATCAAAGGTTAGGAGTGATGCATGGCAAATGATGTATAGGCATGGTATATATGTGATGCATGGATGCAATGCATGAGTTGGTTAGATGTCAATCACAATCACATACAAGCATAACAATAGCCTTTCAACGTTATTACTCCTACACAAGAGGTTATGTAGTCTCTTTCTTAGGTGGGCTTAGCCCATGGGCCAATAGGATACCCAATGGATTTGTATGGTGCACGATAAAAAATCGACAACATAACCTCTCTAACTAAAAGTATAGGCATATAGGTTTTGATCAATATGTATTTTGACTAATTTATACAAATCGGGTTACGTCCGTTAGGGCATGATAGCCTTTAATTGGTACCCTTTTAATTTATTTGAGTTTGGTCGATACATTAATGTCTACATAGCAAGCAAAAGATTATTATGGTTATACAACCGAGGAAAAAGTTGCTATTGTCATTATATGGGTTTGAATCAAAGGTGATGAAACTTTAGGACTATCTAAGCATGGTCCCTGCCAATAGATGTAGCTCATCATAAGCATAACGATCGATGGGTTACTATTTTATATATCATTTGGTACTGGACTTAGGTTGGTGGGTCTCTTTGACACCTCCCTATATTGAATGAACATAGTTCTAAAGCTCTAAGATGAATGCAAGAGATGCAATTTAGAAAGGAGATATGATTAATAGTAAAACCTAATTATAAACAACCTAACCAAAACACTTTTTGAAGTAAGATCTCTTTTGTCCCCAGTGGAGTTACCACTGTGATGCGTGCCAAAACCATCACCCATTTTCGAGTTTGCTCTCAGAGGCTCGTTTTTAGGGCCTGAGATCGAAGGAGGCTCACATTTACCATGAACTGGCCATTTTACAATAAAAAGGGTTAAGCCCAATTTATTGCTGACGGTTTACCCATAAAGGCATCTATAAGTGGGCTCAAATAGGTTGATGTGATGGAGTCACCATCCAATAGAAAATTAGGAATTATTTCTCGATCTCATTTTGATGCTCGATCAAAGACTAATGTTCGGGACATCCCTCTTATTAGGCACTTTGGTTAGGTGTCATTTTATAATTAAGTTTGAAAATTAATCCCTTCTCCTCTCTCGCACGATGCAAGTGATGGAATTTAAGTAAACACCCTATTTAAACAAAAAAGCAATAAATAAATACTTAAAATAAAATTCTTCTTAAAAATTATTACATAAACAAATTATCCCACAACATCAAAATGCAAATAAATAAACAAACATAAATCAGGGAGTTAATTTGGATTAGGAAGAATTGGTTTCCTCATGCATATTTACAAAAAAATGATTTTATTTTATTGTGTGAGTTTTTGGGTTAAAAGTTGAGCATTGATCTATTTTATCAAGAAAATCCCAATTTGTTAGGTAGAATGTGGTAGGAAACATTTAAGTGTCTATTATTTAAACATGGTCGAAAAATCCCTTTTTTTTAAGATAGCTATTACAAACCCAAAAAATAATACATCTAAAATAAATAATAAACAATGAATAAATAATTATAAAATAAAAAAATAATTAAAAAATATGAATAAATAAATAAATAAAGTAATGCAAAAATGACTTTCCACGCAAAAATGGGTCACAAAATCCTCAAAACCATAAATGCACCGATTTACTTGAAAAAATCATCACAAAAGCGAATAAATTAGTGTATGAGAAATGAAAAAAATAATCATAAAATATTTACACATACAAAATAATTTTAGTCATCAAAATATACTACATATAAATTGAAAATATGGCAAATATGCATAAATATTATATTAGGCAAATATGCAATGCAAAAATACAGAAAAAAGCCAAAATACAAGAAATAATGCCCTAAAAATACCCATGGGCGGCTAAAAATATTGAGGGACGACCACATATAAACGTAAGGGATAGATAGGGAGAAGGAGGTGCATAGGACGTCTTATCTCTCACTGCAAAAAAACTGCTGATTAGCGATGGAAAATCTGTTTCCGTCGCTAATGCAAATTAGCGACGCCACGACAAACTGTTGCTAAAAGGCCAGTCGCTAATAAATTAGCGACGAAATAATTCGTCGCTACTTTTTTGCCGTCGCTAATTTATATTCATATTAATCACGAAATTATAATATTTAGCGACTACATTTCCGTCGCAAAATCCGTCGCTAAATTATTTTTTAATTTAATTTTTTCATTTAATGTATTTTTAAATTTTCATCCTGTACTCAATATAAATAGATGCAAATATAAATTATAATCTTATATTTTCATATATATATAATTTGTGGTGAATTCATTACAAATATAAAATTAACATAAAAAACAATATATAAAACAAAATATTGTTTATACAATCTATTTCCCTAAAATTAATAACTAACAAATTAAATCTTTACAATTTCCTACCACATATAGAATTAGCTCCTAGCTAATATTGTTGTAGTAATATACCCTAAGTCTAAATGCAATCCCTCTTTACCGATAGTCTTTGGCCAGAAACTACTCTTGATTTGCAAGATACTGCTCCATTTGTTTTGTAATTGGAATATCCCTACTTACATATCAACCAATCACATATCATTTAGGATTTTGGTTTACTCTACCATAATGTGTAAGTAATAACACTCCATAAGTCCAGCCCAGACCTGCAACATAAGAAACAACCCCCATTTAGAAAATACGATGCTGAGTACATAATACTGCAATTAGTTGGACTGTGATCCCAAGGAAATCTGAAATACAAAAGCACATATAGAAACAGAAGGCACAAGCATTGTTAACATGTTTTGAAGAGAAAAAAAAAACAACTGAAGCTTGTGACAGCAGTAAACCACATAATGCTGACTCAATCATAAGAGGAGATCACAACATCAGTTCGTTTAATATATTTCCATTTGTTATGACCAAAATGCTCACACCCCAGCCATCAGCTGATATTCATAACTGCATAATTACTGAGGAGATTGCATCTCAGATCCAATTGGTACAACTGTTAACAGAAAAAACAGGACAAAGAAAATAGTTTCCCATGAAGTGATTGATTTCTAAACTAAAAGGAAAACAAATAAAAAAAAAACCAGAAGATAAATCATTAAAAGTAAATCCAACAGATATATCAATATCAGCATCCCTAAACTTGATGGATTCAGAATATAAAACAATTGTAAGCCAAATAAAAATCTAATGCCTTGTTTTCTATTACCGTTGCTTCTTGCTGCTGCTGCCACTTTTTTAATCCCTGACTTTCTACCGTCAGTTTTCAAATCTTAGCAAGCACACAAGGAGACTAATTACTAAGATCCAGTAAGAGAATAATAGCCTGCTTAATAGATGAATAACACTTTTGGTTCAGCCACAACTTATTGAATTGCGGGAAGTTCTTATCATATCATAACGTATGGAAAAATATGATTGTAATTGCAATTGCAAAACATGTTTCATCTGATTACCAAAGCAAAAACCTCGCAACTCGTTGTGAACCTTTATAAGTTATAGCATTATCACTTTTAAATGCATGGTGGAATCTAAACACAGTAGGCATAGTGAAGCCTTGGCATATACATAATAAAACACTTCAAGGTAGAACTAAATTAAGTGGCAATTAGCTTTCCTAATTTTTTGTGAAGCAAGAACTTACAAGATTGAGAATAAAAGAACAACTTTCCTTGAATTTTTGTGATGCCGAACGTTTATATTTTCTCCATCTGTTGTTCGATGTATCATAAACCCTCTCATTGAATGACTTCTCTGTTAAATTAAAACAAGAAACAACTCTTATTTCAGTAACTACAAATAAGAGAAATTGTATGGTGAAACAACTCTTGGTTTAAAAAGAAGTGCAGTCAGAATTGCATGGTAAAAAAATGCTAAGTAGCTTTTGCCAGGCATAAGAGAAATTGTTAGTACATTGGTGATGAATTACTGCTGATATTTACATAAATAAAATATTGTTTAAATAGCAAGCATTTCGGATTTGTTTTGTCTTCCTCAGACAACATTGAAATACTATAGACATCCTGGCCTTGCAAAAAAAAAAAGGGAGGAAAATAAAAAAAAACACTTATGCATACAAGTCCCTGTGGACTACACTTAATGCCGATTTTATCTTTATCCAAGCAACTAAACAAAAAAATAATGCCAAGTCAAAAATTGAGAACCACGGTAAGAAATCCCTTGTCCACAGTCAAATTATAACTTGTATGGATTTAATTAGAAAAGGCAAATACTTGTATGGATTAAACACGTATTAGTGGCCAAATCGTGAACAGCTAATATTGAAATAAAACATATAAAGTTATTAATTAATTGTTTAATTACAACTGCATTGTAAGCGTCACTTGTCACGTGGTTTGTGGGTGGTGTCTCAATTTCATTATTTATTAACATGAAAATCATATCTCCCATGGCTACTATGATGACTAGCCAGCCAAGAGCATTCCATGTGTTGTATGTATGATCATTTCCTTTCTATGCCATAATCATCGCTTAATTTCTCTTTAAGCTTATTTTAATTCTTCTTAATATTTAATTTACAAATTATGATCCATTTGTTGCACTTCATCCTAAAAAATACTCTCAGATGTTTGTTTCCTTTTGGCAAAATCGTTATTTATTGTAATTTCTATTAAAAAAATATATAAAAAAGGTTCTTTTTTGAAATGAAATAAGGTAAAATAATATAAATTTAAAGTAGTCGATGAAGCAAATTAGATATTATAAAAGCATATTAATCGAGTCAATAAATTTTAAATATTTAATAGTTATAGAAAAAGATTAATGTTAGTGAGTATAAAAAACGTTACCTAGTCAATAAAACAAATTTTTGTTTATGACTAATGTCTATATATTAAGTTGGCTTAATTAGCAAAGGAGATCATTTAAAAGAGTGGATAGGAAGCAAGCTTAACAACAACGGCAGACATTTTACGCGATTTGGGCTTTGCTATATATATTTTATATTCCATTCTTCAGCTTCAGCTTTGTTTTGCTTGCTGCTACTGTGCTACATAGTTTCTACATTTATGACACCGAATTTCCTTTACTATTGCAAGATTTGGTGTTTTAATTTCATTTTTTTTCCAGATCTGAATTAATTTTGAGAAGCATTAAGTGAAGGAATTAAATTCTCTTTTTAAAAGTTTGAAATTCGAAACATAAGGAATGGAATTAAATTCTCTTTTTGAAAAAAAAATACTTTTAATTGAAAATTAAAATTCAAATGTAGTTATTTAATTCTTATACATTTTGTACAGCAGGTTAAGGAACAGGACCTTGTATGGGACAGATCAAAATAATTTCTCTTATGAAGTCTTAGCAGTCAGCAGCTTTTATGTGGCTGAGGCACTTAAGAATGAAAATTCAAAGAAGGAAATTTCTTTTTGTTCATTTTATTTACTTGGCTGGATGAGGGGTTGCAGTATGCCCACCCTTTTTACCATTTGTTTCATGGAGTGTGCACAGAACATTTTAGGAAATCAATAGAGGTTTACATACCGATATAGATGTAGAAATAACAACTTGTTACTTTGGAAATGATTTAGAACCTGGTTGTTTTATTATAAATAAAGTTAAAAAATGAATAAGAACAGAAATAGCCAGAAGAAGCTATAACAGATGGCAGCATATTGTTCCAAATATTGATCCCATAAGAAAAATAGCATGCAATGAAGGATTGAAACACATAAAACATACCAGTCTTTTGCGGAGTACCTGCTTTTTGCTTCTTTATAGGCAAAGGTGTCTTTGTGGAAGAATCATTAGGCATCTTGTTATCCTTTCCAACCTTTGAAACACATAACACGAAACACAATCTTCAAGATAAAACCACCAGCACGTTTCTAATTTCAAAAACTACAAAACAAAAACAAAACATATTGAGAAAGAAATTACACGAAACAGATGGCCATAGACAGTGGTCTCATACTTGGTTTAACACAATGGAGGCACATGAAATTTACAGGAGCCTGCACAAACACATACAATTTGTTATAATGTAAGAAATGTATAAAAAGTGTAAGCATGCAGTATTGGAGAACTTAATGAGAAAGAAAGTAACAAGAGGCAATTTCTGCTTAAGCAATGGAAGTACCTGAGTAGCAAACACCAGTAATTCACCAATTGCAAAAAGAATAAGGAAAATGTACATGCTTTTAAAACAAAAGGCAACCGAACAACATATTGCTAGATTTAATTTCCCCTAAATTAAAATCTAGAATTTCCCCTAAATTCTCATTAAATCCCTAGATTTAATTTCTATCATAATCCTTAAATCTTCCACTAGATCTCACAAATAGGGGGTTAAGAGAACTTACCTTATGAATTAATGGAGAAAATTGCAACCAAGGAGGTGGGAGAGGAAGAGAATACCGAAGCAAGAGAGAGAGGAGCACAGCCTGCTCTCTTTGCGCGACGAAAGAGGAAGAAGAAGGGGAGGAGGCGACGGCGACACCAAGTGGAGTCGCGACAGTGACGGGGCGACGACGGCATGCGGTGGCTGGTGGGGAACGGCGACGACAAAGAGAAAGGAAAGGAGAGAAAAGGGGAAAGAAGAAAGAGAGTCGGTGAAGGAGGAGGAACCCGACTCTCCAAATATAATTCAACATAAAATAAGCCCCACCCCAAAACGACATAGTTTTGGGTGTGGAGGTGGCAAAAATCCAATTAGGTCCCTCAATTCTAAACCATTTAACAAATAGACCCAATTCTCCTTCTTTTGTGCAATTAAACCTCCTAAACAATTATAATTCAATCTATATATTTAGTTTATTTTATTTAATCTCATTATTTAATATTCATTTTATTACCGAGTCCGAATAAAAATTTCGGATCAGTCTAGAGAATTCTAGGAACTCTAGAAAAGAAATGAATCTATTATTATTATTATTATTATTATTATTATTATTATTATTATTATTATTATTATTTCTCTCATATAACTTAAATTGTGTTAATTTGTGATTTAATTAAAACAAATAATTTTATTTACTCTTAACATCATTTTAAATCATTTATTTATTAATATTTATCGAGTCAGTCCGATTATTATTCGGGTAACTCCAAGTTGGGGTGTTACACAAACATTAGAGAGAGAAGAACAAAGATCCCTTAATTGCAACTTCTGTCCAAAGCAAATCGGATAGGGTTAGAAAGCAACAAACACGATCTTAACCGTTCAAAATTAATAACAAGGAGTTTCAGCCATACTCACCAAAAATCAGGCCGATCTAACGACAAATAATTTTCTAAATCGTCTTCGTATACAAAACTGATCATAATGTAAAAAAACCAAACAACAACCTATTTTTTGCAACAAATATTGAACTTACAGACCTTAAAAACTAATCTTCACCATTCAAAATTAACAACAAGGAGTTTCGAACGTACTCACCAAAAATTAGGCCAATCTAATGGCAAATGGTTTTTCGATCGTCTTCACATACAAAACTGGTCATTATGTAAAAAATCCAGAAAATAGTCTTTTTTTTTTTGCAACAAAAACTGAACTTACAGATTTTAAAAACTAATCTTCACAATTCAAAATTAACAACAAGGAGTTTCAAACGTAGTAACCAAAACTCAAGCCAATCTAACGGCAAATGATTTTTCGATCGTCTTCGTATACAAAACTGGCCATTACGTAAAAAATTCAGAAAATAGCCTATTTTTACAACAAAAACTAAACTTACAGACCTTAAAAACTAATCTTCACCGTTCAAAATTAACAATAAGGAGTTTCGAACGTACTCACAAAAAATCAGCCCGATCTAATGGCAAATACCTACTTAAGCGTCAAAAAAGATGGAAGAGAAAGATGAATTAATATGATTTGGGAAATTAAAAATCAAACCTTAAAAATTAATTTTCACCGTTCAAAATTCTCAGGTCACTCAAGTTTTGGGGCATTATAATTATAATATAATTAATACGATTGCAAGTAAAAAAATAAAATTAAAAAATTATAATGTGCCCGTCAATTTTCATTATTTTGTCTTTATCTTCAAGGATGTTTTGATAAATATATATAATTAGAATTTCTAATAATTTAATATTTGATCAAAATTTTACAAAATAAAAATAAATTTCAAAATTTTTCATAAATATTTTAAATAAGATAATAAGTTTTATATTACTATTTTACAAATATTTATTTTTATTAATCTTCATAATGTAATTATAATAATTGTAACACATAGTTTATGTGTAAAATTAAATTATTTAAAATAATTATTAACCATAAATATGCATATAAATTTTTTATTAATATTATAATTTAATCTTAATTAGTAACGATAAATATGTATTTTTATTTTTCATTTATATTATAATGTTTGGAATAATTGAAATTATAAATTTTTGAAAAATAGGCAAATAATATCATATAAAATATTTTTTTAAAAATAATTAGTAAACATAAATATGTATTTATATTTTTTATTAATATTATAATGTTTGGTAAAATCAATAAATAAAATTATAAATCTATTTAAAAATTTAAATGAAAATAGATAAATAATATAATATAATATAAAATAATTTTAGCGACGCAATTTGCGACGCATTTCGGTCGCTCTTTTTCTGAAACTTAATTTACAAAATTGAAAATATAGAAACAATTTTAGCGACAAAATATACCGTCGCTAATCCGTTGCAAAAAAGGCGCCATTCTTTCCCGCTAAATTTAGCGACTGTTTTAAGTGTTTAGTCGCTATTTCGTCGCTAAATTTATGACAAATACATTTTCACGACTAAACTAGAAATAGTCTCTAATCCGTAGCTAATTAGCGACGGAATAATAAATTTAGTCACTAATTCGCTGTTTTTTTGTAGTGTCTCGGGTGAGGGATGGGGTGTCTCTTACTCCTTCGCCTTGTCACCTTTGGATAGCAACAAAATATGCAGAAAAATCGTAGAAAAATCATACAAAAATGTTCTTAACTATAACATGCATTTATACAGCTCAAATCATATTAAAACATGAATTTGCAATGAAACATACATAAAACATACAAAAGACTATGGTTTTATAGGACTAAAATAAGAAAAATGGAAACTTGAATTAAACAACAATGGGGGCATACAAAAAAGCCTATTATGCTTTTATCAATTCAAACAATTCGAAAATAAATGTGATTCCATAAAGCATGCATATTACTCAATTAAAAAATCATTAAAACACGTAAACATGCATTAAAGAATTGAATAATCCTGCTTAAAGTAAAATCTAGAGAAAAAGTGAGAGAAAGAACCTAGAATGTTACCGTCAGGAGATGTTCTGGCTCTATGATGGCTATAGTCTAGATTTGTTGCTTCGATTGACATTCCTTGATCTCAAAGATGATTATAAAAATCATTTTTGTGGCGTATTTAGCTAGAATTGTAGAGCATAATTTTTAGAGAGAGAAATAAACTCTTTTTCATCTCTAATGATGGCCCTTTCAAGAATGATTCCCCCCTTTCAAAACCCTGAACTTAGGTTTAAATATCTAAGAAGAATTTTAATTGGAATCAAACTCCAAAAGCCTTTCAAAATTGGAGATTTTATCCCCCAAATCCTAGCCTTATCTATTGGAGATAACTCTCCTATTTTAAACTCAAAAAATCATGGGAAATCATAAGAAATCTAGGTTTTCGAGTAAGGGACGGGTGCCCCTCAATGATGGATATGCATCCCTCATCACTAAACCCCCAAATTACTAAAAAGTCTCTAGTTAAAACCACCTAGGAGAGAGGGATCCACATACGGGCACTACTCAGGTGATAGACGGTCGTCTATCACCAATGATTGTCCAGAATCAAGTTTTTATGCATAATTTTCTTAAAACACTTAGAAATATTTGAAAATTTTAAAACCATGAAAATCTTTTAAAAGAAGTGAAAAAAAGGGCAATAGGAGCTTCAAGATTTGAACCTTGTTATCAACAATTTTCTATTTTCTCATCATCAGGTACCCCCGATCTAAGCTGCCTCGGGTCACGATGTCTACACCAAGCATAATAGATCATTAGGTTACACATCTTTAAAAAGGTTATTGCATTATAATTGTTACACATATATCACAATCATATGATACAGACCTATATTTTCCTAATCATAAACACTATTATGTATAAAAATTTAATACACCTTTCATATATACCCATTTTCCACCTATGTAACATATTATTCATATGCAAATTACTACCATGTAATCAATATTATAAATTCACGTACATAGATAACATGTATCGATCATGTAGGCCCGTAATTAAATACCCATCGTATATACAATTCCAATATTGCATGCATCTGTATATATATGTATGCATATAGTTTTATAGTTAACCACATTTATTTATCTTTTATGTTCAGAAATATGGTGTACATACCTTAGATACCGCATATCATCTTTTGATTCCTTATCATACCTTAGTATACAAATTTTAATTATACAATCTATGTTTGTAATCACATAAGGGTATCATAAACTTACATCTATGGAATATGTACCAAAATTACTTATAAGCGTGACATTCATCTTACATCTATTTCATTTGATCAAGTATCGTCATATACAATTTCTTATTTAAGTATATATTTAGTTATATTCTACCTTCTTACAAGTATTTACAAGGCTTCATAAGTATTCGAGGAAATCCAATGGGGTTCGATAACTCTTTGGTGCGTAAACCTCACCATTTGACTAAATGGGGGTTGGGGCATACATTCTTATTTTTAGCATGTTTATATACCCATAGCTAGAAATCAATAGGCCAGATCCTTTATCTGAATAATATACCCACAATCCAGAGTCATTTAGTAAAGAAAAGTGTTCACATTATCCAAATTTAATCAAACATATCTTGGTTCATGTCCTTGATTATTAATTAAATAATTCATGAATATAATCATATATTACAAAATAATAATTCATATAAAACGTTTATTAATATACTTGAACACTTAATTAGTAACAAATCAAAACAACTTAACACATACTCAAATATACATAAAGTAACTTTGCATAGTCATGTAAAATACTTTGCCAACTTCTAACTCATTTATAGAGATAAAATTTAATAAAAATTACTAACAAGTAGGGGTTATGATGGTCACAAATTTGTGCCCACCGTGAGGCCCTTATTAAAAGGGCTACTGTTCATATAGAGGGGAGGATCATGATGGTCGCAAAATCCTACCCATTATTACCTACCAAGATAGATAAGGTCATGGACCCTGACCATCGTGATCTTCAAAAAAATTTAAACTTACGATAACTTCTCTGCTGGATTTTGCATGGCTTATTTGACCTAATTTAACTTAAAATTAGCCTAAATGTCTTCTAGGCTTATATTCCCCTATGCCTCTAGTTTCCATAGAAACATAAATTAGGCAATTTAGACAACTATACAAGGAGATAAACGCAAAAATATACAAACTATTCCAATTGGCAGGGCAGCTGCCAACACACAGATTTAAGCTAAAATTCAATAGTATTATAGATAGAATCCATTTTTAGTTTCTACTACAAACTTTTATATCTATGTCTTAGCTTTCATCAAAAACTAGATTCACTCCATTTGGCAGCCTATAGACTGAGATCCAACCAAAATTCCAAATTTGGTTTAAGTGGACCAAAAACTAAAATTTGAACTACTCATCAATTCGAAGCTGGGAATTAGACAGTAGGATTGCCAGGTCTTGAAATTTTTTTTGTCAAATTTAGTTAGCCTTAAAGTAACTAGTTTTCTATAAAATCCTTTGGTTTGTGAATTAAAAACCATCTTCGGTCAGCAAACTCTTAATGTTGTTGGGGAGTAATCTCACTTTAGTGGTTGCTGTCTTTTATAATAAAAGAAGGGGTTTAATGAATTCAACTTATGATAGATCATTAGAAGTAAATAAATTTAGGTCTAAGAACTCTGGTTAGACAGAATAATAAATTTAGAAAGACATTAGGTGGAACCATGTTTTAGATTATAGGTGTGAGATGTTTGGTAGGTTCAGTCAATAAAACATTCTGTAGAAAATGGAATTTCCTACTTTTGATTTTTGAATCTATTTTAATGTCTCCAAATTCACATAAATTCATTGGTAATTCCATGGCTTTACAATTTGTAGATATTTTTTATGGATGCTTTAGGAATGATTTTAACAGCATGCATAATTTGCAAATAGTTTATCAAGCTGAGTTTCTCGCTTCCAAAAGAGTGAACTCTATATAAATTGTGTGATAGGTTATTATCAATTGGATAGAGGAACTAATATTTATTGAATGTTGAATTTCTAACCTCTAAAAAATGTGAACTCCGTATAAATCTTAATTCACGAGATGCTTCTTTTTTTATTTTCCTTTTTTTCATTATTATTCTCAGTTGTATGCTTAATCAATGAACTATTTCTATTGCATCTCTGTAACTATGTGTTATTGAAAATAATGATTTACTTAGATAGGGAGGCTCGTGGCTTCACAACTTGGAATTTGGTTATATTTATGAAATCTTGATAGAGTATCCATTTAAAATAACATTTTTTTAAGATGAGGCATGCTTTTTATCACAGTAAGAGTACATATATTAGCCTCAACTTTATTTACATAAGAATTAGGCAATTTTTGTCTTCGCTATGCTACTTTATTTCGATTGCGAGTCATGTGAGAAAGACAGTATAACCCAGTAGAAAATAAAAGAAAAAGATGCAGACCGAAAGACGAAGAGCTTCAACAAAATTTGTTAACTATCTTGTTTTTTATTTTCTTATTCCTATAATTATTTTTGCTCTCCCACCATCTTGAATTTTTTATACACATGTGCAACCCTTTTATCTGAAGTCAAATTATCTGAAGGTAATTCATTTAAGTGAGGTCTGGTCTATGACTCCTAGTGTCTAAAATTTGGGTATACTTAAAATATTATTTTTGCAGCTACTTTTATGACACTATGGTGTCTTTTGACATTGGTGCTATGGCACCTTCTGATGTATGATACATGAGGTTTTTACCCCTTCTATTGGATGCTCAATGAAAGTATCTTCTGCTTTGTAACTATCTAGATTAACTTTAAGACAATGTCGCTTGTATTTTGATACCTAAAATATCATTTATCTGCCCCCTTAGTCGATAATAGAAAACTTAATAATGGTTTGCTTTTGATCATTTCTGCTATAACCTGTAAATGCCCTACTTTGGTTTAAATTATAACAGTAAACTCAAACAATTATTGAATTTAAAGTTATACTCCATTATTTATCTTAATATGTATTTTGAACATTTAATGATTCTTGAGTATTTCATATTAAACCTACTTATACTATATGTTATTTCTCTTTGAATGTGGACTTAGTACATATTAAGCTTTATGCTTAGCATGTCAATTTTTCTATCTATGCAGATGTTTACTTATTTGGAATAGAGTTTAGAGTTAGGATAACAATAATTGGCAACATAAAAGTTTAGGATGAAAATTTTAATTATTCCTTCTTATACCGAATAGGTGTATTTATAAAACTTATTATTTATTATCGAGTAATTATTTCAAATTATTTTTATTAACTTTATGTCTATGGTTTGGTTCTTGTATCCCTATATCCTCCTTAGGGGTATTAGGGAGTGACAATGACACCGAATGTCACTAAGGTAAATAGTACCACTCGAGGCCCATAAACATTTTTCTTTACCATTAGGAAGTATAATTCATAAGGAGTATGATGATATATTTTGAGGTGAAATTGAGGTCTAATGGGCCCCAAAAATTCAAAAATAGAAATAAGTAACTAGATCATAAAATGGTTGACCAAGTTTGACTTGCTTAAAAAAATTATTTCAAATCTCACAAAATTATTCTGATTGCACGAAACCATTCTAAATAATTCCAATGAATTTTTGAAAGTGAAAAATAGATTTTTGGACAACTATGAATTTTAGAGTTTCAAACCGGTAATTTCACCTTTGAACCAAGAAATATACTGAAACAAACTTGATTAACCTAAAATTGTAAACACAACTTAATTAATATTTTTACATATTTTTAAAATAAGTTTGGTGGTAATTCTACAACAAAAACTTGTAGCCAATCATGTCTTCACAAGTAGACCTTTCAATTGAGGAAAGGTGTAAAAGGCTGGAAAGGGTAAATTTCTCTAGAGAAATCTATCCTCTTCCTCTCTTTTTATTTCTCCCATCTCTTCCTCCATGATTCCTCCATAAGCAAACTTTTTCCCAAGCTTTCTCCTACCTTTTTTCTCATTCAAATTTCATAAAAAATCTTATCTTCACCCTCTTTCCTACCCTAATTCAAACTACAGTATGGATTTTAATGGAGAAAGTTAGAGAATTTTCAGTTGGATAAAATTTCCAAGAATGTAAAAATAATGGTATTTTGGTAGAAAATTGTAAAAAATTGATAGAATAGGCGATTTTGATTAATTTTATATTAAAATTGACGAGAAAAACTCATGATTTTGCTTATGGTAAATTCGACCCTAATGTGAAAATGAAGGAGGAGAAAGAAGATAAAGGGAAAAAGGGAAGGAGAAAGAGAATTAAGAGGTTTCAAACACATTTAAGGTGAGTGGATACAATCTATATTTGATTTCATTGCATTTTGATTGATTTTTAATAAAATTTAAATTATGTAACTAGTGAAAAAGGCATTAAATGTTAAAATAACTTAAGATTTATTAGTGAATTGATAAAATTAGATAAAAAGAATGCTAAATAATATGATACAAATTTATACTGTTTTGTATACCAAAGTGGTCGAATTGCATACTAAGATACTTAAACTTAAATTTTGATGAATAGTTAATAATTATGCATAATTAGATTATTTTAGCAAGAATTGAACATAATTGGTGGATGAAGCAATTGAAAATGCTTGGATTATAGGCATGGCCGAAAGATGCTCCATGAATTTTGATGGATAATGAGCTATTAAGGCATAAAATTATTTGATAAGCATGAATGTAAGGTAAAACTATGATGAAACATCATGAACATGTAAAATCATTAATGGCCAAATGGTATATGCATATGTATTATTTGAATTGTGATGATAAATATCAAATGAAGGTATAAAATTATCAATCAAGCCTTGAAAAGATTGATAATGCAAGTTATAACATAATGAAATGATGAAAACTTGTATTGGCTGAATGGTATGCTTGGTAAATTGGTATACTTTTAATGTATATTGATGATAATTGATGTATATCTAATGAATACATGAATATTAGATGGAATAGATAAGATGTGCTCAAATTAGGTATGTTGCTTAATGTGAAAATTGTAGAAATGTGAAAACATAACATGAATTCAAAAGTTCATTTGCCCTGAGTAAATAGTGGTCAAACCAGAAGAATAAGATATAATGGCTAGCTATAGGTACATATACGACGGTGAGTATATTGAGTTGAGTTATGGATTGTAGACCACCATCGATCTACCTACTTATAATATGTATATTAAAATGTTAGTTGAGGCATTGATCACTCCATGTGGTCACTTTAACGTATTTTAGAGGCATTGATAATTCCATATGGTCACCTCAGCATATTTTAGGCTATTGGGGTCCTCATCCCGATATCCGATTTGAGGGTTTTTATTGGTTACTACTAAAGGCAAATATATAATTTAGAAGAAGAAATGAAAACCAATGTGTAAATAAGTGAAAAAGTATGGTAAACATGTAAATAAAATATGAAAGATGTTAAGAGTGTGAATAAATGATTATTAGTGACAAATATGTAATTTAGCGATAAAAGTGGACTAAAATATAAATAAGTGAAAAAGCATGGCAATTATGTAGATAAAAAGATGAAAAGGTAAAAAATGTGAATAGGTGATAAGACGGTGGCAAAAATGTAAATAAATGGAAAGGAAGTGGCAAAAGTATAAATAAGTGGTGAAATTAAATTAAGAATTGTAAAGTGGTAAAAGGACAAATCAACAAGGACTAAATGGTAAATTGACATTACATCAAGTATTTATAAGGACTAAAATGTAATTAAAGGGTAGAAAATAACTAAATGGTGTAATAAGGGCAAAAGAGGAAATTTAGTGGAAAAATATAATAAGGAAAAATTGTGATAAAATATAAGTTTAGGGAATAAAATGAAAATTTGACATAAAAGTGAAATTAATGAGTAAAAATTGGAAATAGATAGTAATGAAGATTACATAGAAATTTAGAATGTCATGAAAGAACTTTAAAGAAATAAGTGAAAGAAAAAATTAAAAATATATATATGTATATTAATAAATGATATTAGTAATAGATGAATTATAGGGTAAAAATGAAATAATAAATCAGCACTATTTTGAATATTTGTGATAATAAAAGGAGGTTGTGACACGCACCGAAGCTCGCTCGTTTTTGGGTTCTCTCTTGAAGGCCCGCTTTTAGGTTCAAGATTGGAAAAGGTCACTATAACTCATAAAATGGCTACTTCACAAAAATAAGGGATCATACCTAAATTATTATTGGTAGTTAATCCATGAAGACATCTATTAACGGGCCTAAAAGAGGTAGGTCTCATAGAGTTACCACCCAACAGAATGTTGAAAAATGATTCTCGACCTTTTTGATGCCCAAACAAAGATTGGTGTTTAGGACATCACTCTTATTAGGTACCTTGGTTATGTGTTATTTTATAATTGAGTTTTAGATATTAATAAACTTTCCTCTCTCATACAATATAGAGCGATAAAATTAAATAAATATCCTAAACAAATAAAGAAAGTAATAAATAGTAAAATAAAATCCTACTTAAGTTATTACATGAGCAAATCGTCTAAAGAAAGAAGCAAAAATAAGTATCATATATAAATCGGGGCATTCATTTAGGTTGGGAACATTGGTTGCCTCATGCATATTTTACAAAAATTCTCATTTTTCCTTTATTTGATTTTTGAATGAAAAAATTGGACATTAGTCCAAGTTTTGAAGAAAAATCTAAGTTAATTAATGAAAATCATTTTAAGTGCCTTTTCCTTTTAGATATGCATGAAAAATCCTTTTTTACTAACTATTACATCCCTAAAATAAAAATACATCAAAATATTCAATAAACAAAATAATAATAAAACCAAATAATAAATAAATAAAGTAAATGCACGAAATAACTGAATGGGCAGGCGCAGTTATCAACCAATCAGGGGCATAACTCCCAATGCATGATGTCTCACAAGGTCTCCGAAACGCATATGAGATCAAACACTCATATAAAACCATAAAAAACTAATAAATTAGTATTGATGAAAATCCAAGTAAAAAAATAAAAATAGAGTAATATTTCACTCAATTAAACACGTGTACAAAATAAAAATATATTCAGAATGACAAATTAGCACTTTGGGGATCAAAGAAATAATATGAACAATAATAAAAAAATGCATAAAACACATGAAAATAGGCCTAAAAATCAGCCACGGATGGCCATAGCTGAAGGAGGGACGGGATGAGAAGGAGCTCCTATGATGTCCTATCTGTTGCGTTGATAGATGGCTATCAATGGGAGCTTGTTCCCATCTGTTAGTCAAAGAACAGAATAGGAATTTGAAAAATCAACCAAAAACATATAAAGTTGCAAATAAGCACTAAACACTTAAATATATTGCCTAAAGCCTGCCAAACTAAGATTACAACCCTAAATCATACATTAACTACATCAAATCTTCATTAAAATCCAGGATTAAAAAAATGAAAATAAACCTTTGAAATATATAACAATGGAGAAAATCATACTCAAGTCATGCCTTTATCATGCATATTGATCCAGGTTTATATATCACTCAATTTAAACATGTAAATCAATAAATCATAGTATAGAAAAATACATTGGCTTTAATAGCAATCAAACATGATCATGCACAACTAATTTTAAAGAGAGAAAATATTGATGGGAAGCCTAGAATATTACCCTTAGGAGATATTCTAACTCTGAATTTCTTGAAGTCTAGATCTCTACTTCGATTGTGATCTTTGTGTTTCAAAAAAATAAATGATTTTCATGTGTATGATGTATTTGGATCAAAAGAATTATTAGTGTTTTTCATCTTAGAGAGAAGAATTATTTTCTTCCTCCCCAAGAATTTTCTCTATCCTCAAGAATGAACCCCATTGGAAACCTTAATTTTTTTCTTTTATACCTAGGATTGAGTTTGATTTTAATTCTAACTCTAACTCTCCAAATTTGGAGGGATTAATCCCTCAAATTTTGGGTTGATCCTCTTAAAATCTATCTTCCCATTTCTAAAAAACCAAAATGTGGGAAATCTTGAAATTTAACCACAGATGGTCGTTCCTCAGGACTTATAACTGTCTTTCAAAAAAAAAAATCCAAAATTCATAAAAATGCCCCTTATATGACCTGGACAAGAGGGAGATGGCCACCAACAATTGTCCCTCACATGACAGATGACAACCAAAGTCTAAATTCATGTTTTTTCCTGCTCTTTTATTAAAAGCCTTTAAAAAAATTTTGAAAATAATTCAATCTTTAAGAAAACTATGAGAAATTCACAATCGGAGTTTCAAAATCCAGACCTTTAATAAAAAATATAGTATTTTCTCATTATTGGGTAATCCTAATCTATGCTGCCTCGGGTCATGGTGTCTACAGAGGTAATGTGGTATTAACTAGTTAATTTAAGCTGTTAATTATACAGTATTAGATGAAATCTTTTGTAGTGTGTCCACCACTAAGTAATAGAATTGCTTAGTGTATGATTTTTACTTAACTATGCATAGAGGAAAGGTAGCTGGGAGCTAGGATTATGGATAAAGATTGCATGGCATATACATCATAAAAATGAGAGGAAGAAGTTGAACACAATATAGTTACTATATGTATATTTTGGCATGTAAATAATAATATATGAGTTTAATAAGGGTTTAAATTTGTAAATTAATGAAGATAAGTATGTATGTAAATTAAGTGTCATTTGAGATACACAACATGTATATATGTTTGTATTGTGATGATGGTTGATTGTTGTTGGAAGTGATTGAAAAATGTCTAAATGATGATGTTATTAAAGGTTGTGTGGCTTTAAAATGATTATTGGGAGTGTTTTTAACACTTATGAAAGAAAGGCAGGCACTGGTTATAGTCATTGTACTGACAAATTTTTTAATAAATTATAAGTTGAAACTGTAACACCCACTCTGATAGCCTATTTCTGACATCAAACATATCTCAATTATAACTATACCTTACTATTTGTTCTTTACATTTGCTTCATTGTACAAAAGTCTTATAATAAATTTAAACATAACATATGACTTTACTATTAGAACTTAACTTACATAAGTGCCTCTTTAAAATTTTACAAAATTTCCATTTACTAAAAACATCTTTACTTTACAAAATTTCCAGTACAAAAAAAAAAAAATTCATAAACCATAGAAAACCAAATAAGGAATTTATGCTTTCAATCTCTTCTATGACTTGTGTTGGCCTTCCTGGTGCATATTATATCCCTAAGATAAAAATCCTAGCTTGATAACCCACATAGATAAACATAGGTGTTAAGCTATAAAGCTTAGTGGGGAATATAAATCATGTCGACAACATCTTCCAAAAGTTGTCAAAACAACACATAGACTTAAAAGCATATTATTTTGCATACAAACTTATTATTTAAAAAAAACTAGGATCATAACATTTTAGGGTATTTTTCAATCTCATTTAATTCTTATATCCAACTTTATCACTTATTACCATTCCACTTACTTACCATTTATTTATTTCATTAGAAATATTCATGTATATCTTAAGTTTTTATACACCAATTTGACTTTCTTGATCTCTATAATTCATTATTTGTTAATCTTAGTGATTTACTCAACTTTCATATATGCGTTTTAATATCCGGCTAAATTCATAGCAACCCCCATTATTTAATTATAAAGGGCTAAGTTAATTAACTGGATCCATCTACATCCATCCTATTTAGCAATTTTCATGACATATAAATATTTATATTATTGTCCTATGTATCAATTGCATCTATTAATAGACTTAATTATATTATCATTATTATGCAAATTCTTTATCTCTAGAATACATTTCTAAGTAATTAATGCATTGGAAAACAACTTATTCCAAATTTATGAATTAAGCCCATTTGTATATATAAGCTGCAAGTTCATAATTTAAAAGCTCTTATATACAAAGAGTCACACACATCATTTAACAATATCAAGCAAGCAACATATGACTATAGAGAATATGTATTCACCAATATAATTATTAACAAGACATCAATAATGCTAAAGTTCTTATACGTATAACATATAGTCATAGTATATACATGCGATACTAAAATACTATATCTGCATATTTAAAATACAACTCATTCTATATCACATTTACCATATACAATATAGGGATTCATATAAAGATAATATAGAGATCAAGTTAAAAACTATCATGTTTCTTTATCTTTTAGTTTTACATGATGCCTTTCTATATTCTGTATTAAGCTTGCACTTTTCTAAAGAAGTGGATAATGGAAGATACTATGGTACCCAAAGGTACAATAAAAATACCAAAAGGTATTAAATAATGGATCCAAATGGGGTCAAATCTGTACTATAGACTGATTAAGTGGATCCAAATGGGGTCAATATTGTGCTGTGGATCCAAATGGGGTTAAAATCGTGCTATGGATCCAAACGGGGTCAATACTGTGCTATGGAACCAAACGGGGTTAAAACTGTGCTATGGACCCAAACGGGGTCAAACTATAGTAGCTGCAATATGCCCTTATAGGCATGCCTATCTATCCATAACCTAGACATAGACGTAGGCACTATTAATGTTAGTGTAAGCCCTAGCCCCAATACATTGTTATAAAACATTCAAGTTAATAAATGAGGCATTTGTTTTATCTATTATATTTCTGTGCATATAAAGTGATATAACTATCCAAGAATGTTGTTTCAGTTTAAGTTATCATGTGTGTGGCACATGATTGTAAGACCTTGAAACATTTGAGACTTCATTCTAAATATCCCTAGTCAGTCATTGTTATGGGAATAACAAATGAATTAAGACTAGTATGCCCTCTCTGATAAGTTGAGTTCTGTCTTACAGATCATAAGGACTAAAGTGTCAATTAGAGATCATAGATATATGTTTAGAACATGGTATCAAGATTCGATCCGCTCATGAGAACACTACATGATACAAGTCATAAGTGTTTCTCAATTGCAAGTTTTGCATTAGAGTTCTTAAACCTAAAATCTCTATGAAACTCTTTATGAATTACTGTGTACTTTGATATACACCTAACGTACTTGTAACAAAGTGACAAGTATGGGTATGCTTGGGCATGCACTAATTCATGTTAGAGAGCATAAGAGAAGTAAAAGGGATTACCCCTCTCAATAAGAGAGAAAATATCACCGGCCACTTGATCAGTGAACTGAGAAGTGTATGGCCATACCGAGATGAAATAATGAGCAATCATTATTTATTTGAGAGTTCAGTGTCACTGAAATATCAAGAAAGGAATTAGTATATATATAAGGATGACTAGTTCCATGCCTTATATTAATTCTGATATTTGTGGGTAAGGGACAATGCAAAATTGTATTAGGTCACTAAATACCATTTGCATTTTCATTTAATTTGGAATGCTATAATAGCTTGCTAGCGAATATAAATAGCCTTTGGATTATTTATTAATTCATTGCCAATATTAAATGGACCTATAGGATCGCACATAAAGTATTGGGCCTAAGATATTTAAAATAAAGTATTGGGCATTGATTTGGGCTTTTATTTAAAGTCAAATTAATGTGGATAATGGGTATTAAATTGTTAAATGGACTTTAGTCGATGAGATAATGAAAAACACGGCAAAGACATGGGTAATTAATTATTTATTTATCTTTGGATAATTAATTATTTATCTCTAGATAATTAAGTTAATTAAATTTAAAATCCCATATGTATTTGAATCAAATTATACCACTTAATTAGGAAGTGATGGAGGCTGAAAATACTACCTAAATCTAGTGTATTTTGGCATCTAAAAGGAAACCTTAAAGAAGTGATATAAAGTGATTAAAATTGTTTTTGCCAAGTTAGTTTTTTCTCTCTCATTGCCGCAATTCTCAAGGGAAAAGAATTCTTTCTTCTTTTCTTATATTTTGTGCAGCCATTTGTAAACCCTAGAAAGAACAAGATCAAATCTTGTGTCTTTATTTTTATACCCATTGTCGAATATAAGAGGTTAGAGCTAGCACTCTCGTTTTAGACCGACTTTGCAAGTGTGCGAGTGAACATAGAGTAGTGTGGCGCAAAGGCAGGACCTTTGGCATTGGTGATTGAAATCAAAGGTATATAAGTCCATCTTATATACTAGTCATTGCAAAAAACAAGTTTTGAAGTTCATTCAAGGATGTAAGTTTAATCAAAAACCCTAAAATTGCATGTTTCGATTCTATATTGTATATTGCATGGCGTGTATGATCAAAAATTTTAATTTTTCTACTGCGTGATCATTATATTTATGCCATGTGATATCCTATCAGTTAGCCTCTTTACTTTAACTTTCTTTACTTTTCTCTTTCCAATCACGTATATATATTATATATGTATAACTATAAGCAAGGAATTATATACTTGTTCATGTATAAACATTATGTGAGCATTATATCATTTACATGTTCGATTATGAGCATTCTATACTTATAATCAATACAAAGGCATGTAACTTATCATATGAATTATAGTGATACATATTATCATGCTATCTTGAAATTCCTTATTTAAATGATATGTGTTAACATATTTGAATCTCGCTTTTCTTTAAAGCATACGCTATGATTTAGAAACACATATTAAATATGCTTATATTTTCATGCTTACATATTTTACTATCATGCTTGTATGAATATTCATAAGAACTATATATATATATATATATATATATATATATATATATATATATATATATATATATATATATATATATATATATATTATCATTATAAAAATGCATATCTATTCAATTCACTATGAACATATCCGTTATATCTTTACACTTAAACATATTTCTTCATGTCCAATTTGTTAGCATAACAAGCACACTTAATTAAAAGAATATAACCAAGTAAAGTTATTCACCTATACATGTCACTCAAATTTTAAGGTTGATACCCATTCATGCATGTTCATACTATATTTATGTTTATACATACTCATACACCCTTGTAATCTCATTAAATCTTTTGTACATGTGAAATTGACATTTCAAATTATGGGTATATCTATAATTCCAAGAAATCAATATCAATCATGTAGGTTTTTAAGTGTATAATCATTTAGGCACATATATACTATCCTAATAAAACATCTTAATCATGTTTGTACATGATGGTATAGGCATTTATGCATATTTTACTATTCAAATTAAACATCTATAATCATACCTATTCACGGATAAGTCATTCTAATAGATATATTAGCTTTAGGTTCATTGATTGATATATATAACAAGGTATGAACATTTTTACATATGATTTTATAATATGATATGCTTTAATTTTCTTGGTCAAATTACTCTAAAATCATATGAACATTCATGGGTAACATTTTAGCACTGAAATATCATGTATAGAGAAAAATAGAGATGGTACATGGTTAAGACAAGTGTGTCTCAATCATGTACAACTATCCTAATCGATATAGAAGGGTATTTATGGTCGAGATAAAATGGTCTCGGTTGTATGCATCATTCTGCTCCATGAATTTTATAGATAGCTTTTAGAGTCTAACTTCTACATTATTTTAGACCTTGAAAATTACATTTTTAGCAAAGTGATTTTATACAAAGTTTTTAATTTTTTTTTCAAATTTCTAAACATTAAAAACCATCTTATTTTCATTTTTAAATCTTGAGATATTCAAGAAATACTATAGGATATTTTCAATAATCAGTAGGTATATTCAATTTTCAAGCTAAATTATTACCAACTTAGAGATAGAGCTAGAATTTGATGTCTTCATATAGTTCTTGAAGTCTAGTTTCCATCCTAATTGGAATTATTCAATTTTTTAATCTATAAATAAAGTTATTGGCAAAAGAGTGCTATTATGTCAAGTGAACCTATGGCTAGAATTTTGTAATAGACTTGTATGTCAATTTAAACTTGATAACTAATGGTTCCTAAGAAATTCCTTATCAAATAAATGTTCATAAATCTTCTAATTACCAATTTATCTTGGACTCACTTCAAACAAGCTTTCAATTGGGATTTTACCAATTTTAATTTTTCAACTCTATTCATTGAGAAATAATTCCATTATTCAAATTAACCCCAAGATGCACATATGCAAAATTATTTTCTATCCTATTAACACATATATTGCACATTATCATCTTAATCATTACACAAAATAAGCATATGCAAGATGGTAAAAGTTCACAAACTTGACATGCAACTTCAAAAATACCTTTTTCAAATTATCTTTCTCTATATTTCTTCTTCCTTCTCGTTGCTTATTGTAGTTCTTGAAAAGATCCTTCTTCACACTCTCCTCACATGTGTAATATCAAAAATTTAAGAGTGTTCTTTGAGGTGGAGAGGCCAATTTCTATTAGGGAAAGAAAGCAGTGAAAACGGTAGATTTTAGAATGCGTGAATGAGAAGTGAAAATTGCAGATTTTTAAAGAGATAAGTGAAGAGTGATTCTTTCCCTTGTTTTCTTTGGAATGGCTGGCCTCCCTCTCCCACTTTTAAATCCCTTCTTCCCTTTTATACTAAATTCTTATAGGGTTTTAAGTGGAATATGACCTTATCCTATAGACCACAAGATAATTCTCACTTAAATCCCTTATTTTTTATTTAACATTTTCACTCCAACTTCCTTCTTTTATTACAATTGACCACTAAATCATATTTTTGCTCCAATTATACACATATATGTCTTGATATAAAATGACTATTTTGCCCTATTCCATTTAAAACATTTATCCTCTATTAATCGTAATACCATTATAATATTCATGGATTCTCCTAAGGCCTATGTGGGGTCTTGACATAAACAATAATAAGTAAACATGTTAAGTATTACATTTGCCTTTTTTTTGGATCAATAAAGAAGTTAGGAAAATTGAATAATCGAATCATAGGCAAGTTATATGGTAAATAATTAGACAACTAGAGATGGCAGCAATGACTGTGATGCTCTGGTATTCGGACCAATATTTAGGTGTAGGGTGCCACATATATGTCCTTTCTACACAGTAAAAGCAAGTAGTAAAAGAGCTAATTACCATTTTACCATAGGGTAGAAATTTGTTAACCTTTTTCTGGGTGTAATTTCTCTTTGATAACTCTTAAATATACTTACATGTATTTCATGAACAAATTTTTCATTTAAATTTGTAGCAGCATTACCATTACAAAATAAAAGTTTTCCTTTCACAATGTATTTTTCTTGTAAAGATATGAATTTTCTTTTTAAGTCAAAATATTCATTTTTCAAATTAATTTCTATTTACTTAGCATTTCGTGTTATGGATTTAATACATCAAATTTCTTTCTGATTTCAACATACGTATTTTTAAGAATGCAATATTTATGATGCATTTTCTCAAAACAATCAAGCATTTTTTCATATTCATCACCATTTTTATTTTCATTTGAATCAGAATCACTTACCTCAGATTTTTCTGAGTCGTTGTCTATTTGTTCTTTATCAGTTGAAGCATTATGTTCTTCATCAGAAGAAGAATTTTGCTCCTCACAATCAAAAACTGCCATTAAGCCAACAACATCATAATGTTTAGATTTTAGTTCATTTGTGCTTGAATCTTTACTTTTGCTCTATATAGCTTTCATAGCTTTATTTTTGAATCTTTTCTCTTTTCTTTTCAAATTTGGACATTTAGATTTGATGTAACTAGGTTTTTTGCATTCATAGAAAACCACATATCCAGCAGATTTTGATGAATTTTCTACCTTATGATGAGAGAATTTTTGTTGCTATTTTTTGTAGGACTTCTTTCCTTTTCTGTACAACTTTTTAAACCTCTTAGTGATCAATGCCATCTCATCAACACCTATAGAATAATCATTTCCAAATTCTGCTTTGAGGGCAATATCTTTCAATTTTATGTTTTTTTTCTTTTTCTAAATCTTGAGACTTAATGTAAAGCTTATGAGAAATAAAAGATCCATAAACGTTAGCAAAATAAAGAGTACTTAAATCCTTATATAATAGAATAAAAGCTTTTACTTTTTGTCTACGAGGAAGAACTCAAATAAGCTTAGCAATTTTATTATATTCGTCAAGTTTCTTACTAAGAGTTTTAATTTTATTAGTTAGTTTCACATACCTGTTGATTACCTCAAAAATTGACTCTTCCAATTTCATTTTAAATGCTTTATAATCTACCAAGAAAATATTAATTCAAGTATATTTGACTTGATTTGTACCTTCATATGTAACTTGTAGTTTATCTAATATTTTTTTTGTTGTATCACATCCAAAGATTCTATTGAACTCATTTGTATGTAATAAGCAAAACATAATACTTATAACTTTAAAGTCAACTGCATTTTTTTCTTATCTAATTTAGAAAATTAATTTCTAGTTTTCAGCATAAAATCTATAGCAATAGCACCTTCGGTAGTAGATCCCTTTTTGGGAGGTCGGAATCCATCTTTAATGATATTTGAGCACTCTAAATCTTAGAATTGAAGAAAATACCTCATGACTACTTTCTAAAAAGGATAATTTTCTCCATTGGATATTGGAGGATGATGAATATAATGTCCTTCTTTAAATTGAGTAGCTACTAGAGAATCGACCATTTCTAGGATTACTTAAAGAGGTTAAGTCTTTGGAAAATAAAAACTGGTCTGATACCAAATGTAGGTCTCAAAGATAAACAAGAAGGGAGGTGAATTAAGTGTGTCAAACTTTTTTGGATCTTTTTTTTAATGGAACAAGAATGTATGAATATTGCAAAATTGTGACAATAAGCATATAAATGCAATACAAAAGTCTACCAAACTTTTGCATTTTTTTAGTTAAACTCTCAAATACAATTTTGAAAATGTGTGTGTAAGATTTGTTATGAATATTTTAGAAATCATTTAACATAAGTTTGAACACATAAGTTTTGAAATTATTAAAATAAAATTGTAGAGAAGGAAGCAGAAAAGCAAAGACCCAAAATTTATAGTGGTTCAACCTCTTTGCCTACATCCACTCATCAAGAATTACTCTTGAAGTTTTTTCTTTCCACTCTTAACTCTTTTAAAGGCAAGAGTAAAAGTTAATATATAATTCTAAATGTATATATCTACCAATAATCTTTTTAACAAAGTAAAAGATATAAAACACTTATTAGAATTTTTTTCTAATGTTCTAGTCAAACTAACTCATAATTTTCACATTATAATTTTCCTGACAAATAATTACAACTAAAGTTATAATCAAATTAAGGATGATATGTAAAGAATAAAGTGCAAAAGATGTGAAAAGTGAGATTAACAAATATAAAGCTTTACTCTCAAGAGATATAAATTCTTTCCAACAATTCTCAAAATTCTTTACAACAATTCTCTAATCTCTTAATAGGTAAAACAATATGTATTTATTCCCAAAAATTCAGTTCTAACTATTGAAAATGAAAACTAGCAGTTTATGGCTATTGAAGGGTAAAAAAGAAAAATAGATAAAAACTAGTCATTATTTTATCCTGTAGAAAAATCTAGATTTTTGTCCAAAAATTTGTCAATATTAGAAATTTATTTTCTAAAGGACCATTTTAATGAAATATTTTCTGACAAAACATTTTCTGAAAATACTAGTTTCGAAAAGCTCATAATTTGACTTTAAAACATTTTTATTCAATTTTTAAAGTATAATATACTTGTATGAATAGAAACAATTTGCCTCAATTTGATTTTACAATTTAATATCCTTATAACACCTTAAAAATCTCAATCGCATGAATAATACTTTTCAGGTAATGAATAGTTTATTAAGAGACATCGGGGTGAAGAGTACCATCAAGGCCACCAGGACCCACAAAAATTTCTTTTCACTACTGGAAAGTATAATTTACAACGAGTCTAGTAATATAATTTGAGATAAAATCAAGATTAAATAGATCCCCAAAAGTCATAGAGAAAAAATACATGGACTGTGAAAGAGTTTACCAACTTTGGTCGGCTTAAAAAAATGTTATGGACCTCAGAAAATTATTTCTAATACACAAAACCATTATAAATATTCTCAATGAATTTTTAAAAGTTAAAAATAAATTTTTGGAAAACTTTGAAAAATTAGTATTTTAGATAAATAATTTTGCCTATAGGCTTAGAAATGTATTGAAATGAGCTTGGATTAATCCAAAATCTTAAGCACACTTTAATTAATATTTTTAAATATTTTAGACTAATTTTTCAGTTAATTTAATAATTAGAGCTTATAGCTAATGAAATTGTGAGAAATGGTTAAATTTGGACCACATATAAAAATAGTCAAAACTAATTTGACCCTTTAATTGAGGGAAGGTATAAAAGCCTGGAAAAATGATAGATTTAAGGTAGAAAATATAGTGAGGATGAGATTCTAGATGAAATTTGAGTGAAAAATAAGGTAGGAGAAAGCTTGGAAAAAACTTGGTTATGGAGAAATTATGAAGGAGGAAGAAAGGAGGGGAAAAAGAAGAAAGGAGGGGAAATTATAGAGAATTCCAATTTGAAGGAAACTGCCATTTAATTACAAATTAAGGTATTTTGGTAGGAAATTATATAGAATTGATAAAATAGGTGATTTTGAGTAATCTTATATTAAAAACTTGAAAAAAAAATCATGATTTCATACCTTTTGAATTCGGCCATAAGGTGAAAAAGAAAAAAAGAGAAAGCAAAAAGAGGCAAAAAGGCAATGAGAAATAGAATTAGGAGATTTTAACACATTTTAAGGTTATTGGATTCAAACTACACTTAATTTCATTGAATTTCCTTTAAATATTGTATAAATATGTTATGTAACTATAGGAATATACGTAAAATGTTGAAATAACTAAAGATTAATTTATAAATTAGTGAATTAATATAAAACAAGTGAAAATTAGCATGAAAACAAATCAATATACCTTTAATCTTGACATGGCTGAATTGTATACCCTTAAATACAAGCTGGAATTTTGATGTTAATTTGATAAGATGGCATGAAATGTTTATTAGAACAATGTTTTATCTTAGTTTGAGTGAAAATCAATCAATGGTACCTAAACTTCACCATGGTTGAATGGTATATGCTTGTATATTAGTTGAATTTATGCCATATATAAATATATGGAAGTATAAAATTATCAAATGAACATAAAAAGAATGAGAATACATAAAATAGCATAATACATGGCTAGTAGATCATTATGGCCGAATGGTATACCATGTGAAAATGACATGCTTTAGTTGTAAATAGTTGATAATTTGTGTGGATAAATTGAATACATGAGCTTTAGATACAATAGATGTGAAATATCCAATGTAGATATGTTACAAAATGTGAAATTTGTAGAAAATTTTGAGCAATCATAATATAAAATAGAAAATTTATTTGCATTTAGTATACAATGATCAAACCAAAATTTTAGGATATAGTGGCTAACCATAAAGACAAGCACCCTGGTAATATAATAAGTGAAATTTGGATTGTAGACCACCATCGTTCTACCCACTTATGATATGTATATTATAATACCAGTTGAGGCGTTGACCACTTAATGTAGTTACCTCAGCATATTTGGAAGCATTAATCAATCCATATGGTCATCTCATTATATTTAGAGGTGTTTATCACTCAATGTGGTCACCTTAGCATATTTGGAGGCGTTAATCACTCCATATGGTCACCTCAGCATATTTTTTACCATTGGAGTCTTCATCCTGCATATCTAGTTCGAGAGTTTTCACTAGTTAATTCTAGAGGTAAATATATAATTAAATGAGAAAAAGAGGATAAAAAGAGTAAATAAGTTTAAAAGAATGCCAAATATGTAAATGAAGAGTGAATAACATGAAAAATATGGTTAACTGATTAGTAATGATAATTATGTGGAAAAATGAGAAAAGAAGGGTAAAAATGTAAATTAATGTTAAGAATATAGTTAAAAAGGGTAAAATAGTAAAAAGGATGAAAATATATAAAAGTAAGTCAATAGGGACCAAATGATAATTTGCCACTATATAAGGAAATCGTATGGATAAAAATGTAAATTAAAAGATGAAAATGTAATAAATGATACAAAAGGGTAAAAGAGTAAATTAGTATAGTAATTGGTGGAAAATATAATTAAACAAAAGTTTAAGGACTAAAATAAAAATTTTAGCTAGATATGGAATAAATGAGTAAAAAGTGGAAATGAGTAGTGATAGGAATTAAATGCTAATTTAAGGATTCAAAAGGAAACTTTGAAATAAAAAATATAATATTAGCTAATAAGAAAATGAATGTCGATAATAAACTATTTTATATATTGACCGGAATCTAGAAAGTGTACTAGATCGGCTAGTAATATAGAAAAATATAGATTAAGACCTTGAATATCGTACCCAAGGGAACATGGATTGCTAAGTAAAATATCTATATTTGAGTGAAATTAATATGAGATTATTCCCCAAGTTTTTGGTTTTAAATATAAGAACTAACCTAACCGTTAACTAACAATAAAGCAAAATAAAAACTAAAATTAAACTAACATTAATTAAAGATAATAACTAAAACACTTTTACTTAAGGACTTTCCACCTTAATTTCTCATGCATATAACTTAGTTAAAGACAATGCAGTTGATTATGGAAAACAGGCAATAAATTCAGATAATTTCTCAGAATATCTTTCTAAGCATAAAATTCCCTTACTCAGGACAATTCAATACCCAGCATAAAAATCCAGTTCATAAACTCCTAAATATCTGTCAGACCCATTCTCAAGAAATCTCACTTCAATTCACCTCTTCATAAACTAATTCACCTAAACTCAACATACAGTTATCATGTTTTTCAGAAAATAATCATGCATCAAATTAAATGAACTAAAATATGAACATGCATACCTTAAGCTAATATTGCATTTGATCATTAAACATTTCTCAACAAATCAACAACCAACATAAAAATAAATCAAGATAAGGATTTCTGCTCAGGAATTAAGAAATAATAAACTAATATTTAATTAAAGAAAAAACTAAGTTATTACATAAAAAAATATGAGGGTTCAAGTTCCCTCAACAAAAGAAACGATTACTCACTCATTGTCATTGAACATAAACAAAAATAAAGTAAAGAAACAATACACATAAACCCTTCAATTGTTCTTAAAGCTTTCCTTCAAATTCTTCAATCTCAGCCTCTAAATTTAAGTGCAAAACTAAATTAAACTATGAAAATATGTGAATAATTGAGCTCTATATAATTTCATCTCCCCAACTCTAGTGTTTAAGTCTTCCTTTTCTAGCTTGATAAGAAGAATTTGAAACCAACTTCAACTTTTTACTCTTGTAAGACTTCCCATTGTACCACAAACTTCCTTTTTTTTTTTTTGCAAAAGACATCTTATTCCAACAAAAAGATTCCTATTTAGTGGGAAAACAAAATCCAGTCACAGATAGGAGTTGCTAGGATTGGTGAAGTGGAAATTGAAACGATCGAGTATGCTTTAGTGAGCTTGCCTTGCTCGGGAGAGTGACTTTTCACTCTACTGAGTATTACACCTTAAAAGCCACTTCATGGAGTGGAAAGTCACTCCACGGAGTGACTTGTTTCTGCACTTAATGATCCATTCTTCTTTCTTTCAAAAATCAAAAATTTCACCTAAGTCTTTCAAAGTTTTCTTCTATTAGGTCCCTAAAAATACCAAAAAACACAATTAAACAATTAAAACACTAATTAAAGAAATTAACTCATAAACCAACTAAATTAACAAAGAAATAACATAAAAACATATTAAAAACACATTAATAACATAGTTAAATTTACACTTATCAAATACTCCATACTTAGTCTTTCCTTGCCCCCAAACAAATCTAAACAAACCAACTTCTCAGAATAATTAAACTTTAAATCAAATTTATACAATTCAAAACTAAGTTCAACAATTAACAAGAGCACTCAACAAAATTTTAACTAGAATAAACCCAAACAAGGAAATAAAAATCAGTTTCCATATGTGTGTACAAGGCTAAAACAATTTAAGCAATTTTCAAAAATAAAACACCAATGCACTTCATAATCAAGCTTTAAAATTAATGTACACTAACTATACATATGGTTTCGTGCTTGAAACTCTAGAAACACCATGAGCCTCCCCTTTAGCATCGGAACCTGAAGGTCATCTCCGCTAAATAACTCAAAGCAAAACATAAAATCACTTAGGTCTTAATTGGATTGTAACAGGGTTAAGGGATTGGCTATCAAAAATGGTCAAAATATAATCAAAGAGAAATAGCCACTCTATACTTGAATAAATTCCATTTCTAAAAAGATTCAAACTTTTAAGCGCGATTCCCGTGTCAAGTTTGCTTACTCAATCCCTTTTAAACATTGAACACACCTTGGCAGAAGTAATAAGACTGAAATTCCTCTTACTTTACTTAATTTTACAAATTTGAAAAATCGCCATTTCATTCCTTGTAAATACCCCACACTTAAAATCTTGCCATATATGCTAGCTTTATTTCTTTTTCATCTTTCTTTTCTTTTCTTTTCTCTTTTTTTTTGCACTAGCTTCTTTTGCTGGCAATTTATAATACATGGGTAAAACAAGGACATTACACAAGTACTTGACTTCATTTCACAATTCATGCCCTCAAAGATATCATTATTCTCATTACACTTAATTGAAATGCCTAATAAATATAAATCTATCCAAAAGTGGCAAATTCTAGAGGGTAGATAAAAGCTTTTAGGCTATATGGTTAAAAGACGAGTGTAACAAGAACAAAAATTATGGTATGCTTTAAGAATACCTTATTAATCTCAAATTGGCTAACAAAGGCTAATTATATCAAAAGGATATGAAAATAGTCTTTTAATTAGATCAATAAGAAAAATTTGCCTAAATCACTTTTTAAGTTATTTGAGTTGCTTTTATGCTTCGAAGGGTAATGAGAAAGGTTTTTGTGTCCTAAAATTCCTTGCTCAACTAGTTCAGTGCATTTATTTTTCTAATGTTCAAAAACTAGTCTTTCGTGCTTTATAGGTGGAAACTAATAATTATGAACAAGTTGAGCAGTAAACTAGCACAAAAAATTTCATCGAGCAACCTACTTATCTTACTGCCAAACTAAAGTCTTAACTCATGCACAATCTAACTTTGAGTTCACTTTGTTCAAATTCTGAGAAAAACTGGAAAAAAACTAAGCTTTAAGTAAGTTAAGTGACAAAGTAAACTAACTATAGCACTAGCATGCAAACTACAAACCAACTAAACAACTAAAAGAAAAATAAAACAACTAACACGAAATAACTAAAATAATTCATGAGCAAGAAGAAAGAACTTCCCTGAATTTCTAAATTCAATTGGGTAAGTACAATTGCACATACTTCAAATTTCTTAGGGGTTTGCATTTTATGCTATGTTGGACAATCTATTGGGACAATACTGATGCTAAAGTGTTTATCTCTCCCGTCGTTAATACTTTTCAGGGACCAAATTTTTTTCCATCCTTAAAAATTTTTAGTAACTAGTTGTTATATCTTGTACTTATTACTCATTAGTGGCGGAGCCTTTAACAATATATTAAGGACCAGATTTTCTGACCTTATTGACCTTTAAGGTCTGGAATTTGACTTTTAGGGACCATATTTCCCGTCCCTAAAAGTCATTTTTCTTGCAGGGTTGTGGGTACTTTTTTTTATATACAATAATAAAATAATTCAAGTACAATTCTATAATAATAAAGTCAAAAACACCAAAATAAAATCATTTTGGTCACTTGACGCATGCATTAATGGTGCAATTTTTTAAGTACAAACGAAAATATGCTGTATTGAGTTTCATCATAAGAAATTATATCTAGGGATGCTCACGGGGCGAGGAATTCCCAAATTTTTTCCCGCGGGGATGGGGGGAATAAAATTCTCGTCCTAGAATCGGGGGCGGGGACGGGGAATGGGATATCGGCCCTGCAAAAAATAAATTTTTTTTTAATTTTAAAATATAATATTTTATAAATAATTAAAATTAAAATCAAAATATAACTTAATTTTATAATTATTAAATTTTAAATTATACTTAATTTTAAATTTATGAATGGTTTAAATTTATATTAATTTAAATTATGATTGATTTTAAATTTTTTATTTATTAACTATTATATTTTAATTTTAATTTTTTATAAAATATTATATTTTAAAATTAAAAAAAAAATTTCGGGAGACGAGGGGATTTCCGCCCTGTTATAGAATCGAGGGCAAGGATGGGGAATCCCCTACTCAGGCGAGGCAGTGAGTGGGGATGCAATCCCCGGCCCCGCCCTGCCCCGTGAGCACCCCTGATTATACCATATATTTTATGTACAAATATTTTTTTGTGTACATAAAATACACCATATTTTTTATGTACAAAAGAAAATAAACAGTAATTTTTATATATAAAAGAAAATACAATGTATTTTTTATATACAAAAAATATACTGCATTTTTATGCACAAAAGAAAATGCGATGTATTTTTTTATGTATATTTTTTTATATATAAAAGAAAATATACTGTATTTTAATTTTTCACCTAACAAAAAGTTTCGCCTTAGGCTCCATTTGAATTTTTCACAGATTTCCATTTGGTTTTGATTAAACTTTATAATTTGGGAAACGCTTAGTAAATAAAATGTCCCAAATGCGAATTCACTCTGACTAAATCAAGAAACCACCCCACTAATTTTATATAATGCAGTGGACTAATATTTGAGTTCCACATTCTGCCAGATCATGAAATAAATTGCTTATACGTACATTATATATTTCACACTGCTCAAGTGCCATCAACTAATATACGTCTAATATGTGGTAGCGAATAGGATTTTATCATCTGGTAGACTGTGAAAGGGATTTTAATGTATAAACAATTTATTTCCCGCTTTGAGAGAACGTGGAACTCAAATGCTAATTCACATCAGCATTTTATGCATTAGTCCGTTGGAAAATATGTATATTTCCTGTCCCTAAAATTCAAAACAAATTCAAAGAGCAAAGTATGGATATTACCTGTCACTAAAATCAGCCTGTCAAGCCAACTATCAAAGTCATGCAAAATTCATTTCAAGAAACCATGAACAGACGTTCACGGATGTTTATATTATATCTCCATATCGTTACTTAGGCCTCCATATCAACAAATTAAATTAACATATAAAAATGTTCGATAAAACACAGATAAACGTGAATTTAGCTCAGAATTTCAGTTGGAATAGCAAATTAATCAATTAACCATAGAAAAGTGGACGATTTTCTATTTGACAGAATGAAAAAGCTTATCATCTTTTAAAGAAAAAATTAATGTATTTTAATTTGAAACAGTAGATATACATATTGGTCAAGACATAAATTTATTAATTTTTCATCTTTAAATATCATTTTATTATCCCAGATCAAGATATATTCTATCATTTTCTCGTTTCATTCCTTGGATATAAAAATCCTATTAAAAATTTGTAAATAAATATTTTCCTTTATGTGTTAGATGTCCCTAAAATCAGCCTGTTCAAGGAACTATTTCAAGTCATGAAAATTTAATTTTCAAGAAAATTGCTGCTCCATCGGTAACTGAATCAAATAAGCTCAACTTCTATACTCATAAATTAGTCTTTATATACAATAGTTCTTTTCTATTTCATTACCAAAATTCTGTTTCTTCTATTGCATCCCATAACAATAAAATGGAGATTATTATCAAGAGCTCACACATAGTGAAACCAATTAATCCAACAAAAACTGGCTGTCTTTCTCTTTCAGAATGGGATCAAATTGGAACCATAACTCATGTGCCCACAATCTACTTCTACAAGCCATCATCATCAATTTGGCTTACACAATCCGATACCATTATCAATACCCTTAAGAATTCATTAAGCCAAGTGTTGGTGTCGTTTTATCCACTTGCTGGTCGTTTACACTGGATAGGCAATGGCCGTCTTGAGCTAGAGTGCAATGCCGAGGGTGTGCCACTCGTTGAGGCTGAATCTCAATCAAAACTAGAGGATTTGGGTGACCTTTCACCTTCTCCGGCTTATCAATTCTTAATTCCAAATGTAGACTACACTGCTCCAATACATGAATTGCCACTATTACTAGTGCAATTGACTAAGTTCCAATGCGGCGCAATTAGCCTTAGCTTGACAATATCTCATGCTGTTGTCGATGGTCAAAGTGCACTCCATTTTATATCCGAATGGGCAACAATTGCTCGTGGTGAACCATTAGATCGAGCTCCATTTCTCGATCGAAAGGTTTTAGGAGCTGGGAGTCCTCCGATAGCCAAGCCAGTATTTGATCACAAGGAGTTCAATCTTCCACCATTGATCCTCGGGGAATCGGATAATTTGGGGGAGAGAAGAAAAAAAACGGCCGTAGCAATGTTGAAGGTGACCAAAGAACAAGTAGAGAAACTCAAGAGAAAGGCTAATGAAGGCAAAAGTTTAGAACATGAACGTGGCTACACAAGATATGAGACCTTAACAGGGCATGTATGGAGATGTGCATGCAAAGCTAGAGCTCATAAACCTGATCAACCAACAGCTTTAGGTGTTTGTATCGATTCACGTAAAAGAATGCAACCGCCACTGCCTGATGGTTATTTTGGCAATGCAACTCTTGATGTCATTGCTGTGAGTACCTCAGGCAAGCTCGTTTCGAAGCCACTAGGATACGCTTCAAGCAAAATAAGAGAGGCAATTGAGAAAGTAACAAATGAGTATGTCATATCTGCCATTGATTTCTTGAAGAATCAGAAGGATCTAAAAAAATTTCAAGACCTTTTTGCACTAGGATGTGAGGATGGTTCTTTCTATGGGAACCCTAATCTTGGAGTTGTGAGTTGGTTAACATTGCCTATGTATGGTCTTGATTTTGGATGGGGAAAGGAGATTTATATGGGACCAGGGAGCCATGACTTTGATGGAGATTCATTGCTTTTGCCAAGCCGTGATGGTGATGGATCCTTAGTTCTTGCAATTTGTTTGCAAGTGGTTCATATGGAAGCTTTTAAGAAGCATTTCTATGAGGATATTATTTAGAATATATATATATATATATACCTGGGTTACATTGATAAAGCAAATATGAATAACAAGTAATAAAGATTTGAAAGAAGAACATAGATTGATTCTATGATGATATTGTTAAAATTTCTTGGTTTTAGATCCAGCACATGTAATGACTGCCATGAAGGAATGTGTAATGTGTCGGTTACTTTGAGTTTTTTTTTTTAATACCCCCAAGAAATATATAGTTTCAATAAACATCTCTAATTTTTATTTTCCCTGGTCTCTTTTGCCAACTATGGATCTTTTGAAAATTTAATCAACCGAACCGAACTAATGAAATACGCAAACAATAACCGAACCAAAATTTTCGGTTATTTTGATTCGGTTAACCGAAAAATCGAAAATTGAAATTATTTTTTTAAAAAAATTATATCTAAAAATTATACAAAATTACAAATCATAATATAATGAAGTAAAAACATCCAAATTGTACAAAATACAAGTCCAAATTAAAGATACAATCTCAAAATACATAATACATAATATAACAAAAATTGTTGAATAAATTTTTTCATTCCATCGACCTTCAATCCAATCATCAAAATTTCAAATTATCAATCAAAAAATAGATATTAATAGTTGATAAATTTACTTATATAATTTGCAACTCAAAATAAAATAATTTACATATATAAAATAATTACCCAATTAAAAAACCCAAAAAATTACTCAATTAAGTAGAATTTCGATCTGATTTTTTTGCGATTTTTTCCTCCCAAAACCAAACTGAAATAACTGAATTTCTCCAAAATTTCAAATCGAAACTGAACTGAATTAAAAAAGCGATTGGTTAGGTTCGATTTTTCGGTTTTAATCAAAGTTTGCTCACCTCTAATGGTGTGTATATATATATATATATATATATATATATATATATATATATAATTTTTCGTTTAATTTCCATGTATTAATTGTATCTTTAAACTATTGTGGATAGAAACTTTTTATCTAGTACCATGATTTGTTGCTCGGTTGAAAGTACTTCTCTTATATGCACTTAATTATGCTGAACACTTGTAGCCTTGAATTGTATTTGGATATTATTTCATATCAATTTAATTTTTCTTATAATTTAACTTTTTTATAATTCTATCTTTAACATCTAGATAGAAATTGAAACCTGATCAATTGAAAATTTTGTCAAATTCTTAACCATTTTAGCTACAGGTAATTTTCATAAGAATTTATAAGTTAATTTGATATTTATATAAAACTCAAATATTGCAGCTTAATACCTTTTTATATTTTATGAAAGGCTTAAATGACATATTTATATACTGAAAGTTATATGTGAGATAGAGTTAGCATTTTTATATTTCGTCTTTACACTGCTGATTTAAGCCATCCACATTTATATATAAAAACTCGCTTTTAATAACGTTTTTTTCTATACAAGAATTACCACTTTTTCCCTCTTGCAATTGACAGTATTCCAATGTGGTAGCATCAACCTTGGCCCGCCTATATCTCAAGCTGTTATTGACGGCAAAGTGCGCTTCATTTGATATCCGAACGGGCATGAATTGATCAGGGTGAAACATTACATTTAACTCTCTTGATGGAGAGATCCTGAGATGAAGATCGTGGATTTGAAAGCCCTAATCATAAAGACTCTGAAATTCCATCAATCTTGCTCGGAGAAATAAATTATTTGCAAGAAAGACACTACAAGAAAAAAGGCTTTCAAGGACGGGAAATACGGTCCTTAAAAGTGCCAATCCGGTCCCTAAAACTTAATAAGGACGGAAAAAACCGGTTGTTATCCCGTCCTTATAGGCTTCGCCGCTAATGATAATTAAGGACGATACAAATCTACCGGTCCTTAAAAGTTTTAAGGACTGGGTAAGAAACTGGTCCCTAAATAGTATTAAGGATCAATTTTTCCATCCTTAATAATGTAAGTCACGTGCTCTTTAGAGTTAATAAGGACCGGATATATGGTCCACAAAACCATTAAGGACCGGATAAAAACTGGTCCCAGTTAGTATTAAGGACCGGCTTTACCGTCCTTAATAATGTAAGTCACCTGGTTATTACAAAAAATATGGACCAGAAATCTGGTCCTTAAAAATGTAATATTGACAGTAAATTTTTAAGGACCATACTAAAATCTGGTCGTTGAAATATAAATAAGGAAAGGAAATGCCATCCTTAAAAGTAATAATCATAAGACCATATAATAGATTAAAGACCATAAAACTTTAATTAGAAACCATTTTTTTTACCTTGTATTTTTAATTTAGTATCACAACTAGAGCATCCAAATTAAGATTGCTCAAAAGCATAGACAATTAATAATATAATACATTCATAGATAATTTGTAATTGATACGTATATAGAATTATCATCCAAAAAATCAATGCATTGTTTATACAACCCCTTTGCAAAAGAAAAATAATCTATAACAAAATAAGATAATGCTTCTCTATCTAGCCAAAAATCTAATGTTCTTACGAATCTTCGTATTCAATTTTGTACTTCAATGTTTTGTCCATACCAAAAGCTGCAAAATGTATAAGGAAACAAAAATGATTATGCCAGAAAATATATAAATCTACTATAAATAATTTTAATTAAATCTACAAATATTTTGAGAACAAACCTTAGAAAAAGTATATGTCCTTCAAGTGTAAATATATACACTTCAAAGAGTCAGCATATGAATCTCAAAAAAATATAATTCCACCAAGTGTAACTATCTACACTTCAAAAAGTCAGCATATATGAAAGGGGCTACAAGATTGATGAACAAAAATTAGTTTCACTATAAATTAAAAGCAATGAGATTCACATATATAAAATGTAACCAAAATACAACTCTAATGGCTGAAAATAGAGCTAAATTGATAGTTCTAAAAACAACCTAAAAATGAAACCTATGCAACAGCCCAAGGAGATCTAAAGCAACTCTCAACAAATCATAAAAGGCCAAAAAAATCTAGAGAGATGAGAGCCAGATTAATTATGAACTTTGCAAACAATATGAAACTACCCAAACAGACAACCCAATATGCAGTTCCATGTAACTCTAGATATAAACTCTGAAGTATTGAGAATTTAAACAATCAAATTAAATAACATAGATTAAATATACTTTCCTTTCTATCTACATCTAAAATCAATAGATATTTATCAAACAAAACATCGTCAATGAATATATACATAATTCAAGCAGAAATTTAAATCAATATTGCCAAATTTCTATTAAAATTAGCAAAACATATGTATTTTTATAAAAGAACACTTTTTGTTGATTCCCCCAACAGATAATTACCAATAAAACACATCATTAAATAGCATACAAGTCTTTTAAAATTCCCTATCAACATGTAAAATCCCACACAAAAAATGGATAATAACAATATTTGAGGATTATATTTCTATTCGAGGATTATAACCAATAAAACACACTTGTAAATATGCTTCTAGCACTCTAGTCACTCCTTTGAAAGGGTGTTGATAGAGACTGGACATTGGATTGTTGAACTAGCAAAAGTTCTCTTAATTGTTTAAGTTCATTCACTTGAGATTCCACAGCTGATAACCGATCCTTCAAAGCCTAATTTTCCTCTCGAGTATCTTTTAGTGCAGACAATAATTCACTTTTAGAGGAACTACTACCTTTCAAATCCTTTGTCTTAATCCCACAACCAAGGACAACCACATGATTGCGAGTTTGAGGGCCAAAACATCTTTCTACTATCTTTATGCTAGAAAGAGATGGCTCGAATTGCACCAATTCTAATATTTCAGTCTACAAAAACATGCAGCAGGTCATGCTATTAGTTGTTTGTCTAGAAAAAAGCCTAGACTAAAGCACATTGCAAGTTGAATACTTTAGACATACATGTTTTTCTATTGCTTCGGGTTCAACAAGTGTGTTATTCTTTTTTCGAGACTCGAAGAAAATGGTTACCACATTTGGTGGGTTGCCATCGTTCCCTCCCTTCATATTAAAATCAAGAAGTCAACCTCTTTAAAAATAAGCAAAAAAGAAAAAAGAATGAAAAGCAAAAGAATAATTCATAATAGATAAATATTTTCTTATATGACCTGCTGATAAATTAATTCTCTAATAGGTTTGCTACCAATATGATGAGGCATTGTAAGCTTAGCCTTATTTTCTGCATTCCTTTTCCTTGTTGCCTATATTAGTGTAACAATATAAAATCTTAGTACATTAAATATTTTCAATTGAAAAGATAATAAATGAAAAATAATATTTAAAAACTATGTACCATATCAAACCTTAAATTCTTTAGAAGAAAAATGTTATTTGACGAGCCACACCCATTGCTTTTTGTCTATCCTCTTAGGCATATTCCTAAAAGCCTCATGCATTGGCTTACCCCGAACATACTTAACATGTAATTCTCCCTTCCACTTGTTCTATAACTCATTCATCCATTCCAAAATATGTTCACGATGGAAATTCATGTCCTCGCTCTCAAATTTGTCCTACAATAATATTTAGAAATCAATCTACTTTATCGATTCTCAAGTATGTCATTTAGATGACCAACACTAAAAAATCAGCCTAAAAACAGAAGTGAAATGAATAAATTTACCACAACAGAGGCCCACATATGGTCCAACTTTTCTTTTGAAATCTGTTTCCATGACGATACCCCCAACGGACATATGTTATAGTCGCGAATAATTTTCCCCAAATGTCTTGAGAATAGCCTATGATTCTTCCTAACAATTCAATTATTGAAAAAAGTCACTTTCAACTTTTTCCCTACTTCAAGTGCTACAACTTCTTTGCATTTGTTTTATCCTCACACTCTTTTAGCCTTTTAAGTTAAACCTGAACACATACATATGCCCAATTAAGCAATTGATTAGTGGACAAATAATAAATGAAATGGATATTAGATATTGGACAACTGGAAAAAATGAAAATGAGTAGAGATGTTTATCTAACTGGTTTCTGCTCTTTGGTTGCCATGTTTATCTAACTAACACCCTCTCCTAAATCATTATCATCTTCATCTTCGCAATCTGATTCTAGTTCACCTAACACTTTCCCATGGTGATACCAAAAGGTATAATTTTGAATTATTCTATGGATGCTCAAATGTGCTTCGACTGACTCACGTGTTCCTAAAGCTGTGTTACAACATTTTAAACATGGGCATCGTATTTGATCTTGTTCCCCTGTTCTTTTAAAAGTATAGTTTAAGAATTTTTGCACCCCAACCGAATATGCCTCACTAAGTCGATCATCAATAAGGTGCATCCACTGTTTATTGGGTGCCATAACCTAATAATTTATATTGCAATATATTAGAATATTATTTAATCACTAAGCTAGGAAGGGGATATAATTTATTTAACATGTAATTTAATAAAAAGGTCATTTTTAAAGTTCCAACTTTAATCATATCAAATAAATGATAAGTTTACAATTCTCAGGATCTCAACCCCAATTAGAATCCCAAACTAGGGAAGCAGACCTCAAGAAGCTTATAAAACTTTAACTTTAGATTATTGTATCACAAAAGGAGAAAAAAAAATTCCAACCAAAATTTTCCAACTAAAATTCAAAATATGAGATTATAAAATAAGGAATACAATTCCTGCAGCTAATTGTGCCTATTCCTTGGAAGATTTTATGGAACACAACAACAATTCATGCTCAGTAGGTTTTTATGCATCCAACTAGAAAAAAAGTAGATATGAATAATCACATTCTATTCTTTATTACTTAGAGCATTATACTCAAAGAATAGTTTATAACAATTTGAAAACCTGTAAAAAAATGTGATGCTCTAGTAGACCATCTATAAGAATATAGCTTCATACCGAGTATATGAGACAAGATTGTCAACAACACTTTTCTGCTCAGCTAATTGAGCTTTTAAGGAAGCAGCATTATCCTGCACTAAAAGTGATATATCAATTTAACTATTATAACAAGTAGTCAAATATACAATCTAATAATTATAACAATCAGTCAAATAAAAATTGTAACAACCAGTCAAACATAACTAGGTACATATGTGTAAATACATAGTTGTATCTGCACACCATGTGTCTATCAAAACATTAAATTACTTTACAGTAGCCAATGTTTTAGTATTTAAATAACAAATTATTTAATGAAAAAGAGGAAATAAATACAGAGCATTTCTTTATTAATGGAAGAATTCACTCAGATGCTTTCAAATAATTACAATTATTTGAAAAAAAAATCAACTTAAGCTTTAATTTCCTATCAGTGAAGTAAAACAAAAGGAAAAGAAAAAAAGAGGCAAAAGAAATGTAATAAAAGCAACACATGGATGCCAGTAGTACCCAGCTGAGGAAGGAGTTTCGGATGCAGCAGAATTGCCCTCAAGAGCTGTAGAACCACCGAATAAATTCCTGGGTCCTATGTACACATGATAACTTTCAAATCATAAAAATCTAAGGCAAAAAGAATTAAAAAATAGGTAACCAACAACTAGCTCCATCGAGAATAAGAAAATGATAACATAACCAGGAACAAAAAACATAGAATTATAGATTTTGCCAAAAAAAAATACAAAAACAGGGAACCAGCAGCTCCATCAAGAACAAGATAATGACTAACACCACAAGGAACAAAGAACACAGAATCATAGACTCTGCCAAAAAAAATGGTACAGCAAACAACCCAGAAAAAAGAACCCCGTTACAACCCTTAAAAATGTAAAATGAAAACCAGAAAAACCTAAGAATCAGACAAGCAGCATTTCATACGAAGCAGAGGGCCTAAAACTCCAAAACAGCTTTCCAATCAATCAACAGCAAAATTTGAGATGAAGTTCTACCCGCCCCTCATAACAAAAATACAGAACAGTACAGTACCCAAATAAGGCAATAATAGTTCTCAAAGCACATTCAATAGCTATTCCTCCAAGAAAACTTCATATTCATAAATGGAAGGTATAATCATGGAGAAAAAGGTCTCCCATAAAAAAAATATAAGACTTTAACATATACAGGTTTGAAGTTCCTCACTGTTCGTTCGTTTGGAGTTGTAGAAAACCTCTCTCGCTTTTTTCTTCATGACCGAACAAGAATCAAAGCAACAAGCTAGCCATTCAAGAAACTTCAGGGATCGTTCTTTCAATATCTTGCTACCCGATGCCTATGAATGGCGAATGAGATAAAAAAAAAGAGAGCAATGTTTAGATTTAGGTTTTCAAAATGTTTAGGAAAAAAATGAATAACTTAAAACCCATTCTTTTATTTTATTTATTTCTTCTTTTCATTTCCCGATCAATTTAGTGAATTGGTTGGCGCCAAACAATCCTGCTAGTAAGATGTGCATCAAGGACCAGAATTTCAATGAATTAAGGACCATTTTAGATCTTTTCCCTATTAAAATTGGAAAATTGGGAATTAAGGAAAAGAAATAAAAGTGGTCCTTATATGTATGCTTTTAAGGACCAAAATTTGACTAGTTACAAAATCGTGGTCCCTAATAACCCTTTTTCTTGTGGTGAGAAAACGAAAAACAACTAAAGCTATTTTTGCTAGGACTATTCAATTTTTTTTTGGTTGAAATGACCAATACGACTAGACTAACTCGACCAAACTAGTAAAATACGGATTATATGGTGTTTGGAATAATACATAAATTTCCTTTTAAACTATTATTATTTAACAAAATTTTCTCCTAAACTAATAATTGCATGTTAGATTATCCTCCTAAACTTGTTAAACATATCAAATTAACTACTCAAACTTGTTTAAAATATAAGCAATACCTCTTATATTATTGAAAATGTTAAATTACCTTCCCAAACTCATTAAAATGACAAATTATCCTTCTATTACTATTTGATGTGTTTTTCACGTGCTTTTTTTGAAGTGACAAGTGTCCCTATTGGTGTGATATGACATTTTCAACAAGTTTAGTAGGGTAATCTAACACACAATTAGTCCAAGGGAAAAATTTATTAAATGGTGCCACTCGTCGTTCAAGCAGCGGAGGTGGTGCCTAGAACTGGAATCACTACAAGAAAAAGGGTTATTAGGGACCACGATTTTGTAACCAGTCAAATTTTTGGTCCTTAAAAGTATACATATAAGGACCACTTTTATTTCTTTTCCTTAATTCCCAATTTTCCAATTTTAATAGGAAAAAAATCTAAACTGGTCCTTAATTCATTGAAATTCTGGTCCTTGATGCATCTTATTAGCGGGATTTTTTGGCGCCAATCAATTCACTAAATTGATCGAGAAATAAAAAGAAGAAATAAATAAAATAAAAGAATGGGTTTTAAGTTATTCATTCTTTTTCCCTAAACATTTTGAAAACCTAAATCTAAACATTGTTCCCTTTTTTTCTTATCTCCTTCGCCATCCATGGGCATCAGGCAGCAAGATATTGAAAGAACGATCCCTTAATTTCTTGAACGGCTAGCTTGTTACTTTGATTCTTGTTCGGTTACGAAGAAAGAAGCTAGAGAGGTTTTCTACAACTCCAAACGAACGAACAGTGAGGAACTTCAAACTGGTATGTGTTAAAGTCTTATATTTTTTTGATGGGAGACCTTTTTCTTCATGATTACACCTTCCATTTATGAATCTGAAGTTTGCTTGGAGCAATAGCTGTTGAATGTGGTTTGAGAATTGTTATTGCCTTCTTTGGGTACTGTACTGTTGTTTTGTATTTTTGTTATAAGGGGCGGGTAGAACTTCATCTTAAATTCTGTTGTTGGTTGATTGGAAAGCTGTTTTGGGGTTTTAGGCCCTCTACTTCGTATGAAATGCTGTTTGTCTGATTCTTAGGTTTTTCTGGTTTTCATTTTACGTTTTTGGGGGTTGTAACGGGTCCTTTTTCTTGGTTGATTGCTGTAGCATTTTTTTTTGGGCAGAGTCTATGATTCTGTGTTCTTTTTTCCTTGTGGTGTTAGTCATTGTCTTGTTATTGATAGAGCTACTGGTTCCCTATTTTTGTATATTTTTTAGGCAGAGTCTATGATTCTTTGTTCTTTGTTCCTGGTTGTGTTATCATTTTCTTGTTCTCGATAGAGCTAGATGCTGGTTCCCTGTTTTTGAATTCTTTTTGCCTTAGACATGAGATGTTATTATTTGCTGAGATGTTATTATTGGAAACTTGATTTTGGCGTACTATGCTCAAAATGGCCATTTTGATTTTGGCAATGACCATAAAGTACACTCAACTTCTATTATTTTTTCGTTGCACTTTTCTAAAATCTTATGTTCAATATATGTTGTCATAAATTTATAATTGAGGACCACATAATCTTATGTGTTGCTTCTTGCATTATTTTAGTTTAAAATATTAACATCTAGTTACAGTATGGCCATCATACATTAGCAGAGTTTGGTAGTACACATAAGAATAATAATTCAATAGGCAACTGAATTAGATGATATCTTAAAACAAAATGGCTCTATTTATTAGTATATTCCTAATAATATCATCTTAAACAGCTGAATGAACACCACGTAATTAAATATCAGTATGAAAAACTTGAACAAACTCAAACTTTATAGATATTAATTCCCAAGACACCCAAAGATAATGATGATATAATAGCTAAAAATGCCATAATTGAGATTTGAGGTTTAATTATGGTAATGTAATAGAGTGGAATAAGGAGAAGGAGGAGTAGTTGCAGGTGAAGAAGAAGCATGAACATATTCATGGAAATTTTTAGTGATTTTGTATTAATGTGATTAAGTAACTATATGGGTTGGCTGATTGGTGTGTGTGTGTGTGTGTATTCAATTTCTTGACTGCTACAGGTTCTTTCGTTTTCTTTTGTTTTGAATCTTTTTGTTTTCTAGTTATACTTTGATGTAAAGTTGGATAGTTTTCTCTGGTTCGGTAATTGATTAATTTTCTGCAGTGAAATTTTGATTAGACAAGATAAAACGTCATTAATAAGGACTTTAATGGAGGCAACATAATAGCTAATAAGTTGTAATAAGCTTGTAGTATTTACTTAGTCTAGTGGCAGATGCACTTTATGTTCAAACTAATAAAACGTAGCTTCTGTGACTTCCATTTTCTTAGGTGGAAATTGAGTGTGATTAAATAGTTTTAAGACAACATATTATGTCTATTCCCAGAAAAAAACCATGACTAACATGAGCTTAGGAAATTAGAAAGAAAAACCCTACATTATTGGGAAAATGAGAAAAGCAATTAGAAAGTGACTTGTTGCTCTAAGGAAGATCAAGTAAGCCCCAAAGTAGCATTGGAAAGAAGGAAGCAGAGAGAGCAACAGAGAAGCAGGTCATCAAATTGTTGTGATATTACTTTGAACTAATTGTTATTTGCTGATTGTCTTTACTTTTGAAATATAGTTAGTTTCTCTAGCACAAGCAAGTCATCAAATAACAACTGATCTCTTACATAGTATTGGTAGGCCCTTTAGTCTGTATCTGTTAGCTCATTACGTCTCTGCTATTTGTTTTATTTATTTTATTGTATCCAAAGCTCTGAAGCTTTTATTTAGTATGGATGTTTCCTGCTAATTGATGGACTAAACCTATAATATGGTAACACGTTGTAGTTGACTTTGAAAATTTAAGGCCTCTATCTATAAAAGGCATAGATGCACTACTTACTGTCAGTGTGCTATTCATTTTTGTTAAATTAAACTTTAATTTCTATTCATTACCTTTTGTTGAAGTTCTTAATATTTGAATTTAAGTCCTGGAAGAAGAAGAAGCCTGTCTTCGAAATATATCGAACCTAATGTAAATGGTAATAATTGCTCTTGTGACAATTTTAATGGTATTTTCTTTTTGTAATTTTTATTCAGTGGACATCAATCTTGCAGGTAGTACACCAGAACAATGATCATCGTTAGCCAAATGGTTTTCTTCTAAATCCTTAAAAAAGGTTTGTTTTGTAATTGGAAATTGTTGCTATATTCTAATAAATTGCACTTTGTAATTTACTATTGTTGGGACATATTGCTATATTCTAAATCCTTATAATTTTATACTATTGGGAAAGAAAATTAATACATCACCCACTACACTTGTACACTCTTAGGGACACTAAGCTTAAAAAGTGTTAGTTAATAAAGTCTTACATCCGACAAAGTTTATAGATCCAAAGCTTGCTCTCAAATTTAATTTCTATTTTCCTTTTCCTAAATATTTCTCTCTTTTACCTATTATATACATATATATGTTGTATATTACTTGCTACAAAGGAAACATGTGGGCTATCTCCAATAGCAACATAAATTGATAAATATGAATGCCAAGGGGAAGACAAAATACACCATCAAATCTCGGCTAGATTTGCAAGGAATGAACATTAGGCCAGAATTGCACCCAATAAAAAGGGAGATAAATATGAATTACCTTCTGCATGTTACACGTTATCACATGAAGAGAAGCACAAATTATGTAACTTCTTAAAGAATTTAAAGGTTCCAGATGGATTTTCATCCAACATTTCTCAATGTGTGAACCTTAAAGAGTATAGGATTTCTGGTTTAAAGAGTCATGATTGCCATGTTTTTTTACAACATTTACTCCCTATTGCCTTACGTGCTATGATGTCTAAATCAGTTTGTGAGCCACTTATTGATTTGTCTTTTCTTTAATGCTCTTGGGGTAAAGGTATTGAGCATGGATGGGTTAGAACAAATTGAAGCGAAAATTCCTATAACTCTTTGCAAGCTAGAAAAGGTATTTCCTCCTTCATTTTTTGATGTCATGGTGCACTTGCCTGTCCATTTAGCTAATGAAGCTAAGATTGCTGGTCCTATTCATTATCGATGGATGTACCATGTAGAGCGATGGCTGCATTTTTTGAAATCTCTCATTGGTAATAGGGCTTATCCAGAAGGTTCTATTGCAGAAGGATACATTGCCAATGAATGCATGACCCTATGCTCAAGATATCTACATATAATGGACACAAGGTTCAATATGCCTAAAAGAAATTATGATGGTGGTGCAAAGAATTATGGTGGTGGTTTATCTTTATTTAAGCAATCGGGAAGAGTTTTAGGAGCTAAAAACATTGTGATCTTGAAGCTAATGAAATGGAGTAGGCACATGTATATATCTTACAGAATTACGATGAAGTTCTACCATTTCTAGAGTATGTAACTATTCCTTTTGAATCTTATGCATAACACTTTTCCTTCATAATTATTTTCAATTTTACATGATGTGTTTCACCTTAATGTTTTAGTGAGTTTTCACAAATTCATGTGGACACTTCTAAACACCTTTCTGATGGGGAATGGAATAAGCAATTCATTGAATGGTTTAAGGTTAAGGTAAGTATCAATTAAACCTAAATTATGTAATTAAGTGATTGATTACTCATGTTAATGTCTTTGAGTTATTCTTCATAGGCTGTAGAATTGCATAAAGAGAATGTAGTCAGACTACGAAAGATTTGCTCTCATTATCACGTGGTCCTACCCAATACTCACTATTTTATGCAAATAAGTTACTCATTAATTGCTAGTGACATGTTATCATTATAGTAGAATAAATATGCAAAATTGTTTTTGTAGGATAAATTTGAGAGCGATAATATGGATCTTCATCGTGAAGATGTTTTAGACTGGATGCGTAATTTATGGAACAAGTATAGGGGAGAATTGCATATAGAACATGTGCGGGGTAAGCCAATCCAAGAAGCTCTTCAAAAAGTACCTAAAGGGGTAGACAAAAGCCAATGGGTATGGCTAGTCAAAGAACATTTTTCTACTAAAAAGTTTAAGGTATCATATAGTATATATAGTGTTGTAACATTATGTTATTTTTATTGTAATTTTATTTGTGAATACTCTAATGTGACTTATTTTATTTCACAAATATAGTTAACAAGCAAAAGAAATGCAGAAAATAGAGCTAAGTTGAAAATGCCTCATCATACTAGTAGCAAGCCTATTAGAGAAATCATTTATCAAAAGGTGTTATAATTGGTGACATTTATGTTTATAAATTATTTTGTTATCTTTTTCTTTTTCCTTTTAATTCTATTTTTCTCTTTATACTGAGGAGTTTTCGCTTGTTTATTACTGTCAAGGGAGGGAAAGATGGCAATCCACCGAACATGGCAACCATTTTCTTTGAGACTCGAAAGAAGAAAGACAAGCTTGTTGAACTTGAAACAATTGAAAAATATGTGCGTGTAAAGTATACAATATGAAATGTGTTTGTATTAATTATGTAGGATTTTGGTAAATCACTATAATATATTTTTGTAGGCTAAAATCCAAGATTTAGTGTAGTCTAAGCCCTCTCTTTCTAACATCAAGGTTGTAGAAAAATGCTTTGGCCCTCAAAACTGCAGCCATGTGGTTGGTTTTGGAGGCGGGGTTAAGCCAAAGGACTTTGAAGGTAGCTTATCTAAAGCAGAATTGTTGTCTGAGCTACGTTCAACTCGAGAGGAAAATCAGGTTTTGAAAGATCATTTTTTTTGCTGTGGAATGTCAAGCAAATGAACTTACGAAATTGAAAGAGTTGTTGGCATCCCAACAATCTAATGTCCAGCCTCCATCAGCAGTACCCTTTCAAGAAACGGACTAGTCAACTTAAAGCATATTATAGGTTAGTAATTTGGAATACATGGTTGCTGATTACATATTTCTGTTTTGCCTTTTAATGTGATGTGATATGTGAAATTGAGGTTAGTGTATATTGACCTTGAAAGAATTCATGCCTGTTGCTACTTTCTTCTTTTTTACTTTAAATTGAGGTTAGTGTTTGTGTGTTGGAATGTTGGTTATCACTTTTTGTTAATTATCCACGGAAGTAGCTGATAGGACTGGCTACAATTAATCAATTCATCAATTAATCACTTTCTGTTAAAACATTTATAGTTGAGCTTTTCAAATATTAAGCTAACTAAACTGAGATTGATGATACATAAGAAATGGCATGGAATATCAAATTCTATTCTATATAACGTGTCAACAAAATTTAGAATTGTATGTGTAATTATTTGAATATGATATATTCATTTTTACTGTTCTAATTCTATTCTGAATGTATTTTGCAGCCCCTCATATACTAACTTTTTAAACTGTATATAATTACACTTATGGAATTAGAATATTTTTTGGGTGAGTTGTTAAATTACTTTTAGATTCAACTAGTTATTATTAATAGATCTATATATATTTTTTTCACTAAATCATTTTGTTTTCATATTGTACTTTGTTGCAGTAACAAAATACAATATATAATTGATAATGAAGGTTTGAAGACTTCATGCAAATGTTGATGGCTATTTTGTTAGGAAATTGTAGAGATGTAAATCATCTTATTTTGTTAGTTATTAATTTTTTTTTGGAAAGGGGTTGTATAAACAATATTTTTATTCATATGATGATTTTTTTTTTATGTTAACTCTTACATTTGTATTCATTACAAATTATATATATATATATATATATATATATATATATATATATATATATATATATATATATATATATATATATATATATATATATATATATATATATATATATATATATATATATATATATATATATATATATATATATATATATATATATATATATATATATATCTGAAATGTTGGGATTATTGTTTATATATGTATCTATTATTTATGAATTATATAATACAATTGAATTTACAGAATTAAAAATTTATTTATTTTGGAATTAACAGGAATTATATACCTTTTAGTGACCAGATTAGAGGCTAAAATAGTTGTCTTTTATTAACCTTTTAGTGACCAGATTATAATGGTCCTTAAAAGTTGGCCCCAAAAACAATAGCAACGGGATATAAGTTGTCCTCTTTGCATTTTAGCGACCAAATTTTTGGTCATTAAAAAGTTTAATTAGTCACATGAGCTAATTATTTGGGACAAGAAATCTGTTCTTTAATACTTTCTAGGGACTAGTTATTTCTAGTCCTTAAATTTTTTTAGGGACCAGATTTTTGGTCCTTAAAAGTTGTATGGGTCACATGAGGTGGATTAATTTGGACACGAAATCTGGTCCTTAATATTTTTTAAGGACCAGAATTTTCTTGTCCTTAATAACGTTTAAGGACTAAACGTCAAATCTGGTCCTTATTAGTCATTACCGGTAGAGCCTTTAAAGACCAGAAATCTAGTCCTTACTGACCTTTAAGAATCAGTTTTTCACCTTTAAAGACTAGATTTCTAGTCCTTAAAGGTCATTTTTCTTGTAGTGAATCCTGGTAAATGCTTGATAAGTGGTCGTAAGATCTGTCCAGTCACCCTAGCTAATCTATTGATGTCCGACCTTAAGCCTGTGATTGGCGATGTATGCTGATCCATATGGCCTCTAAGGTTATCTCTTATCTTACTAAGATGGGCCTCCAATGCTTCTCGCAACTATGTCACTGCCTCTAACGTCTAGGGACCACCCCCTCTATCCTCTCAGCTCATCGACTTAAGCTAGTAATGGAGGCATCCTTCACCTACAGCATATCATCAAACCTTTATCCAGCTACTATAAGTGCTACCAACATCATACCCATATCCTGCTAGTGTTGCCCTTGCATGGCTTGGATGATAGCCTACATCGCCTATAATTGCTGCTGCTAATGTTATTGTAGGATAATTGGCATGTAAAGGCTGCATAGATGTCTCCATGTTGGCTACTCTTTATGATAACTAATCAAATAAAGGACCTATAGGATCTAGAGCTAGCGGTGGTGCCCTGGATGTAAAAGCCCCTAGGTCAGTATATGGCCTGAATCGCTATGATGCTCGAGAAGGTGAAGGCTATGGTTAAGCAGGAGATGCTGGCTGTGCTATTGCCTAAGGTGACCCTCTTAGTAGTTCATCAAGATCTACCCCTAAATCCATATCTATATCCATATGGTACGGCTTATATAGAAGAAATAACGGCTGATCATGCTATGCCTGTGGTGTTGGAGGTGCCTACTCCTTGCTGGTGTTTTTGGGAGTGCAGGTAACTTATAAGCTATCCGAGTCTCTAGTACTATTAAACACCTACACTCTCCAGGGCATCTAGGGACCACAACAACCATTTTTATGGTCCTGCCTATGGAAATTTCAATGAAGGCCTCCTTGTCTAGTGGCTAGCCAAAGGTCGCCTTATCTGTCCCTAAGCATAAAAGTAGCTTAGTGACTACAATGTTAGTGTTTATGCCCTAAGACAAACTTTTGGTCCTTTATGTAATGTCACATTTCATTTTATCAAATCTGGTTTTCTTCATGTTATTATATTGTTGGCATGCTACATTATAATAATATTTGTAAATAACAATCTATTGTTATTTTGACTATCCTTAGTCATTTATCATTAAAGGAATAATGATTAATAAAAACTAGTATGAGTATGATTGATAATCATGGGATGAATATATATGGTCATATAAATTAAACTTATAGGTACTTGTTAGAGAACATAGTACTAGATAGACCCACTTTAAGATATTACATGGGTTAATATCATTAGTGATCTTATAATAGCTATGTTATCAATCTTTAGTCCTGAGATTATCAGAGTATCCTATATGACAAACATTATGTTTTGACATAATCAAACATTATCTTTAATCGGATAATCATAAAAGTTATGATTGGACATGATGAGAATCATGTAGAGGATAATGAATAATCAAAAAGAAATTTTATCTCTCTCTTATGAGAGAGATATCTATTGGGCCCTTCGATAAGTAAGCCTAAGAAATGCATATCCGTGCTCAAATGAATTGATGGAGCAATCAATATCATTTGATATTATCAGTCTACTTAGTGATTGAGAAATTATATGTTTGAACTATATAAGTTTGACATGGACAATGACTTATGTTCAAACAAGATATTGTGTGACAAAAGGATTATAACATATTCTATTAGGTTAAAATCGAATTATCAATATTCATATTATTTGGGTAGTTATAAAGTCTTACTAGAGGCAGCTTATTACTTGTGGGCCCGTGATGGGATTGGGATCTATTGCCAACATAATATGAATCTATTAGGTCACACACATAAAATGTGATGAATGGACTAATGGTTAATTCGAGGGTTTCAAATTTTATTTTATGATAAATTAAAATTTGAAATTAAAAGTTAATATTATAATTCTTACGTTAAATAAGAAATAAAGTATTTCTTATTTTAATGAGAAATGCGGGCCAAAAATTTTCTCTCTTTAAATTAGGGTTAGGCCACCTATACATATCATGATATGTATAGTTTAAATCCTAACGAAACACAAATTAATAAGGTAGCAGCCATCATTTTAGAAGCGAGAAAAAAATTTCATTTTTTTTGTAACTTTGAGAAAAAACGAAAAATCATATCCTAGCTGCCAAGGAAGGGAGCTAGCACCTTGAGCAATTTTGATCATCTGTTCAAGTGTGAATAACAGTAAAAGGTGTTCGTTTCGATAGAGGTAACACCTAAAGAATCAATTTCCTATGCTTCAAGAGGTTGGTAATCATTACATCCTTCTTATTTAATCAATTGGATCACATAGAACCTGGTGGATTTCTATTTTGCTATTGTGATTATGTTTTTAATTATTATTTCGAAACCCAACACATGCCACCTGGGCAGATCTGAGTCATCGACTTGGTGGCTAACCGTACCAAGTTCACCATGATCCCGTAGCTAATATCAATATGTCTGCCTTTAATTATAGCCCAAAGGCTTAAAATCTCCACGACATTCACCAAGCTTGGACTACCTATATGCCCTAATTATGAATTGAACAGTACCCTCTGGATGTATCAGAGGAAGAAGTGTACTCTTTGTTGTATTAAGGTGGTAAGGAGCCTTTGGAAAAGTAATCTCTACCTAATACTGGCACTTAACCGCTTGCTCAACTGTGAGGACCCCCTCTGCTATTAGGAAACCCATAGCCTCTGTGAATACACGACGAATGATACTATACAAATGCTGTCGAATTTCAAAAGTAATCACGCTTTGTTCCTTATCAGGTCTTTGGAAACCCTATACTATGGTGTAGATAGGAACTCCCTAACTATCTTAAGGTATGTGAGGAAGGACGACGTAAAAAACTATATCTACCTTACTGTTGCTAATAGTGAATCAATGTCCTATAGCATACCCATATATGGCAATAATTAGAGAGACATGGAATGGCTTGCTTGAAATTTTACACGTTTAGGTGCCTAACATCGGAGTTGCTATTTAGGTGTCATCCATTCTGGTGCCAGTAGAGCAGCGAGGGCCTATGGTGGCTTACACCGTGGTGCTAGTTGTAAAAAATGTTAATAGTGAGTATTAATGAAGTGATTTAAAATTGAAGTACTATATTTCACAAAAAATAATTTGGAATTTTCTAGAAATTTTGGTAGCATTCTAGTTTATACCAGGACTAGCCACCTTACATAGAAATGTGCATTAAGCACCAAAATTCAAAAAATAATTAACCAGAACCCATCAATGGGCATTCTAGCGGACATGTATGACGGTTAAATTCAAAAATTATAGATTTACTTTAACAAAATTCCTATAAAAAATTCAACAAAAGCAACACATGCCGAAGACACAATGTAGTTCAGTTTTATTTCAACTTTTTAAATAACACTAGGCTGGCCAAACAAGTGAATTTTTGCCTTTTTTAATTTTTTTCAATTACTATATCTTAAAACAACTAGTCAACAAAATATTCACACATCAATTTCTATTTTCTCTTTCTCTTATTATTTTATTTTTTCCTACTGATTGTATAACGGTTTGTAAACCGTACTACCCATACCTGCAAATTGCAAATTAACACTCCAAAAAGGCAACCTTTACCTCCAATTCTTTGATACATTCATAGCACTTTTAAAATCAATCATTAATCTTCATCACAACCTAACCACAAAATTCCAAACACACATGCCTCTCTCTCTCTCTCTCTCTCTATATATATATATATATAAGCAGACTCATCATTAATTTACATCCATAACACAATGTACTACATTATTAGCCATGTATCCAAAACCTAATACAAGAGTTGTCTAAACTTCATATCTAGAAATGCAACATATGTACATGTCATTCCGTTTTTTTCTCATCGCATTCTCAAATACTTGTCCCTACATGGAGTCAACAAACCATGCGCTACGCAATGTCATTGCCTAGTGGCGGATACAAATACGTAAAATTTCATTTAAATAAATTCATTTTTTTCATATATATATATATTTATTTATTTATTTTCAAATTACCGTTTAGTTCTTGTTGATTTTATGTTCTTACATTTTCACCTTTTGCCGTTTGACCTCTATTACTTATAATTTCCACATAAATTACACTCACACCCTTGAATTTTTATTTAATTATGTAATGATCCTTCTCTAACACATAATTAATTTATTTATTTTGCTAAATTTTAATTTCATTTTGATCTCATTGTAATTTAGAAATTTAATCCTACTACGCACACCGATTATATGATTCAAATCTCAGTATGAATATAATCCTCTCCTTAACTTATTTAGACAATAATTTATATTTATTGATTATTTAATCAGTCTTAAACATTTTAATTTTATTCCTTTTCTTTATTGATCAATGTTTTCAGAAGTGGCTCAGATATCGACTTGGCTTGCCAACTGAGTCAGGAGTCAACTGGTTGGATCGGGTTAATTTAGAGTTTTTTTAAATATAATTATTTATAAAAAATTAAAAATATGATATGCCAAAATAAATTTAAAAATCTATCAGTTACCAAATATCAATATAAAAATATCAAGTATAACAAAGTTTCTAACTATAAAAATCGAACAAATTGTCTAAACACAAATAGTAAATATCTAAATAAGTTCACATAATGTCTAATTAAATTCATTTAACATGGTGATGAACAATTATCATTAATCATCAATCTTCATCTTCATCTTCATCTCCATCATCATCTTTATCTCCATTTTTATCAACTCCTTGAATTTAATCATGCTTTATAACATCTAAAATTTTAAAAATAAACATATAATTAAATATACTATACACATATTTTTTAATATTTTAAGCCAAATTCATATTATATAATTAAATAAACAAACCTTGCACACTTGAAGCTCCATCATCTTTTGGATGTTATTCTTCAACCATCCTTTCAAGTTCATCATAGTCAAGCTGTAACACCCTAATCTACAAGATAAATAGAACTATCAATATTATAACACCCTTCGATCAAATCAAGATTTCCATATCCTAGATGATAACACTAACAGTATCAAATGGTCACTAATTACTTCATACAAATTTTGGCAGCATGATAGCTTAAAATCATGCTGCCTGAACCTGCAATACATCAAAAGTACACTCCCAAATAGCAATATCCACCTCCAAAACTCCGTTTGCATACATAATGCTTCTAAAATTCCATCTCATGAAACATACTCATCTAATAAACTATTCCTTACTTTATGCATATGAAGAAACCTAAACATCAAACATAATATTATGACTACAGTCCAAAATATACAAAACTATAATAACTCAAATATGAACCATAAAGGTCATGCTTTCCATCACCTTCATATCTTGTGTTGGCCAATTAGCTGCAGATATCAACCCTGGATGGAAAGCCAAGCTTGAAAACCTACATGTAAATAACACCCATGCTAAGCTAAAAACCTTAGTGGGGAACCAAGATACTATATATAATTTCATATGAGAAATCATTAAATTAAATAAAACACTTCAGTACAATAATAAATGTATATATTTGCACAATTAACAAAGGGTACTAAGCTTACAGTATTTCAAGACTTTTAATGAACTTATTTAGTCTCTATAAGCTTTATTAAACACTTGGTTATAAGTTATTTCTTGGTTTAACCACATAACAATTGAGAATATACATTCGATTTCACTTTCTCGATTTTTATAACTCAACTAGGTTAACAAAATTAACTTAAATAACTTTCACGCTTTATAAGTCATACGCTTAAATATATTAGGTATTAGTTGCATATTATAACTATTTTACATAACCAATTGGATCCTGTTTATAAACTATATATTCAATGTTAGATCACAAACAAAAAAGGGTTTATATGTCATTTATCCAAACTCAACCATAACAACTATTTATGAGTTATAAAAATTCTTTAAAATATTGCCATGCAAAATTCTTTGATGTATAACTTACCATTCCATGTGTAGGAAACATTCGACACTTATATGGATGCATTATGTACATGTAGTATGAAAATACCGTATCTCTACTGGAAATTATAAGACATATGATTATAGGGTGCATGTATTTAGCAATACATTTACTTGTTAAGGCCATCACAAGCACCTTCAATATAGTATCTTTGTATCAATATCTTTAGTGCACTTATACCATTAATACACTACTAAATTTAGTCTATCTAAGTTCTCAGAGTGGATAATGGGAACAATAGATACCTAAAGATATTAGTACTGGATATCCGAAGATATCGAGCAATGGATATCCAAAGATATCGAACAATGGATATCCGAAGATAGAGCTAAGAAATATCCCTTTAGGCAATGCCTATCTAATCCATAATTGAACTAAGACTACAGGCTTAACAGTATATCAATCATAGTTCAGATTATTAAGCATATTCCTTCACACAATATTACCTTTATATCTTTGTATACAAGAATGTAAGATCTTAGACATTTACAAACATATATATATATATATATATATATATGTATACTGTATCAATGTCTATCTATAAATACATATCATGGTAGTTGTAATAATTTTCATAAAGTATCGAAAGAGAATACAACATTCAATCATGATTAGACCTCTTTTAAAAAAGCAATAAACTTTAAGCTTAATCCTACGTTGAATACAAGCACACAATGCATATAACCCAAATAAAGTTAGGTGTTTCACTACGAACACATAATTGGATATTCATTAACATGTTCTCTTCAATTTCTTATTCCAGGTAGTATGCCTATTCATCCATTTCATATGACCATCCAAATCATCGTGACTAACTCCTATGAATAGTTGTACCTACTTATGTCATCTCTCATTTATACCCAATAGATATATTTATAAACATTAAGTACATATAATCATCTTGTCAATATGGGTAACATCATTTCCAAATTGAGAATAGTACCCGCTCATACCATTTCACATCATTTTAACATCTACTCATACTGAAATATAGTCTTCACCATATTTATAGGTATACACAAACACACACACACACACAAATACACGTAAACGTATTTTAATACATGTAAGTGCTTAACACCGTAGCTATAGGTTTTTTCAGGGCAACACATGGGTCTAAGAATACGTTCTTTATCACATTCCCTTATGTTGGGTACATATAATATATTAAACACATTTAGTTATGACAATAGCCTCACTAAAGTTGTATCTAAAATACTATTAACACTCATTTATGTCATCCCATTTTGGTTTGGGATCTAGACTGGTTTATATGTTCATGTTGTAGTCACATTGAGATGAATGATTTAAAATAACATTATACTTAAATAAATATGTATAAATGCATAACATTCTAACTGTAGATTTGTCTTCCGGTATCATAAGGGTTAAAACATGTAGTTTACAACCTATATATCTCTAGTATGAACACATTCTATTGCATATATCACATATAGATTTTGAAACTATATCAACGGAGACAGAGACCGATATAACACATATTAGACCAAAGAACTTATAGGGATCCTTAGCCATTTAATTATACTCACATATAACCTATAGGTTCATATAGTTACCTCTACTTCAATGTCATTTGTTAACTAACACTTATCAATAGTAATAACCTAATAAAGTTATTAACATTTTAATTAATAATATCATAACATAATATCTTATGTTTAATTATCCACTACATGCTTTATTAATGGACATAATTATAGGGCTTATACATAGCATAATAATATGCGTGACCCTTGCTAAAATCCATGTTCTATATTGTTACCCTACTTCCAAGTTAACAATCATATGATACACATTTCAATTTATTTTTTTTTGAAACCATGCTTAGATTGATTAACAAGAAGTGAACTTAAGAACAATTTACCAATTTATCTCAAATCTACCATACAATAAGATTACTTAACAAGTTGACTAAATAGAGCTATAAGCTCCCACCGAGAAAAGTCGATCTACAATTTTCGTTTCTATAGATTTCCTTTCCTTCAATTCTACAAGAATTGAATTAAACTCAAATCTCATAATCAGATGAATTCTCACGTACCTATAAATATTTCCTTATCTCCTAATGACTTTAAATTCAAATATTGGTAACCATGTTTCAAAACAAGCCAGTTACGACTTATGAATCCACATGCAAAATCAAGTAATTTACTTTCACCATACTCTAAAAAATTACCTAATTCTTATATTTATCCATACCTACAATTCCCAATTAAATATAATTTCCAAACTCTATCAAAGATAGACATTGAAATCCAACATAGAGTCAATTTCCAAATAATTTTAGAATTTACTTAAGTGAATTTAAAGAGAATTTCGATATCCCATACCTAAATAGAGTTGAAATTTTGCTTCAACCTGCCTATCATCATTGCTTATTGGACCAATCATTGGAGCTTCACCGGAGCCTCATCGAAGATGCAAGGTCAATGTTAGAATGGAATCCACACCTCTCTAAGCATACCGATAGTGGTCACACGCTTTACCGTTCGCCAGAAAACATGCTGAAAAGGTAGCAACCACCCTATCTCCAATTTGCTTAATATCGGTGAGCGAGGGGAAGCAAACAGCACGAGGAGATCCGATTCATTGCTGGGAGTTCTTCGGTGGTGATCATGCCCTTAGCCGCCATCATTGCTCGTTGGAAAGAATGCTGGAAGACTACGATGAAAGATTGGAAAGAGAGAGAGAGAGATAATGGAGAAAAAATCAAGGTACATTGGTGATAGAGGAGCGACTCCGCCAATGGCCAAGAGAGGGAGTAAGAGATGGCAAGGAGGTCGCTGGTGATCAGCCGCCGTTGGCCGGCCTGCTCTTCCATTTTGATCTTCCATTCTCCTCTCCTTCTTATCCTTTCATCTTTTCTTTCTACTTTTGTTCTCTCTCTCCTAATGAACTCATGGATAATTAAATTATCCAACATAAAAACCACTTTTGGCCCCCTATAAATTGTTACTCTAGAATAATTAATCCCCAACTTTGTCCCTTTATAAAAACACCCTTTAGACCCCTAATTATCACTTAGCTAATTAATTGTTAATTAATTAGCAATAATACCATCAAATTGCACACATTTCTGTTAGGGTCATGATTGGGGCACTACACAAGCTCTCATTCTTGTCCTTCTTTCCCTATAATCCAAAACTCATTTTTCTTAATTGATTCATAATCAGTTGGATCATATGCCTTCTTAGAATTTGCTAACTTAATAATTGTAAAAAATGAAAATATTATTTTGAGGCGAAGCATAAAATAAAAAGATAATTTTTTGGATTAGGAACAATTGACCTATTTTTCAATCTCAAGTTGTAGTGAACATAAATAAGATCATTTAACCTTTCATGTTCCATTATGTTTCTTTTTTTTAGTATGGATGCAATCAAATACATTCCAATTGCACTTACATCTAGAATAAGAAGCAATTTTTCCTACGAATTCTTATAGCCAACTTTTGCAAATTTGGAACATCATAACCAAACAATCTCTACCATTCATCTTTTATTAGATATGAAAAGCAAATAATATAACTCTTTTTAGTTTTCAAAACTTAATATATGTATATATGTACACATGAAATTATATATATGTATATATTTATATACACATGAAATGTAGTATTATGAAATTGATGCTTACCTGGTCTAGTGATTTTGCTGCTAGTAAGTGCCCTTTGACAAGAAAAGGCCATCTCACATTCCTGAAAAATTCTTAATTCATCAAGTGTTGGTGTGCTAGTACTTTCAAAATCCTTTACGTTATCAATTACATTTAAGATACCACACATAATCTCTAACTCCTTACAAATAAAAGATTGATAATCCTAAAAACTAAGATTCAAATAATATGCTGCTGCATGAAGATCTTGACGTAACATAAGATCCCATCTATTATCTATAATCTCAATGTAGGGTTTGTATAATTTTTTTCTTATTTTTAAGTACATTCATAAAATATATCCTAGGGATGGTTTTTCTTAAGTATCACATATCCTCAACAAACGTATTAATTAAGTCATAATCCTTACAATCATCAAATAATTTTCCCAAAAAGTTTCATCCAATACAATTTCTTTTACTTATTTACCCTTTTGTAATTTCAAAAACTATTTATACTTAGCATTAACAACCAAAGCTTGAAAATCATTCTTATGTGCATGTAAACTTTGCAAAGTAATAAAGTTTGTTGCAAAATGGGTTACACTAGGATGAAATAATTTCTTGCCAACCCTCTCTTTTTCTCATTCAATTCAAAGTAATCTTACGATTATACACAAAATAGTCACTTTCGAAGCAAGAACGCATAAACTTTCAATAGTAGGCATTTGTCCAATGTCTTTAAATATTAAATTCACACAATGAGTTGCACATGGTGACCAAAAAATAAAAGGGTATCTTTCCATAAGCTTAAAACTTTCAGCTTTATAATTGGCTCCATTATCTATTCTCATGTGAACTACATTATGAGGGCTAACCCATTCAATAATTTTAGAAAAAAAAAGATTACACGAATTTTCAACATTCATGTAAATATCAGAAGCATCAACATATTTGACAAATGAAATACCTTCTGGACAATAAACTAAAAATTTAATTAAAGGCCTTTATTTATTGTTTATCCATCCATCTCATATTCTTGTACAACTGGTATCAGCCCAAGTATTTCTAAGAGTATTAATGACCAATTTGACATGCATTTTTGCATCTTTCAATGAATTTACTCTTACAGCATGATAAGAAGGATGCTTATATCCATGACCCATTTTAATCATGTTATCAATTGCAATTTGAAGATAAGATGAATTCACAACATTAAATTGAATACATTGATCATATAACTATAATGCAAATGACAAGTCAGTTTCATGCTAATTTTCCTTACTTTGCATGCATGCTTTAATACTAGGTTGAGATGGATCACTTACATCGTTTCTAAAATACACTTTAATGTTCGTTAATGCTATCCTCTTTGTCTTCGAAGACGCTTTAAAAGAAGAAAAAATTTGTACATCGTCTTCATCTATTAGCCCTTTCTTTTCCATTGCCTTTTGCAAATTAGCACCCAATATGCTTTTCATTTCAAGCCGAGCCTCCGTACTAACCCTTTTACACTCGTCAATGTTCCCTTTAGCCCCCATAATGTGTTGTTTCATTCTTTGAATGCCTCCACCATGAACTTATTTTTGACAAAAATACATATTAATACATTTCTAGCATTTGGATTTGTTGCCACGGTGACATATTTCTATGCCCATATAAGTTTTTTGTTTATCTGAATGTGTTGAGGAAGGAGTTATGGATTATGTTTCAGATATCAGTGTGAATGATGGTGTTTCTGCCATAATTTTCTAATAAATTAAGAAAAAAAGATATTATCAACTAATTTTACCAATTAATTTAATTATAATTACACTATAAATTACCTGAGATTTCATATATTCTGACTATATTTATTAAGATGGGTCCATAACATGCATATATATATATATATATATATATATATATATATAGTAAACTACTAAACTTAGCACAATACATATGCATATTAATTTGTACTGTACAGTGATTGAGTTTATATTAATTTGACAATTATATGCCATTCCAATTTTCTTAGGTGTCGTGTCCTTATTATTTATATAATACATGTGAGCATATGTATGATAACAATGAGAATAGGCCTTGGACATCTTCCACTCTAATTTCAATCTTTATCAAGTTTAACAATGAGAACGGGTCTTGGACATCTGATTTACTTGAATATCAACCGCAACCATTGTCCTAGTCAATCTACTAAGACAAGTTCACTTATTAAAATTTATCTAAATTAAAAAAATTGTTTCTTTTTTTTAAAATTGTTTTTTTTTGTTAAATTCATTCAAAATTATCTAGTTAACCTCAATCAAAATAGATAAATTCACTATGTAATACTATTTAATTTCATTAAATTTTAAAATTGTAGTTATGTTTTTTATTTTGTGACGTGTGTCTAAGTGATTTGAATGCTGGAATAAATGTATTTGAATTTCATATTTCTTATCCAATTTCTTTGCACTAATAATAGGCTAAACAAAAAAAACCAAACCCAACCACAACAGTGGCAATCAAAAAATGAAACAAAACAGGTCAAAAGGGCAACTTACAATACCAACTTAACCTAAACCAAAGAAAGGAATGCAACCAAGAATATTATGTTAAACCAGCAGATCAGGACATAACACGATAGTAGAAAAGAAGAAAAAGAAAATCGCTGAGTAGACGAAGAGAATAGATATTGGGAGAAAAAAAAGGTGCTACAAAGATTAAGCAACTAGATAATAAAACACATAAAGATTAAACTCAACTAGACTTCCCCTAAAAGAAAAACTAAAAAACTAGTTATTAAGAGGCCTAAACAAAGATAACAAATTAAAAATTACAAGATAAAGGAAGAAACTTACTTTGATAGGAAGAAAATGCACCTAAAAAAACACAAGTCCCTCTCCAGGTGAAGAATAAATGAAGAAGAAGTGAGAAAAGGTGGTGGCTGTGTGAAATAAAATGGATGTAGAGAAAGGAAATTTAGGAATTTAGGGTATTTTTCCTCAAAATGCAACACTTTTAGGTTGAACTAGAGCCTGATTTGAGTCTAAGATTTTCGAGCCAAACCGATTTTTCCCGAGCAAAATTGAGTTTTTATTCCATCCGATTTTCATGTTGGATCGACTCATATTACTTGTCGAGTCATAGTCCAATTAGTCCGATCAATCGAGTCAACCCAAGTTTAATAACCATGATATTTATTTAATCTGTTTACAAAAGTTCTTATTTAAAATAAGTTCTACTATTTGTCCTCCTCTTTACCAAATTATATTTAATTTTTCCATCTTTTGTAAAAACCTCATTAAGGTCCTTAAGTTCTATCAAAATAACATCTAAGTTCCCCATTTCTTTTTTTAAAGTGAAATTTTTACCGTCTCTTTTCTTATAATTATTGTTCTACCCTCTATTTCTCCTTTTTAAATATTCTTCACCATAAAATTTCTTTTTCTTTCATTTCAATCCTTAAATTATTTCCTTGTTCAAAATTATAGTTTAGTCTCCATTTTCTCAACCTTTTGACTAAATTACAATTTTGCCATTCATTTATTAAATTTATTCAAAATTCACTTTTTTTTTGCTTTCATATCTGTAATTTTATTATTTATTGATAATTTTATCTTTATTTACTCTTTTTGTATCTTTTATTTCATATTTACTCCTTAATTTGCATTTTAATCTTTAGTATTTCTTTATGTAATGGTAAATTACCATTTTACCCCTTTAATGCTACTTTTTTTGCTAATTTAAATCAATTAGATCCTCCCATTCTCATGATTTTGCTATTTAATCCTCTTGATACTTATTTTTCTTATTAATTTCCACCCGATTCTTACTTGAGTGTAAAATTACAATTTAATCCCTATAATTTGTATTCATCATTCTCGACTTGGTTTGACCTTAATTTTGACTCTTTTTACTTTTTTTTGACTTTTATTCCTTTCTAAATGAAAAAAAAAAATTTATTTTGGCCCTTATGTTTCCTTTTGGAACTGTAAATTACATTTTGGATCCTAAAATTTTTATTATTTATGATTTTGCCCTTTTCACCCTTTTGACCATTTTAACTTCTTTAATTACCTTATTGATGCCAAATTATGCTTTTTCCCTTGATTTATCATATAATTATAAATTTTGCCCTTTTTAAGTCTATTTGTCATGTTTTCCACTTTTCACTTGTTTAATCACATTTATGATCTCTTTTATGCATAATTTATTTCTTGGTCCCTATTTTCTTATGTAATTAAAATTTTACCCTTTGTAAACTATTAACTGCATTTCTTATATTATTTCTTATTTAATTAACTTTATGACATCCTTCATACATGATTTATCATTTTATTCTCGTCTTCTCATATATTTATAGTTTTGCCCTTTTTAAAATTGTTAATCTCATTTTTCATATTATTTCTTTTTTCAATCAACTTCATAACATTCCTCATGTGTGATTCATCATTTAATTTTTGTCTTCTTGTATATTTACTATTTTTTCCTTAGTGATGACTAGTGAAAATTCTCGAACCAGATATACGGGATGAGAACTATATGATTGTATAAATATACTATATGACTATATGTGAGGTAACTACTTAACACAACCAACCCTTAATAAATTATGATCTCATGGTGCTACTGCCATATATGGGTTCCTATGGCTAGCCATTATATCCTATGATCCTAGATTATCCGTTGTGCACTAAGGGAAACTAATTATCTTACAATATATATTATTATTTTTGTGGCAAACTTTATGTTATTTCTACTATATACAATATCATACTTTCTCATTCTTCATACATACATCAACATTTCATGCAAAGCCATAATATACATAATAAATAACATTTAAACATGATAAAAAAAATATAACATTTTCACAAGAGGTACCTTTCGACCTCAACAAAAATTCCAACATGCCATGTGTTTTCTTCTTTCTTTTCATGCTATACATGTTTCTAAATAAACTTTATATGATTATATGCTATCATACATCCATGGTATCTTATTATTTCTTTGTTACACATATACTCATCATTATGTTCACATGATGACCATTATGTCTACATGTTATTTCAAACCCAAAGTAATCATGTCATGTCTACTTACTTTAGTATTATGTATTTTATGCTTAATTTAACAAATATTATCGAATTATCATATTGTTCCATATGTAGTACCATTCAATCAAGAAATATTCTTATACTTTCATCATGAGTTTTCATGCATTATGATGCCTTACATGTTTTGATAATTATTTTAGACCTTTATGTATTAATATTCATTTATTTTTCATGGATAATCCTTGGTTACATAATGATGCATCATTATCTACATATAGTAAACATTATGTCCATATATTTGTTTGAGCTAAAATAAATCTAATTATGTTCATTTAACCTAATATTAGACCTTTTATGCTTAAATTGTTAATTAACATCAATTTATCACATTATACTACATTATGTACAAATCAGCTTCCACTTGAACTCTCATTCTAAGTTTGATTTCTTCCTTATTTCTTATTTATTTAATGTTAAAATATCATTTTACACTGTTATCTTAAATTATTTCCCATTTTTCAAATTTTTATTGTTACATAATGTGATTTTCATAAAAAATTCAAAGAATTAAATGAAATAGATTGTAGTTTTGTATTCACTAACTTTTAGGTAGCTTGAAATCCCTTATCTTCCTTTTTCTTACCTTTCTCTTCCATGCTTTTCTTTTTTCCTTTGATTTTCTCTTTTGGCCAAAATTATGGAGGGGAAATTAGTAAGCTTACGCTTTGAATTTATACATCTAATTGCTACTAAATAATCCTAATTATGATGCTCTTCAAGCCTGTAAGAAATTCCCTAATTAAATCTAACAAAAACTCAGGAATTTACCTTTTTAGGGTTACTTTCTCTCACTAGAAATTCTCCATCTCTAAGCTTCCTTAAGCTCTAATCTAATCTCTAAGTTGAATAGGATGTTGTCTAATGTGCGTGGTGAAATTAAGGTATGAGATTTGGTGAGAGGAAGAAGAAATGAAGAAAATATGAAGGAAAAGGCTTTGTATGGTGGATTTTGAAGAAGAAAGTGAAGATATCTATAAAATTTTGGGTATAAATGTAGAGGATTCTAGACCTCTCTAGGATTGGCCTTAAGTCCACCAAACCAATGGCCAAGATTCCTCCAATTACCATTTAATCCAATGGCTTATTTTTTAAGCCATTTGTTATGGTTTCATTGGTCCCTACAATCCTTTTCGCTGTACTGAAGCATGTAGGTGATTATAAATCATTTACTAATAATAATTATACCATTAGATAAATTAAATATGGCTTTTAAGCCCACTAATTAATTTAACCTCGATTTGTGACCATGTTTTTAAAATCGATGTTTTACTTGTCATAATGTTGTAAAATTTTATGCTGCATGCAATAATATATGAAGTACATATTTAAAATTTCAAGTCGTTCTGACACCATTTCAGTGTACTTCCAACTCCAAAGAAATAATCAACTGATCCGAAATCTGAAATTTCAAAACTGTTGAAAAAATTATTTTTCAATTCCATTATCTCTTTTATTATTTTCTCATAGATCTTTATGATTGGAATAATATTTAGAGATCTTTAGAATATTTTTAGGCCAGGTCAAACTTTTGGACAACTTTTTTTATGGTACCGAGTAAAATATTCTATATCTAATTTAAGGGCCCATTTAAGCTCATTTTCTTATTAAATTATACCAATAGACTCAATTTAACACCTATTTTATTTTTCCAAGGTTAATTCAAACTACTTGTTATGATTTCAGGGTCATCCATCCTTGGATTTTCCTAATCTGAGCACGTTAAACACTTATATACTTTTAAATTTTTCTATACTGTACTATTGTAATCACTCCATAAACCATCCTAAGGCTATTGTGTTATGCTTTAGAATATACCATGCATGTCAAATACAAATTTGGCATGTTACATTTCTTCTCCTCTAATAAAAATTTTACCCCTAAAATTTACCTAATTAAGAAAGTTATAAACAATGTTGCTTCATGATCTCCCTTGCATTTTTAGATTGCCTCTTCTATCTATGATTGGTCAGAGTACTTTGATGAGTGGTATCTATTTCTTCCTCTGCTGTTTAACTTTTTTAGCTAAAATTCTTAGTGGATTTTCATTACACTACAAAAAACATGAATTAGCAACTAAATTTGGTGACAACAATAATTTCGTCGCTAATTAGCGACGACTTAGCGATTATTTTTCATTTTTGTAGTGAAAATGGATAATTTCAACATGTTAGCAGGTTTAGCAATGAAATAGTAATGGAAATCCAAAAATAATCGCTAAATATGTGCCATTTTTTGCTACTTATTTCGTGACGGATTATTTCGTCGCCAAAATTTTCTCATATTTTTAATTTATGAAAAGATTTTTCGAAATATCATGACTATAATTTTGTCTGGTTAGAGTTATTTTAGCGACGAAATTTTCTGTCGCTAAAGTTGTTGCTAAAACTTTGATATTTTATAATTTTTTATTTTGAATTTATTTTTTAAAATTTTAATTATGATTATTAATTTTACTAAATATTATAATATTTTTAGAAAATATACATACATATATAAGTTTAGGAATTATTTTTATATATTTTGTATACACATGAATTTATATCGAATTTAGCTTTTCTAATCTTGTTAAAATTGACATTTAAATTTGAAATTATATAATTAAAAAAATAAGTTCATTATCTCATTGCTAATAAAAATAGTTTTTTGTGAGAGTTTTTATATATTATTAATAGTAAATTAAAGTATTATATGAACCCTTAATTATTATATATTATAATTATTTTGAAAAAATAATAATTTTTATTAATTTCCCCTAAATATGAACTTATTTATTTAGAAAATGTATAGTTTTACTACTAATAATAAACTAATTGTTACAATTATTATATAATTTATTTTTATTTTTTAAAATTTTTTCAAATATTAAATTATTAGTAATTTTAATTATATATATTTACTAAACCAGCATTTACTATAAAGTAAAATGTGAAAATTGATAGGGACATTTTAGTATTTTCAAAATATTAACCCTAGTTATAAAAGCTATTTTTTTTCTCTCATGCCTTCCTCCTCCATATTTTCTTCTCTCATGCCTCCCTCCTCCATCACGATAGGCTCAACATCGACTGCCTCTGCTACAAAGCATCTCAAAGAGACCTAAAGTCCTCTCTTTCATCGACTTCGAGATACGTAACTTAGAGAATAGAGAAGGTGAGTACTTTTTTTATTTATAATAATATCAAGCTTAAAAATTTCCATCCCCTTCTTCGAAATTCTCTCTACCGCTAGCATTCATCATGCTTAACAATGATGGCAGTAAGGCTCTGTTTAGTGTTTAATCATATTTTGTGCCCATCCCAGAAGATACATATGTAAGGACCTAAAATAGAGGGGGAAAGGAACCAATTAAGGGCATGACTCACAATGCATGTTTACCCCACGGGACACTCCAAACGTGGATCAAATCAAAACTTACACCAAACCACAAAACCAAATCAATTAGCATTATAAATAATATACAATAAAAAATTAAAATAAAAACATAGAATAATATTACAAAATGAAAAAAGATGAATTAAATATGTATATAGAAACACAACATTTATTGAAAGATACAATGAACTAATGCACCAAATACCAATAAAATAGCAAAAATAACAACAAAAGGACATAAAATTGATAGATGGTCATCTATGGTGGTTTTTTTTCCTATCTATCACTTGAGGGATAAATACAGAAAACTAAAAATAACATAAAACTCACCAAAATCTCAAACCAACTCTAGATATATGAATAAATGGGTTTAAAGCATGCCAAACCTAAAATTATAGCCCTAAATCATATTTTAACTAAACAATAATAAAATTAACATTTAAAACAACATACAAGAAATAAAGTTGAAATCATATATTTATGGAGGAAATCATGCAAAAGCAATATTCTATCATATGTACAGATCTAAATTAACATGGAATTCAATTAAACATACTAATCTGAATAAATAACACATAAAAGCATATTTACTTTTATATTAAATAGTATGTACAACTATGATGAATTTAGAGAGAGAAAGAAAGAGAAAAACCTAAAATATTACCCTCAGGAGATATTCTAACTATGTATGCCTTGAAGTATAGATCTCTACTCCAACCTTGGTTTTGTTTTCAAGAAAATAAAATGATTTTTATGTGCATGTTTTTCTTGGATCAAAAGAGTGTATAGAAATTTTTATCTCAGAGAGAGAAGAATTGATTTCTTACTCTTCAAACACTGTGTTCTCTTTTTTTCCCAGAATGATTCCCCCTTAGAAAAACTCTAATTTTATCCTATATATTTAGGGAAGAGTTGGAATTAAATTCCAACTCTCACTCTCCAAGTATGAAGAGATTAATCCCTTAAAATTCGGGCTAAATCCCCCAAAAGTCCTATCCTTCCATTTTTGAAAACCAAAAAAATGGGAAATCTGAAAATGCATCCACAGATGGGCATCCATCATAGATAGACTATTATGCCTTAGTCGAAAGTCTTGATTTTACCAAAATGCCCTTGATCTAACCTAAACATGAGGGAAGTGTTCATAGGCGATCCTCCCTCACAAAATAGATGATCATCTGTTATGACTAAAGGCCAAAATCAAGGTTTTAAATGCTCTTTTACTAAAGCCTTAAAAAACATTTGGAAAAATCATAAAATTTTCATGAAAATTTGAAAAATCCAGATTGAAGCTTCGAGATCTATGCTTTTTATCATAAATATATTATTTCCTCATCGTTGGGTAATCCTAATTTAGGTACATTGAGTCACAATGTGACATGCTCCAAATCATGTTCTACATTCGAGTGACTCATAAAAGCCAATCGTTTCATAATGAATAAAGATTCAACCAATACATGATGTATTCAAGTCTCAAAAAGGCATGAGACAGCACACTAGAGTATCCTTATCCATTTACTAATGACCAACTTACAAGATATCTGTTGAGTATCACAAGGTGTAAATTTAGGAGTCGTCACCTAATAGAACATTGGAAAAGTAAATTTTTAATACCTTGTGATACCAAAACTAGACAGAGTCCGAATTCAACTCCTATTTATACCATTGATTAATGTTATGAATAAGTTTAATGATTAATATATTTTATCTCTTTTCTCATGTGAATTATTATGCATAAAAATAAAAACACATTCAGTCATGTTGGAAAAACGGTAAAGCATTTATAGAAAGCTTGTAAAAAATATGGCATTTAAAGCATTAAAAAAATAAGAACAAAGTAAAGATAAAAATCAAGTATAAATCGGGCTATTGATGGATTTGGAAATGTTGGCTCCCACATGCATATTTATGAAAATCTTTGGTGTGATTTTTGGAATAAAATATAATTTTGCTCCATTTTATTAGAAAAATCCATTTTAATTAAATAAAAAATATTTTGGTGTTATTTTTAATTAGAGCATGCAAAAAATTCATTTTTAATAATTATTACAGATAATTAAATAAAAGGTAGAAAAAAAATTACAGGCCTAAAAATAAATAAATAAAAAAATCCTAAAACTACTATGCTTCGCCATATTCTCCAACCCAACCTAGAAGGGAGATTATGAATATAAAAAATGATAGGAAAAGGTTATTAGTCCGTAATCGATAAAAATGACAACAAATATAAAATAATAATATTAATGATAACAATATTCATAATAATAAAATTGACACAAACCAACAATATAAAAATATAATAACAATAATAAAATAATTGATAATATTAAAAATAATGATAAAAAATAAACACTAACCATAATTATGTTAATGCAATATTAATAAATATAACAAGATAATCATAATAATAACAATAATGTTAATAATGGCAATTAATAATATTATGATAAAATAAATAATAAAAAGATTAATAAAATTAACAAGACAATAATAATAATAATAATAATAATAATAATAATAATAATAATAATAATAATAATTAAATAACTAATTAAAATAACAAAAAAACAAACAAATAAATAAATAAAATAAAAATAAAAGCAACTGTCACAAAAGGATAAAAAGAGAAGAGAGAAGCTTGAGAGTGTGACTGGCTAGGACTTTTCACGACGGTAGTTTTTAACAATCGCCATAAACTCCTGCCTCTAAAGGTTGACAGTAGAAAATATGAATTTAAAGGAAAAAATATTTAGCAACAAGAGAAAGCCAGTGTTAATAAAGGCCCTGATGAAAACAACAAAACAAAGGAAAAAACTTGTTTCTTTGGCCCAAAAAAACCCATAGAAATCTGTAAATAAATATATAATAAAATACTAATTAAAAAAATATAACAAACTACAAAAGAATAGCAAATAAATAAAATAAAATAATATATTTAATAAATTAACAAATTAATAATTTAACATACAAACCAATTATCTTAAAAAACTAAATAAACAAATTAACATAATAATACAATTAATTTATTAGCCAACATAATAAATTAATTGAAAAAATTGATGAAAAAATTACAATTAATTAACACAAATTTATATAATAAAAAATTAATCTATTAAGCTAAAATAGCAAATTAATCCATAAAATTCGCAAATTAACATATTAATATATTTACAATTAACTAACAATTAATTAATTGTAAGAGAAATTATTAACCTATTAAGGTAGATCTATAAAATTAACAAAGTAATAAACTAAAAATATATTTAAGTAATTATTTAAAATTAGTTATGTAATTTTATAGGTTTTAGGGCTCGAAATTATTATCTTCAGTGTCGATTTGTCATAGGACGTGGATTTGGTGCTCTATGGATTTTTTTTCGATTTTTGGCAATTTTTTAGAATTTTTTAAGTTGAAAAATGGTAATTTTCCATGTGAGGAAAAGAAAATAAAAAGAAATAAAAATAAAAAGATGAAGAAGAGAGAGAGAGACTTTGATTCTGCCTCATTTTCTCAGCCAACAAACCTTTAACTTGAAATATTTTTTTTCATTTTTCAACTTGAAGATGACATTTTTTAAATAAAGTGCCTTCTAGAAATATGTCTTATATTTCATGTGAATCAAAAATCACTCAATTTAAGTTTATATTATGGAATTTATGGCCAAAATACTGACGATTGCTCCTTGGTAATTTTCAAGGATAGAATTGATATTTTGATTTTGAATAATTACTGAGTTTGAGTTTTTACAATTCGACTATGTGTTGAATTCTTACATTTTAAATATATTTTAACTTTGTATAGTCCCAGTATACTTCGAGTTTGAGATTTTTAGATTTTAGGTTACACATTGAGTTTTCTACATTTTAAAAATATATTTTGGATTTTCACAATTTCGAGGTATATTCTAAATTTTGTACAACTTGGAAGCGTACGTTGGATTTTTACATTTTCAATTTAATTTTGAATTTGTAGAATTTTGAAATGCTCTAAATCTTTGAAACTTAAAGTATTGAGGCATTTACAAGACTTGTGTTCTTTGTACATTTTGGATTTTAGTTTGTGAGGAATTGGAGTTTTTGTATATATTGGGATCTTGTATGTTTGAAAAAAAAATATACACTTGAAAGATTGAAGTTTTTTTATACATTGTAATTTTGAGTTTTATAAATTTAAATTTTGAGTTTTGTACCTCTTAAATTTTATGGATAAAGGGTCTTACTTGGTTACCCCTAGCGAAGACATGCAATGGTGTCCTAACTCCATGAAGGGATCCCTTTTTATGGGTTTACATGATCCTTACCTTTCGGGGATTTTATCTTTGAGCAAGATAGTCATTCTGTTATAATTACCCCCAGTATGGTATGTATGAACGACTTCATCTCTGGAGATATTTCCCTCGCATGATTTCTCTTCTAGGAATTCTATTCTAATATGATTATATGAAACTATCGCTCAATCGACTTTGACATATGGAGCCCACTATAAGAAAATTTCATTTTCCCAATGAAAATTCCCAATGGAATTGAGTGAATTTTCATAGGGAAAGCAAATTGCCGATAGAATTTAGCAATGAAAATGGTATAAGAGAACCGATTGTACGCACCTTTACCGATGGAAAATATTATATGCTGCCAATTTCGTCGAGATGTGCAGACCAAAAAACTTTCATCATCTGCCATATTTACTGCCAGAATTCATTTCCATCATTAAAATTGCCGATGGAATTATATTTTCCATCGGCAATTTTACCTACAGAAATAAGTATTTCGTAGGCAAATTTTCGATGAAAGGAAATATTCCATAGGTAAATTTAGCGAAGGTAAGTATATTTCCATTGGTAAATTTGCTTTCTGCTAAAAAAACTCACAAGGAAATTATCCGTCACCATTCCATCACTAAAAATATTATATATTTTTAATAATTAGTGACTCTAGCATATGACAAAATCTCTATCTAGTGGTGATACTGGTAAGCCACCATTGAGATATGACAAGAAATATATTAAATAAGTTCGCATTTTTGATTAATGATAAGATAAGAAATATATTAAATAAGTTTGCACTTTCCATTCACTACAAGAAAAACGCAAAATAGCGAGGACAAAATTCCTCGCTAAATGATGATTTTTCGTCACTAAATCAGTTTAGCGACGATTTAGCGAGGACAAAAATTTTGTAACAAAAGTCATCCTAGCTGATTTTAGCGAGGATTTTCGTCCTCGCTAACGTTTGCGAGGATTTAATCCTCGTTAAGTTTTGCGTGGATTTAGTCCTCGCTAAGTTTTGCGTGGATTTAGTCCTCGCTAACGTTAGCGATGATTAAAGTCCTCGCTAAGTTTTGCGAGGATTTAGTCCTCGCTAAAGTTAGCGAGTATTAAAGTCCTCGCTAAAGTTTAGCTAGGATGAGTTTCTTGCTAAAATTTAACATGCATTTTGTGACAAAAATTGTTCTTGCTAAATTTAGCATGAGATTTATCCTTACTAAATATTCATATGAAATTTTTTGTTTTCTTAATTTAATATGAAAATTTTATTATTTAAATAATAAACTGAAAAATAATAAATTTATATTCACTCAATATTTAATATAAAAACATATATATATTAATGAATAAATTGTTATTTACAAGTGTATATCATTGCTAATAATATATCCAAAATAATACATCTATATATAACAGTAACAATTAAAAATCATAAATAGCTCATAAAATGCCAGTTGCTTTTAGTTCCTACTGTTGTGTAGTGATTGATTGCAGATAACGAAGAACTCCATCCAATGTCATTATTAGAACTTGATCTTCCAATTGTTGATGTTGAACATCTAACCAGTGTTTGCATAACTTGACTAAATACAAAAAAGAAGTAAAATATGATCTATACAATAGTAACAATAAAGAAGCAAAATATGACCTATATACTTCATATATAGATTAGTCTCCTATACTCTGAAGGTAATGCAAAGACAAAAAAATTCTGACTATAAATACGCATAAGCCAATTGCACCTTTCAAGATATTCTTTACATCACCTTTGTATGGTGACGTTCCTCAATTTCTCTACAGCCTACTTTATCCCAAACTTCAAACTCAAACTACAGCACAAGCAATTTTGGGATAATCACAGGTCAAGAACAATGACATATGAACATTTTCATACTATTGGTGTTACATGTAGAATGGAAAATAAATGTTTTGTGCATCATTCAATCTCCGAGGTCCTTTGGTCATTAATTATCACATTATTTAGCAAATTAGGATTTCACAAACCATTAAGAATTTAATCAGTTAGAGACCATATAACCCAATGGAACAGGAAGCTAACCGGAAAGCGCCTTCAAACTTAATGTACCACAAAAATGAATGGCAAGGCAATAAGGGCCATCCCTAAGTGAATGAATTGACCATCACTAATTTCTATGCTTTTCTTATATCAAATTATGTTATTTCTTCAGTACATTAAAAAACAAGCTTAAAGCTCACAAACTTGAAAATTAAAAAACTGCAGATCCACATCAACACACTTAAACCAGCTCAACAAGTATTGTGTTAATCAGTTTCACATGTATATTCAAAAGTCAAAATCAGTAAAACATGCTTTCCAAATTCAGAAAAATTTCTCAGAGGGTTTGAATTGGATATATTTCATAATTTCAATGAGGAGGTCATGTTTCTTGAATTAATGAAAGGATCAGGTGTATTCTCTTTACCTACTAATCTCTCTTTCATTTATGCTGCTCTGAGGCTGTTTCACCACAAAAGCGAAGGGCACCTGACCAGCTAGTTCATCAGGATATCTGCAAATCTTTTAATGTCATCAACTATTTAAACTTCTGTCAATCATAAAATGCTAAAATTGAATAAAACATGATAAAACAAAAGCCTATATATTTTGAGAAGCATGAAAATATCCAATTCAATATGTATAAATAAAAGACCATAGTAATATTAAATGGATTCACCGAATAAAATAAGAATTCTAAGTCTTGGTCCTTCCAAATTTAGAATTTTCAAATGAACAAACATATGCTATTTTTTGCTTATAGAGCATATACAAGTTGTTCGTCAGCGTATAAAACAAAGAGCAACCTCATTGGAGAGCAAACCTCCAGCTGCATAATAGCCGACTTCCTAGTGACATTACATATGCATTCCTATGCAATTGCCCTATGTTGTTCAATTATCCAAAGTTGAAAGCGAGACAAAACTCTGTTTCAATTCTCAAAATGGTTAGAAAATGCATAGAATTATTTAAATTATTTTTCAATTCTCAACCAATCACACAACATGTTTCACTTAATAAAATGTCTATCTTAATTATTTTGATAAATTTAGAGGCATAAATTATCTAATTTAAAAAATACAGTGGCAAAATATCTTTTTTTAAAAGGCAAAAAAACAATCCAAAAGGAAATTCAGTGATAATTTATATTATTTAAAAAGTTCAACAGCAAGAAAATAACTTTAACCCAACTTTAAAAGCAAAACGAGAATAATAATTCAAACGAGAGCAAAACTAGAATAATACGTTAAATCAAGCAGAAGAATAATAATTCAGATAAAAAAATGCAGAATATCCCTGAGCTTGATTACATTTCCCAGGAATCTCTTTATATTTGGTTGGTCCACATGGGAAGACTAGGGATATAGAATTTATTAACACTCTAGTTTTTCTGGCATAAGGAACTTGATACCAGCCCCATATTACATGAGTAGACATCAATTTGGCAGAGATTCTCTAGCAAGTTGGCACTCAACTGTATTTTTCCTTCACATTCATGTCATGCAGCAATGAAGATTGTATGTTTCCAACTTGGAAACGTCTTCCCTAGGTATACCCATGAAAGGAACATGCGAACTACTTGCTCCAGAAAATGACACGTAATTAACTCTTCTAATCACCATTACAATTCTTTCTATTTTCTGGGAACAAAAAGTTTTTTGCCCCTCATCAACTAAGAAATAAGAGCAGAGTGCCTAGAGAACATTAAGACCATAATTACTGCCACATTTATGACACTCATCCCAGAAAAATTGTGCTACTTAAATTTAAGATTCCTCACTAAATTTCAGCTAACCTCAATATCTCCTGTAATCCAATGCATGATACAAACTATCAAAACACGTCAAATTTCAGCTAAACAATTTCATAGCAGTAGTAAAGTGGAGATAATAAATTGAGAAAAGGAAATATAGAGAGAAAAAATGAATTGAGAAAGAAAACCTTAATCAATAGAAAGAAAGAAGGAGAGCTTGAGGGAGATTGAATCTGACCTGTTCTTTGCTAACATATCTCTTCTTCTAAGTGACCTAAAGAAAATCATTTTTAATGTGTAATTTTACAGAACCATTACATGAACTGAAGAGAAAAGAAACTCACCTCGTGCAGTTTCTGAAGCTTTATCGATTTCAGAAACCGAAATCCTGAATAGAAACACAAATCTTCAAATGGGTTAGAGGTTCGAGGATCTAAAGTTGAAGAAATCAAGAACGGGAATGGGAAAGAAGAAGAAGAAGAAGAACAGCTTACTGAGAAGTGGCGGCGGAAGAGGAAGCAGAGGCTGAATTGTTTAACTCAGAGTTAACAGATAGGGACTGCATCGCTTCGGATGGCGGCTTTTGCTCCTCCTCCGTTGAGCAAGTTGACTCCAACTTGCTGAATCCTTTCCCGATCTCCCCCCTTTCCTCTCTCTTTTTCTTTATTCTTCTTTTTTCTTTTCTTTAATTGTTATTTCCTTGGTAAATCTATGGCCAAGATAATTACATCTTGAAAATGAATCCCGCTGAAAACTTTGGTTTCCCGCTCAAAGAATTGAGTGAATTAGCTAGGACAACCATGTCGCAAGATTGGCAACAAATTTTTTCCAAGCTAATGCAATTTAGTTATTTCATTATACATAATTTATAATAATTAATCATAATTGATATTATTGTATGCAAAAATAACAATTTAATTCAATTTAGTTAATTTAAATAACAACAGTTTAGTTTATCTAATTTTTGTTAGTAAAAAATCAGTTATTTTATTATACATAATTTATAATAATTAATCATAATTAATATTATTGTATGCAAAAATAACAATTTAATTCAATTTAGGAATACCCGCAAATATGGAAATAGAATTTTAGAAGATTGCCTACAAAACTTATCTCGCTAATTTAGCATGGAACATTTCCTAGCAACTAGTTAATTCTCACATAAAGATGAAAATTAAGTATCAGCGAGGGAATAGCGAGGGATATGTCCTCGCTAAATTGGCGAGGACTACATTCCAAGCTAAATTAGCGAGGGATATATCCTCGCTAAATTGGCGAGGACTACATTCCAAGCTAAATTGGCGACAATTATTTTCCAAGCTAATTTTGTAATTAGCTAGGATTTGGTTCTCGCCAAATTGGCAACAATTTTTTTCCAAGCTAATTTTGTAATTAGCTAGAGTTTGACTCTCGCAAAATTAATGAAAAATATTTTCAAGCTAATTTTATAAGAACCATATTCTCGTAATTTAATTTCTTTATTATATAATTAATAAAAATTAATATTAAATATTAAATATAAATATAATAATTAAATTCAATTTAGTTAATTTAAATAATAATAATTTAGTTCATCTAAGTTTTGCAAGGAAAAATATTTAATAATTAATATTTAATAATTTTATTTAGTTAATTTCAATAACAATAATTTAGTTCGTCTAAGTTTTTATTATATAATTAATAATAATTAATATTATTAAATATAAAAATAATAATTTAATTTAATTTAAATAATAATAATTTAGTTTATATCAAATGCTAAACTATTAAACCGTTAGCAATTTATCAAATGCTAAACTATTTAACCGTTAGCGAGGGAATTGTCCTCGCTAATTTAGCGAGGATTTGTTCCTCGCAAAATTAGCGAGGATTAAGTCCTCGCTAAATGGTTAATATGTCAAATGACAATCTATTTAACCGTTAGCGAGGGAATTGTCCTCGCTAATTTAGCGAGGATTTGTTCCTCACAAAATTAGCGAGGATTTAAATGGTTAATATGTCAAATGACAATCTATTTAACCGTTAGCGAGGGAATTGTCCTCGCTAATTTAGCGAGGATTTGTTCCTCGCAAAATTAGCGAGGATTAAGTCCTCGCTAAATGGTTAATATGTCAAATGACAATCTATTTAACCGTTAGCGAGGGAATTGTCCTCGCTAATTTAGCGAGGATTTGTTCCTTGCAAAATTAGCGAGGATTAAGTCCTCGCTAAATGGTTAATATGTTAAATGACACTCTATTTAACCGTTAGCGAGGGAATTGTCCTCGCTAATTTAGCGAGGATTTGTTCCTCGCAAAATTAGCGAGGATTAAGTCCTCGCTAAATGGTTAATATGTCAAATGACAATCTATTTAACCGTTAGCGAGGGAATTGTCCTCGCTAATTTAGCGAGGATTTGTTCCTCGCAAAATTAGCGAGGATTAAGTCCTCGCTAAATGGTTAATTTATCATTCCAGCTGTGAATTAAGATTTAGCGAGGGGTCTTTGCTCGCAAAGTCGTCTCTATTTTTTGTGCCAAAAATTTGGCGCCCAAAATTACCTACAACAAAAATTATTTCTCGCTAAATCGTCGCAAAATCTGTTGCCCCACTCACAGCTAACAATATTTGCGACAAAAATCATTTTTCGTCGCAATTTTGTCGCTAAATTGTGCATTTAGCAACAAATTTTATTGTCCTCGCTAATTTTCATCGCTATTCTGTATTTTTTTGTAGTGATTAATGATAAGATAAGAAATATATTAAATAAAATGAGATGCAGGGGTGACAACGACAGCAAGTTAAAGTTTAGTTATTAAATCAATTTGATCATTTTAATTTATTTTAGATTAATGATAAGTCAAGAAGTATATTTTAATTATAATTTTTATAGTATCAGTTTAAGATCTCTTCCTACCCAATTTCTAGGCTAACCATACAGGCAGTAATCACATAAAGATTCATTCAAACTAATAATAGAAATATATTTCTTTAATGTTTTAATAGTTGAACTTAACCTTAATATTTTACTTGTTATACACAATGTGTGTATAAAGTTAATCTTAATTAACCTTAATGAACTTAAAATTAGTATTTTACTCACTTGATAATCCCAATTAGTCCTCTATATAAGCTAGGAGAGTATAATTGTTTGCATTAATACTATACTCGACATTTCGATCGACAAACCCTGCATAACATATAAAAATTGTATGTAATAATTTAAAAGAAAAGATTCATATTATTAATAATAAAATCATAATTTCATATTATTTGTTACCTTAACTTGAAGATGACCAACATATCCAAGCAAACAACTAATAGGTACTCCAATCACATAATAGTATCCTAAATTAATATATGTCATCATACTTTGCAAACCAGTACCTACAACTATTCCTGCAAAAACTATAAGAAAAATAATGCCTCCTAACTCATAGGATTTAAAGGAAAGTCGTGAATTGCCAATCATTTATATTAAGGTTGTAATAAGAAATCAGCTTCAAATTAGACAAAAATTAAGTAAATATTTTTTACTAATTAAATTACATGTGAAGAATAAATAATCTTTACCAGTAATTGAAGTCTTCACTTTCAATTATGAATTTAAATATATATAAAATAAGGTATTATTAATTAATGTTTGTATCTTTCTAGTTATGACTAGCTCTAACCCAAAACTTCTAACACCTTTGTTAATTTGCAGGTAGCATGGAAACTGTATAGTCAAAAATTTAAAATTTAGGTAATTCAAATATTGAAAAGATATAAATTGGTAAACCCGAGATAAAAAATTTCAATAGTAGTTACTAATATTCTTTTAATTACTAACTTTCAATTGGATACAGTTTTGTGAAGTTGAGAACTTTGTTCTCTGGTTTCATACATTAATTGTTTATGAATTAATAACTTTAATTAAACTAATATAAGTGATGGATCCAATAAAGTATACCTGACCTGGATCCTCAGGAAATACGCTATTCCTTTCTCCTTGAACCTAACAACGAATAATTTCCCATTATTTAAGAAATTATTCCTCCAATTAATTTACATATTTTGCCATAACTCATATATTTATGTATAAAAACTAATAGGAGCGAAGGTATTGAATTCCAATACTTATAAAATGTTGATTCTTGAGGTTTGATGATGCAAAGGACAAATAAGGGAAGTTAAGGGCCTACAAAATGAAAAGAAGGTAAAAGATTGGGAGAGAATATAAGATGTTTGATGTCTTCTATAACTAAAGAACGATTAGGAAAAAGGAATAATTGATATAATATCTTAATTGGCTACACATAGTAGAAATAATTTCAAGTAATATTTGATATTACAACAACATGCTAAAAACAATATCTCAGGTTTGGACATGAATTTGAAAACACAAATAAATCAATTATTCAACCTTTGTATAGCCCACAAACATCATAAGATAAAATTCTACAAGGTATTAACACCTCCAGTAATGAAGAAAATTACCATGAAACCAATTTTATGTACCCTTCATTGTGAATATGGGAAAGTGATTCAACTCTAGTTATAAATAGAACCTACTATCTTAAGAAAAGGAATAAAGAAATACGATGATACTGAAAAACCACTCTATACTAAAAGATGTAAATAGATCGACAGACACTAAAAACACCAAACTCAAAGAAAGGATGCCAGATTTAGAGTGGGATATAACAGAAAATAAAACCTAAAAAATAATATGGATTCAAATGGTTATCTTAAGGTAATAAAGCAAAAAAAAATGAATAATGATTTCTTTTTCTCTCTTTTTTCTTTTTTTCTTTTGAATGCTTAAATTATGTAGCTCAAATACTCCCACTAACCACATCGATCTAACTAAAGTAGCACTTGAAAACCACAAGTTGCACTCCTAAGCTCCAAATCAAAATTCCAAAAATAGCAAATCAAAAAACACAAACATAATTAAAAAAATAGAAAGAAATTAAATAAAGAAAATTCAAATCTAGAATGCAACTTCAAAAATCAGAAAAAAATCAATAAAAAAGGAAGAACAAATTTGATAGCATTACCCCACAGACAAAGCTAACCAAGTAAAGAGATTTATAAAATAAAGTTAGCACCAATGACAACCTTCTTCATAGTGCAGGAAGTAAAGACATTTATAACAAACATACTAGATTTGAATAATACCCAAGTTAAACACTTTCCCAATTTCTAAAAAATCCCTAGATCTAAAATTCCTTTCATTTTTTTAATTCTTACTATATTTCACTACATAAATAATTAATGAAGCTTACCATATGAGCAAAGGAGGAATTATGGCCAAATAAGAAAAAGAAGATGAAGAATTAGAAGTAAGAAACAGAGGAGGTGGGCTGTGCTCTTAGCTTGATGGACAAGGAGGAAAGAGTAGAGGAAGGCAATGCCGGGCGAAGCTACAGTAGCGGTGAAGGGCAGCGGCATAGTTGTGGGTGGAGAGGGAAAAACGAATGAATTAAAAAGGAAAAAATGAAGTGGAGGGCGGTGAGTGAAGGAGAACCCGATTCTTCTTGAAATGAAGTAACATGGATTTTTAATTTTCCCAAAACGACGTAGTTTTGGGTGAAGGTAGGAAAAATCTAATTTAGTCCCTTAGCTCTTCCAATTTGAATTCCTAAACACTAATTCAAATATAATAAAACATATAATGTTATCTCTTTCCTTTACATTATTTCATTTCATTCTTATAACACTCACTTATTTTGTATCTAATTTATTTTTGAATCTAATTTGTTAAATTTATTTTAAGATTGAGTTTTCCGAATAGGTTTTTTTTATAAATACGAATTAATTTTTATTATCTTATTAATTAATCTCTTTAAATCTTAGTTTAACTGACATTGATGACTATAATTTGAGTATCTCATGTAACATCTCAATTTATTCTATTAGAACAAAAAAAGTTTTTAACATCAATTAAGTTTGAAATTAAAGAAATTAATAAAATGAAAAATTGAATAAAAATGAGGCATGACCATTTATATATAATTTTGAGAAAGGAAGAAAACGGATTTGATCAATTTTGAGAAGTGAAGTGAATAAAAATTGGATTTTTAATTTATTTCAATTTTCCTACAGAATGAAATTTTTGCAGGTAATTTAATGACAGAATCTTATTTTCATTTATAAATTACCTATGAAAATACCATTTCGTAGAAAAATTATCTATGAAAATTTCATTTCGTAGGGACATTATTGATGGAATGTTGATGGAATCCTTTTTTCATAGGTAATTTCCCCATAAAATAGTGTTTCTGCACTTAAATTACCCATGGAAAATATTTTTATCGGTAATTACCTATAGAAATATGATCCCTTGGGGAACTTACCTATGGAAAAAGAATTCCATAAAAAATTATCGATGAAATTAACATTCTGTCTGTTATTTTTGTGTTCAATTTTAGCCGCTAAATATTGGCACCAATTTTACAATGGAATTTTTTTAATTCCTTTGCTAATTTCCATCGTTAAAGTTGGGTGGGAAAATTTCCCTCCATTATTTATGAAGGATTTTGTATTCTTCGTAATAGATATTTTTCTCCAAAAATTTTGTTTACAAAAACTTTTTCCATCGATAATTACCTATAAAAATATTTTTTCTGTCAGTTATTACCTACAAAAAATTTTCCATTTGTAATTTTCCATCAAAAATTGGGATTTTTCTTGTAGTGGCATGTTCACATCTCCTTTGCAAGAAAATTATTGATGTAAGTATGTGTAAGAAGTTATATACATGTAGGATGTGCGCAAAATTCACATGTGTATGCATAAATACGTATGTGAATTGTGAGCGATAAGTGCCACATGTGTGATGTCTGCAAAGAGTGACCTCCTAAGAACCGTCTAAAACTTTAAGATAATTACACCTCATCAAATACTTTGAACTTGAATTTTATTCATTCTTGAATAAGTTGATAATACCACATTCTCAACTAGTTTAATCTAAATAGGAGAAACTAAGGAGTTATTCTCAGTGAGGGAACAAAAAATAGGCATGTTATTACCAAGGCCTACTGAATCAAAACATAAGTATAATGCATACTAAGCAATTTTCATGTATCTGTGTTGAAGGCCAAAAAAATTTTTATTTTTGAAAAGCAAATTCTGGATGCCAATTTAGGGTCTAGGTTCAACTTAAATGCATTCATGGCTTCCGACTTGAAGCTCAAGAAACACCATATGCCTCTTCTTATATACCAAACCTTACTAAAAGGTGATCTCTGCTAGGTTGGATGAGACCGAACCAAAAATCAAGAGGTCTTACATGGGTTATAACATTAAACTTGGATGAATGGTTAATAAGGAAGGGTCAGGTCGCTAGGGGAACATAACCACTATGTTTTCTTAATTGACCAAAAAACTATTCTCTACCCAATTTCCCACTATTATGATATTTTTTTTGGATTTGGTTCTGGTGATTAACTCATTGGGGATTGTTTGACAGATTAAATCTCAAGGTTTTCCTTTCCATTTCACTCTTCTTTTTTTCATTCTTGTTGTTATAATCTTAACTTTAATGTTTCTTATTCTCCTTTTCTTCTTCTTATTTTCATTTTTTCTTTGCATTTTTCTTCATTTTTTCTTTTTTCTTTCTTTTTTTTTCTTTTCATTTCTTCTCTTTTTTTCATTCCTTTCTTTTTTTTTATCTAACAAACCCTAATTTCTCATGAATGGAATTCATACACAATATTGGTAGAAATTTGTCTCCCTATATGGAATCCATAGTGGTCACCTTCCTAAGACGAAGCTAAAATCATTTTGGTTATAAAGGTTTTCCTAACGTGTATAGTAACAAAGTGGGCAGGCATTTACCATGCTTGAAATAAAGGCTTATGAGGCTAACAAGCGGTCATGAAATTAGGGTAGGAAGAGTCATTTAGTAAGCTTTGCCAATAAGGGTTACTAAATCATTTTTTATATTCTGTATCATCCTAAGATCGCTTCGATGGGTAATCAGAAATGTTCTAATGCTCTTATTAAGTTTTACCCAATCCCCTTATTTGCAAATAGTTTTTTTAATTTTAAAACTGGCCTAAAATGTTCAAAGTTTAGAAATTGTGTGGTATAATAATGGCTTTTATGCAATTTAGTAGACAGAGATAAAGCATTTCTACCTCCTATATAGCTCATATTCGAATGAAACACAAATTTCTAAAGTAATGGTTAAACCCATTTATAGTTAAGAATAACCAGAATGAATAAAATTTCAAATTGAAAGTAAATTGAAGAGAAGAACTTTTTTAGAACTCTGGACACTACTTGGTAAGGAAATAAATTTCACTTAATACATAGATTATTTTAGTTGAGAATGCTCAATGCACTTAGGAGATAGTTTATGTTACAACAATCATATTAAACACATCAAGCAGATAGTGACCCATGAGTTGGATTTGGCCAAAAGGAATGATGTTGCAGCTATCATCTTAAATGTCACAAAAAAATAGTGATTCTCGAGTTCACATTCGGGAAAGGAAGGTGGTCCTCAAACTTGAAACTGAAAAAAATGATTATGTTAAAACCTTAAGATATAACATGATAAAGTAAATTAGGCTTGAGGTCCAAGCTATTTTAATGGGCGTACTTCCCTAAGATTGATGAAAGGATGGCACTACCACAATCATCCTAAATGCTTTAAAGGAGCAACGATTTTCAAACCCCTAAAATTAAGAAATGAATGATGCCATGGTCATCATAAATACATCAGGGAGGTGATGATGCTCGAACCTATAGGAGAAAACTATGTCAAAATCCTAGCAAAATAAACTAGGTTAGGAATACTCCCTGAAATTAGCGAAAAGATAACGAAATTATCTTTATTCGACTTCCACTTTACCTACAAAGTTCTGTATATGGCAAACATATACAAAAGCTATGTGCAATGTGTACAAGAATGTATGCATGAAATGCATGGCCTACACCATAGGTGGTTAAGGGACTCCGTCTCGAATGTGAGGTGACTGATGATCCATGTACATGTTCCTCGAAGGTTCTGATCTTCAACCAATCTTTCCCTAGTTAGGTCCTTTAGTTTTTTCTATTTTGTCTTCTTTTTGAAATCTATTATTATATTAGGGAAACTATCCATCTTATCCTAGCTAAGGATGATTTACCCCTTTTTCAGACTACGTATAGCATTTGTTGCCCCCCAGCGCTTAAAAATGGTGAAAGAAGTCTTTATCATGTGAAGCATTGCTATCACTACCTTGGAATTAAGCCCACTTAGGCATATGTCTCTATACGTGCCATAGGTTTATCTTGTTATGTTAACCATATGTTCAGCCCAGCTTATGTATGCAATCTTATTTACATGCATCATGTAGGAATAACAATAGCTATGACCAAATATGTAATATAATAACACAGATTTTGATTTGATCTCAAAGGGTAACATCTTGTGTGCATCTGAATTTTTCTATAAGTTAGTCCTTATAAATTCTCTTAGAATTTTGGATGAGTTAGTTTAAGAAAGTCAGACTTGACATTTAGGCTCACTTTTTAAGTGAATGGGGCTTTTTATGTAAGTTTGCTGCTCAAAAAGATGGGAATGAGATGACATAATGTTTTTATCATCTAGTGGAGTGCCTTTGTAGGTTTAGGTGAAGATTTAATTGCTCTCATTTTGTCCTCTTAAAACTCACCCCAGCAGCCAAAGGATGCATTCAAAGTGTCTCTACCTTTGAGATTTAATAAAATGGTGTTTATTGAACTAATGTCTTAGAGATAGGCTATAATTATTGTTATGCACAATACAATAAAGTGTTACATTGTATATATAAGAAAAACTCATATAATTATTTAGAGACACATTTACATTGTTAAAAAGATGGCTTATTACATATTTTCCATACTATAAGTATTGATAGCAAAAAGTTCTTCAACACCTTAAGATTTTATCTTATTGGACAGTACCCCTAATGTTGATAATGATGTGAAGCTTACAAAGGAAGCTTTAATTCTCCCCCTTCGGGATCGATGCTTGCTGGGTGTTGACCAAACTCCGAATAAGATCCCTTAAAGGATGGCAGTAATCCATTTTGTGCCCTATGTGCTGATGGTATGCATAATACCAATCTATTTTATACGTAGGCCTTCCCTGGCTTTTAACTAGCATAAGTAACAAAGGCAACAATTTCCCTTCCTCAACAAGATGATCTAAGTGCTAGGATAGTGATTTCCCCATTCTTGTAAATGAGACTCTTGTAGTTCTACCACTATTATTCCCTTTATTACTACCATTTCCATCATTTTTTCCAAAACCCTTGTTGGTTATGCTAGCCTTCTTTTCTAAATACTCAGCCTTAACTTCGATGGCTATGTCCTTTAGAGACTTCTAGTTTTTTAAGCCTTTCATTTTAAGCCCATCTCTTAGGAAGGGATTGGCATTTCGAATGAACAACCTAATATGGCAGTAGTATCTAGCTCATTCTTCATTTCTATTACCCTATTCCTCCATCGAGTAAGGTATTCATGGAAAAACTCTTTTGGTTTCTAATGTAGCAGCTTTAGATCCTTCAAAGTCACCTCCAATCTGGTGCTACAATCATACTAGTCTAAGAATTCTTCCCTCAGCCTATCCTAATCTTCCCTTATTTCTCAATCAAGCCTATGATACCATATAATGGAAGGAGCTATAAGGCTAAGGCCAAAGTATTCAACCTTTTATCGCTTAGTGAGGATAGTCCCTTTCATTACTAAGGCATATTATTTTATATGGATTGCTGGGTCAGAAGTGCCATCAAACTTCAACAAGTTTGGCATTTTAAATTTTTGAGGTAGCATTTCCCGACTATCTAAATCCTTATCTTCTAGGTCAATGCCTTTACCTATTGGCATCAATCAAGCCATAACCTTCATCTTTTCTTCCACCCTTTTTAAGGCTGGATCCTCTATTATAAGCATATTGCCCTTTGAGGCCTACATATAATCATCTTCTGGGACTTTTGATCAATTGGGGGAACAAGCGATGCCTTACCACTAGAACTAGTAGCAATTGGATAGGATATATCCATCATCGTAAGGGTTTGCTCGACCTTAGTAGGTTCAATTGGACTAATACTAGATGCTATAGACTTCATTTTAGAGGTGGGAGCTATAATGGCAACTTTTTCACTAATCGTAGCCATCATCCTCTTTTCAAGGTCTTCAAATTTCTTATCTAGGTCTTGAGAGACTGAAGTACTAGCTGGCTCTATCAAATTAGACATCTTTGCTTTTTCCTTTATGCCTTTTGATCTTTTTTAGAATATCTATTCACGATGTCACTCAAATCCACAATTGAAGATGGTTTCTAAAATGCTAAACCACTTGGGTATGTAGTCTATGATGAATGTAAAAATCAAAGGGTTAGAGTGATGCATGATACATGGACATGCTATGCATACATATGGTATATGGCATACATGTGATGTATAAATATGAATACATTATGATGCATAATACACAAACAAGATATATATATTTTCATGTCAAAAAGGATTAACATGCATTATTTACATTATTATATTAATTATTTTTATTTGTTTGCACATAGAATAAAATGTATGCTAATACACACAAGATTTACATATTTTAGCTTACTTACATTTTAGGTCGTAATTCATGCAAGAAAAAATTATACACAAGGTGAGATGTACATACATCATGAAAAAGAAATCTATATACCCAAAACATGCATATTTTGTTAGTTGTTATTACTAATTTAAAATTTATTAGAAATTCATATAGATATATGTAGCATAGATAACCACATGCGAAAGTAAAAAAAAAAATCCTCCTAACCTTATTGCTCCCAAATAGGAGGTCATGCAGTCTCTTTCCTAGATGGGATTAGCTTATAGGTTAATAGGGAACCTGATGAATGCGTACGATGCATGGTAGAAAATCTGCAGTATAATCGCTCTTTATTGAAAGCATATGCGAATTGATTTTGGTGATTGTGTATTTAATCAATCAGAATAAACTAAAATGCACCCACCGAGGCATGAAAGCCTTTGATGAGCAAACTTTTAAGTTTATTAGGATTTATTCAATACATAAAAAGCCCACATCATAGGCAATGTATTATGGTGCATGGCCCATAGTGGAAGTACTTATCCCATTACATAGGCTTAGGTTTGATGATATAGCTTTAAGGCTACCCAAGCATGGTCCCTACAAATAGGTGTAGCTCATCATGAGTATAATGACTGATTGGGCTGCCATTTGATATACCAAAAGGTACTAGGCTTAGGCTGGTGGTCCTCCTTAACACTTCCCTACATTGAGTGAACGTAGGATCATGGTTCGAGAATACACTAGGGCTAAAAGAGGGACACCTAACTTAATTCTAAGGCTTTAGCATGAATGTAATGCCATTTTTCAAAAAAAGATAAAATATATTAATCATTAAACTCATTTATATTAGATTAACCAAATGTATTTTTAGAGTAAAATCTTGTATCCCCAGTAAAGTCGCCACAATGACACGCACCGATTCCCATTCTATATTTGGTGTACTCTTAGAGACCCACTTTTAGGGTTTAAGATCGAATGAGATTTGTTAAACTCATGAAAGACAATCACTTTGTAATGAATAAGGATTTAACCAATACGCGATGCATTCGAACCTCTAAAAGGCATGAGATAGCACTCTAGAGTATCCTTATCCATTTACTAATGAATAACTTATAAGGCATCTGTTGAGCATCACAAGGCATAAATTTAGGAGTTGTGTAAGGACCCTAAAGAGGCCCTAGTGGAATTCAAAGGCAAACATATGTCATTAAAGTCAAATTGAGCATTAGGGGATAAATTAGTAGTACTTATGATCTAATGGATTCATGGTTTTAAGAGATAGAGTATACCATAGTCAAATGACATTATAGCATAGTATGTTTAATTAGAGCAAAAATATAGTTAATATATTGTTTGGGAACTATTATTTCTTGCATGCATTAATACTTGTGTTGATTATGGATTTTATAAGTATATTGACTTGAATTAAGATATTAGGCATTAATGTGAAAGTGCTGTCCAGAAATTCGGATTGACCTCCAATGACTATTTTAATCATAAGTTGAGTTTTTGAACTCCAAATTTGATTATTTTAGTTGGGATAGAACCGAGACTTCTTTGTCTACAAATGTTATAGAAATAACAATAATGAAATTTTGCCTCTAAGGTCTTCAAAAATGCCCAAAACAGTAGCCCTTTTTCATTTGGCGGGTCATCGGAGCAGTAGGTGTTTCTTATGTTATAACTCCTGGGATATACATCAAAATGACTTGAAATTTTTATATCATATAGTTAAGATCTTAATTATCAATTGTTAAGAATAAAAGTTTCTTGAAAAATATCGTTTTCCATGTGAAAAATATTATGCAAAAATCGGACAGTGAGTAGTAGAAAATGAGTATGTTTAGCATGAAGTTTTAATTTAGGGGTCAATTTATAAATATGGAATTTTAAGGGTCAAATGTGGATAAAATCATATATTAAGGGGTCAATTCATAAAATGGATTAAATAGAATGGTTTATTTAAGAAAAAGAGTTAGTGGAGGGGTCACTTTATAGCATGCAAAAAGTTGTATGTCTTTAGTGTGACATGCAAAACTTTGAAGGATCAAAAGGAGAATTTTCATTGCATTATAAAATCTGAATTAATGCAAATAAGAGAGCAAAAATGATGAGTTGAAGGAGAGAGGGACGTCTCTTTGATGAAGAAAATAATAAATTGAACACAAATTACTCATTTCTCTCTCTCTTTCTCTTAAAGACCTTGCTCTCTCTCTCTCTCTCATAAAAAGATTGAAATTTCTCCTTCTCTACCATAAAATCCGGCCCTTTTCACTCCAATAACATCTTCATATTTCTATCTTATGCAAAGAAGGAATTCTAGATTTAAAGATGCTTTCAAGGGTTTAAGTAATTAAGAAGAGTGAAAGAAGATTTTGAAGAGAGTTGGAATTTCAAAACAGGTTTGGGAACATCTTTCTCTTATCGCATGTATTATTTGTATTGAAATATGGATATAGTGTGATGTTTGGGAATATTACTCTTGTTACAAGAGACTATTGTTGCTGGATTTGTGTACTTATATATGGGAGAGATGCATTTTTAGTTGGTGAAATGGTTTAGAGAGATGTAATTGTAAGATTTTTACTTTGCATGTGTTATTTGATATAACTAGGATAAATAGATTGTTAAAAGCTCGATTATAGTTTATTTTAAATTGATGTTAATATATAAAAGTTATAATATAATGTATGAAAGTATATTTGATGAGTAACTTGAAATAAAACATCAATCTTTGATGTTTAAAAGAACATGCATGTGAGTTTGAAAATTCTGGGTTTGGGTTCACTGGACCTAGCTGTATTCATTTGGTGATATTTTGAGTTTGAGAATATATAATTAGATGATTCCAATTGGGTGTTAAATTATACTTATAGACAAATATTTCATAAGAAGAAATCACATTTTAATTCTGTTTATAAATGGGTCATAACCTAGCTTGAAAATCAGATAAGTGGGCAGTCTTGTGCTCATGAACAGTCTTCAGTGTTTGGACGATATCTCTCAATTTATAACTGATATTGAGATGTGATTTGATGTTATAGAAACTAGAAATGTATATCTACAACGTTGTAGAAGACAACGTTTTCTAAAAATGCCTTTTAGTGTGTCAAAAACGAAATACAAAATGAGTTTGTTAAGCAGTTTGCAGGATTTTGGGAACAGGGTGAAAATTCATAGGGCCAAGCATACTGTCACGAGCGCGACACCATGATTTCTGCCCATAACTTTGCTTTTTATTCCCCTTTATCAGTATATTTGGATACCCCCATGTGATACACATATAACTGAATAAAATAGGCCTTGAATGCAAGTATACGAGAGCTATAAACTCATGTGCATATAGATTTGTATCAATGGATATATATATGGATTTGCATGATTTGTCTATGAATGTATACCTATGCATCATGGAAATTGTACATTAATAGTTAATTTATAGCACCATGAATAATTATGAAATTATTGTTAATCATATATGTGTATGATAATATGATTGTGATATGATGTGTTGTCTAAAGATCATATGTTTAAGTATAAGTTCATGATGAAAGTTAAATGTATGTGCCATATGGAAACATATTAATAGCATACGATTGATGAGTGATTGAGGTATACATATTGATAATCATGCTTACAAGAACAAGCTTACTAGATGCGAATGTACTACAGGTATGTACAATCTATGATTATATTTATGAGTGCATGAGCATGTAATTGCCCTATGAGATAGAAAATGATTGAATGTCACTTAATAGATGAGATTATATGCATGTCCAAATGGTATACTATAAGTACAACTTTGAAGTATGAAATGAACATGAACATAGTGTTGCCTGCAATAGAGATCAAATGTGGGTATGAATACATACATGATAGTCAATATTAAAAATGCTACCCATAACTGTTCGTATGATACTTATGGTTTGAAATATTAACTCTACCTGTAAAGAAAAGAAGTAATATGACTAGTAGAATATATGTGTGCATATATATAGATATGTATGATCTTACATGGTTGGGTTCGAAGATTGAAAACTATTTTAGAGTAATGATTCAAAGAATATGTTAAAGTGAAATATATGAATATGTCTTTACTTAATTGAAATGACATGATTAGGCATATGTGCTATTACATGTTAACATGAAAAAATACAAATCTACAGTGCTACAGACTAAATTATAGAAATCTTATTAAAGCATACAATGGCAATGTGATATGAGACTATATATATATTTACATAAATATGTATGGGTACAAATGGCATTATATAAGTATAGTCTTGACATGCAGAATAGTTACATGATTGAATAAGATTACAAGTATTAAATGGTAATACCCAACAGCGAATACGCTCACAGATTTACAGAAAGTTACACGTGATTGTGTATATGAATATATTGTTTACAGTTACACAAGAGTATACATGTGCATATAAGAATATGGATGATTAAATGAAAGATAAAGTAAATTGATTTTATTGCCTGCGTTGAGTCTAGGAAGTGGATAGATAGGCATGCCTATAAGGTACCTTGCAGCTGCCATAGTTTCAACCCCGTTTGGGTTGTAGTTAACCCCGTTTGGGTGACTAAATAGACATGGTCCCGTTTGGATCATTTTTAACCCCGTTTGGGTTGTAGTCAACCCCGTTTGGGTGACTAAACAGACTTGTACCTTCGGGTGCCACCGTTATAATCAATCAATTTATACCTCCGGGTATCTCTTTGGTGCCTTCGGGTGACCTATTATCTCTTCGGTGCCTTCGGGTGACCTAGTACCTTCGGGTACCACCGTATAACCCGTTATCAACCTCTTTAGAATAGTGCAGGCTGTACACCAAAGTTACCTTGGATAAATTGATGGTATACATATATGTGGGTCTTTTTTGATCATAAGTCTTTTTTCTAGATGTATGTCAATGCATGATATATGAAGGAGTTTTTATTAGGTTAAAGAGTATTATAATATTTAATGGATGCAACAATTTTATAATTGCATAAGCATATAAGTTAGACGGTATCAACCATTTTTTTTGAAATAGTTTTCTTATGATTATATTCAAATGTTCATATTGTTTATATATATACATTTAGTGAATGTGTGTTTGTTATTTACGGTGTGATGTATGCATATCTAAAACCTATAAACTGGGTATAAAAGAATAGTCTGGCAATGATGTGTAGTTGTTATGTTTTAATTGATAGACTTGTTTTTGTAACTTATGCTATATATAGTAACCTTGTAATATTATAAAGATCTCATGGCATTTGGAAGTGTTGTTTTGCCATTTTAATACTAATGGGTTTATATCAAAGACATACGAGTATAGATAAAAAGATAATGGATAATTATGCTAGTATGGTTTAGTATTAATCCAAAGGCTATTCACATGATTATTAGTTGAATTTAAAGTCATAGGACATTGAGGCTTACATTATTATACATGGTAAATGTAGCATAAATGTAAATGTTACCATTGAATTTTTATGAATTTCATAAGTTGATATGAATGTTAAATTTTATTCATTGAGATAAATCATTGTTGTATTTGAGACATGGTGTGTGCTTGTTGACGATCACTGTGAGTGGTCGTTTGTCATGTTTTTTAGTTCCCCACTAAGCTTTGTAGCTTAGCACGGGTGTTTCATCCGTGTAGGTTGTTGGGGTGAAATTTGCAGCTGGATGGCCAACTCAAGTCAACGAGAGAGACATTTATAGACTTTTATTTTGGCTCTTTGTATATAGTAAAGATTATAGGATAGTGGTATTGGTGATATTATATGTAAAAATGTTAAACAGTTGTTGTAATGTATAAAAGAGACTTTATCGTTCATTGAATAGTTTCTTTTAGAAGTGTAGCACTCTTATATATTAAGTTTGATTATATGTTTATGTTACACAGTAACTCATGTGTAATGAGTTGGATAAAGTGATATGTACAGATTATAGGATAAGGGTGCTACAAGTTGTCACCTAATAAAACATTAGAAAATAATTTTTTAATACCTTGTGATACCGAAACTAGAGAGAGTTCGGATTTCTCTCTTATTTATACCCTTGATTAATGTTATGAATAAGTGTAATGATTAATATATCTCGTCTCTTTTCTCACGCAAGCTATTATGCACAAAAATAAAAGCGCATTCAATCATGTTGGAAAGTAGTAAAGCATTTTCTGGAAAGCTTGTAAAAATATGGCATTGAAAACATTAAAAAAAATAAGAACAAAGTAAAGATAAAAATAAAGCATAAATCAACTATTGATTGATTTGGGAATGCTGGTTCCCATATGCATATTTATGAAATTCTTTGGTGTGATTTTTTTGTATAACTTAGGACATTGGTCCATTTTATGAGAAAAATCCATTTTAATTAAATAGAAAATATTTCGATGTTATTTTTAATTAAAGCGTGTAAAAAATCATTCTTACAAATTATTACAGAAAATTAAATAAAAGGCAGGAAAAATGTTACAAACCCAAAATTAAATAAATAAGTAAATCCTAAAACTATCCTACGTCGCCATATTATTCGACCCAACCGGGAAGGGAGATTATACATATAAAAAATGACAGAAAAAGGTAAATAGTCAGTAGTTGATAAAAATGATAATAAATATAAAATAATAATATTAATGATAAGAATATTTATAATAATAAAATTAACACAAATTAACAATATAACAATATAATAACAATAATAAAATAATTGATAATATTAAATTAATGATAAAAATCTACAATAACCATAATTATGTTAATGCAATATTAATAAATATAACAAATAATAATATTCATAACAATAATATTAATAATGGATTGCTAGGACTTTTAATGAAGAGTTTTTTTGACTGTCACCATAAACTCTTGTCACTAAAGGTCCAGAGCAGAAAATATGAATTTAAAGGAAAAATATTTAGCGACGAAAGAAAGCCATTGTCACTAAAGGCCCTCACGAAAACAACAAAATAATGGGAAAAAACTTATTTCCTTGGCCCAAAAAAATCCACAAAAACCTTTAAATAAATATATAATAAAATACTAATTAAAAAATATAACAAACTATAAAAAATAACAAATAAATAAATTAAAATAACATATTTAATAAATTAACAAACTAATAATTTAACATACAAACCAATTATATTAAAAAAACTAAATAAACAAATAACAAATTGACATAATAATACAATTAATTTATTAGCCAACATAATAAATTAATTGGCAAAATTGATGAAAAAATTAAAATTAATTAATACAAATTTATATAATAACAAAATTAATCTATTAAGCTAAAATAGAAAATTAATCCACAAAATTATGAAATTAACATATTAATATATTTACAATTAACTAACAATTAATTAATTATATAAAATTAATAACATATTAGAGTAGATCTATAAAATTAACAAAGCAATAAACTGAAAAATATTATTTACGTAATTATTAAAAATTAGTTATTTAGTTTTATGAGTTTTAGAGCACGAGAATATTATCTTTAATGTCGGTTTGTCACAAGATGTGGATTTAGTGCTCTGCGGATTTTTTTTTTACTTTTGGTGATTTTTTTAGAAATTTTTAAGTTGAAAAATGGTTTTTTTCCATGTGAGGAAAAAAAAGAAAAAGAAAGAAAAAAAAAGAAAATGAAGAAGAGTTTGTGTATGTGTGTGTCACATGTGAGAGACCAAGAGAGGGTAATCCCCCTTTACTTAATGGCTAAGTATAGCCATTAAAAGATAAAAAAAAAAAAGAGATAAGTTTTAATTCAGATTTTTTGCACAGTTTTTTTTCTAATGTTTTCAAGCATATTTTGCAAGTTTAGGGCTACAACGGGCTTTGCCCATAATGGTCATCACGGGCTTAGCCCATGATGGACCCCTGTCATAGGTTGCCCATGACAGACTTTGATTCTGCCTCATTTTCTCAATGGATAGACCTCCAACTAGAAATGTTTTATCATTTTTGAGCCCGAAGATGATGTTTTTTCAACAAAGTGTCTTTTAGAAATTTGTTCCCTTATGTTTTATATTTTAAATGAATTAAAAATAACTCAATTTTAATTTATATTTTTGGGATTTATGGCCAAAATACTGATGATTGCTCCTTGGAAATTTTCAAGGATAGAATTGGTCATTGGACTTTGAAACATTACTGGGAACAATAGACTAAGAATTATGTCATGGTCTCTTCATGAACGTTACAAAAAGTTGAGTCTAGTTTCTAATAAAATTAGGTTCACCTCAATATGAACTCTACAAAGGGTGTTATGCCTAAAATACTACAAATTGGTCTAAGAACAAGGACATATTGAAGTCATCTATGTTCAAGCTTAATTTTGAGAATCTTAAAGGCTTAATTGGGTTTAGGTTTCTTTTTCAAATTTGTATATATGTGTCTTAAGATTCAAATGGCTTTAGAATCACCCAATTATGAGATCTGTAGGTAAAGCCAAAAAGTCCATATTGTATGAAGTTTTAAAACCCGATTTTCTCATTTTGCACTATTTAAAGGAGAAAAAGAAGGAAAATATCCTGAAAAGGATTTTTAAACACTTAAAAATTATAAGAGAGATTAAAAATATTTTAAAAACATCAAACTTGAGAAGAAATCCTGGCACCTCCTTTCCTCATCCATTTATGAGAAACCCTTTCCTCATTAGGCAACTCTAATTAGAAACCACCTTAGGATCTAGTGTTTACACACGGCAGCTACAGTTGTCTCCAATGTTGGGAAACTAGTGTACTGGTGCTAAAGAGAGCCAAAATTTAGAGTAAAAGAAAAAGATGCATACCTGAGCCAATAAATCTTTTATTGATTGATTTAAAGGCACATTTCATTAAAGGCCGTGTATCTTTAAGACACACTTCATTAAAGGTAGTAAGTTTCTGATGTATAAGATACGCTCTATTGAAGGTTGTAAATCCTTAAGACACACTCCATTGAAGGCTACGCATCTCTAATTTATAAGATATGCTCTATTGAAGGTGGCGAATCTTCAAGACACACTCCATTGAAGGTAGTGAATCTTTGAGACACATTCTATTAAAGGTGGTAAGCCTATGATGTTTAAGATATGCTTTATTAAATGTGGTAAATCTTTGAGACACACTTTATTGAACGTGGCAAGTCTTTGGTGTATAAGATATGCTCTATTAAAGGTGGTAGATCCTTGAGACACACTCTGTTAAATGTAGTAAGTCTCTAATGTATAAGATACTCTCCATTTAAGGCAATGAATCTTCGAGGCACACTCCATTAAAGGTGACAAGCCTCATATATGAGATAAGCTCCGTTGAAGGTGGCAAATCTTTTAGACACACTCCGTTGATGGTGGTGAGTCTTTGATTTATGAGATATGCTCCATTAAAGGTAGCAAATCCTTAAGACACACTTTATTGAAGGTGGCGAGTCTCTAATATAAGATACACTTAATTAGAGGTGGTAAATCTTCAAAACACACTCAATTAAAGGCAATGAGTTATTGATGTATAAGATATGCTCCATTGAAAGTGGTCGGTCTCTAATATAAAATATGATCTAGTAAGGGTGGTGAATCTTTAGGACACACTCCATTAGAGATAGCCAGTCTCGAATCATTTGATTATCATTAGTTTCTTGGCATGCAAAATCGAGATGAGTTTGCTTATATCTAATTAGTGCCAGTTTCTAGGCATGTAAAATCATAGTTTGTGATGCACTCCATCTAAGGTGGTGAGTCTCCAATCGTTTGATTAATGCTAATTTCTAGGCATACAGAATTGGGATGAGTTTGTTTACATCTGATTAGTGCCAGCTTTTTAGTACACAAAACTAGATAAGATTGTTTATCGGTTAACATTATTTTTTAGCATGTCTAATCTTATAGTGGTCTGTTTTTTCCATTTATTGGTGTGTCTACCCATTCTTAAATCAATATCCTTATTTTAAAATTTCTCGGAGACACTACAGTATAATCCTTTTGATAAGTGTGAATTATATATAATTTTTGATATGTTTTTAGTTGTGTTATTTAGTTATTTTGGTTTTATTTAGGTTAAATTAGAGTTAATTTGTTAATATTTATGTTTTTTAGGTTAATTCTGTGTTTTGTGTGATTTTCAGGGTTAAATTGATATAAAAGGGCTTAAAGTGTAAAAGGTGCAAAGTTGAGGGCCATAAGTGCAAATATGAAGAATTTAGGCGAGAAAATAAGCTTTCAGTCCAGAGCCTTGAGATGCGACCACGTGAAAACATTGAAGCATAAGACACGTGGCCACGTGAAGAAGTCTTTGTAAGGAACCGTGGCCACGTGAAGAAGTCTTTGTCAGGAACCGTGGCCACGTGTTAAGAATTGAAGACACAAATGAAGACCACGTGGATTCCAGTGAAGGACCACACGTGGCCACGTGTGGAGGAAGAATAAATGGAGCCGTGGTCACGTGTAGAGAAGGCATATTGAGGGACGTGGCCACGTGTTCCAGTTTCCCCATATCGCGAAGGATTTTCGAGCTTCCTCTTTTAGCATACTTTGATTCCTATTTTGTGACTAGAGTTTAACAAAGAGTCTACTACAATTTTGCCTATAAATAGTAGTCGAAAACACAGAAGAATGATCATCAATCTTTAGAATTAAGGTTTTTTTTCTTAATTATTTTTACATTCTTTGTTTATTGTTTTCTTCAAAACGTTGTTTTTAATTTTAAGAATGGTTTATGAGTAGTTTTCTTTGACTTTTGCTAAAGGATACTTGAATCCTTAAACTTGTATTGTTATGACTTAAGTTGTTCTTCAATTTAAATACAAGTTGATTATTTCTTGGTTCTTAAACATAATCTTGTCTTTTCTCAATTTTAAGTTGATTATTAACATGATTAAGCATTGGTTAATTAATTGGTTTAAGTTGAATAATGACTTGCATGCTCTTAGGTTAATTTAGTTGGATTAATGCATGATTATAATATGAATAAGCTATGATTGTGTGTTGATTTGAGTAAGTTAAGATTAAGGAAAGGGTAACCAAGAATAGGTGAAAGTTAAATCTCTTGAGAAAGGCTTTAATAGACATCTAGGAGACTTAATTCAGTTCTTTATGCTAAGTGTTAAGTTTATCTGAATAAGAAAATTTGATGCTTGGAATGATAATCTTGAATAAAGTTATCTGATTTTATTAACCTGAATTATCCATAATCACTTGTATGCTTTCTTTTATTTAAGTCATAGAAATACTTGTTAAGGTGGATAGTCCTTTAGTGAAAGTTATTTTTAATATTGATTTTTAACTCATTAAATTTACTTGCTTCAAAAGATTTTTCCTTTACTTTAGTTTTTTTTCAATTGTTTTAATTTAGTTATTTTTAGTTTTAATTCTTCACTCATCATAAATTTGGGATTTCTCTTCTCTCTTTTGCACATGAAAATTGGCTTTGAAATTACAATAGCACATACAAGCACAAGTTTCCCTTGGGTTCGATATTTTGGATCATAATCTTATTTCCCTATATTACTAGCCGATCTAGTACACTTGCTAGACACCGGTCAAGTTTTTGGCGCCGTTGCCGGGGAAACATTGGCATTTTTTTATTTATTTAGATTTTAAAAGCTGTTTTTATGTGTTTCTTCTCTTCTTCATCTATTCTCTTATTTTCTTTTTGGGTGACTAGTGGTTTATGGTGAGAGACAACCCCATCCTACCATTAGACCCTGAAATTGAAAGGACATTCCATAGGATTAGAAGGTTAAGAGGCGACATGAATGACCCAGAAACAGAATAACCTATGAATGATCCACCACCTAGGATTGAAGAGCAACACATACCCCACCAAGCTCCTAGGAATGGGTATAGACCTAGAACCATTAGGGATTATTCTATCCCTAGGTGGAATGAAGAACATAGAACTATTAGAATTCCTCACCACCAACCCTTTAAGATTAAACCCGTTAACATCACTATGGTACAAAGAAACCAATTTTCGGGTTCGGATATAAAGGATCCTGCACAACATTTAGATATGTTCTTAGAAGTGAGTGACACCATGCAAATTCCTAATGTATCAACTGATGCAATTAGGTTGAAACTCTTCCCATTTACCCTCATAGGAAAAGCAAGGGATTGGCTACAAATGTTACCAAATCAATCCATCCATTATTGGCAACAAATGCAAGAAAAATTTCTTTGCAAATTCTTTCCACCTACTAAGACTGCCCTCATTAGGAAACAAATTAGTGACTTCCAGCAATTTTATGAAGAGCCATTCCATGAAGAATGAGAAAGATTTAGGAGACTTTTAAAAAGTTGTCCACATCACGAAGTTCCTATTTTTTAATTAATGCATATTTTCTATGTTGGTGCCCATCCATCAACAAGATCTTTGTTAGATGCAGCTTCAAATGGAAGTTTCATGAATCAAATTCCCGATGATTCATTTTTACTCCTTGATGAGATGGCCACCAATGATGCTCAATGGGCAACCTCTAGAGAAACTCAAAAGAAATAGGGAGTTCATAATATTGATGAAATAGCCATGCTAAAAGCTCAATTAGAATTAATGGAAAAAAGGCAATTAAAAGAAATAAATGTGCTTAAAGCTAAACATGTTTCTATGTTATCTAATGAAGTTGATTCTTATGTAGGAATTCAAGGACCTTTGGGAATGAAGAATGCTGAAAGTATGGTAGAAGAAGTCAATGCCTTGAACCCATATAGCAACACTTACAATGCAGGATGGAGAAGCCATCCAAATTTTTCATGGAGGGAAGGTAATCAAGGTTCTTCTTCTAATCCTAATCCTAGACCCCAATTTAATCATAATCAACCTCACAATAATCAACTTCCATACCAAAACCAAGCTCCACCTCATCACCCAAATCAATACCCATCACAAGCATACCACCAACCACCTGGTTTTCAAAAACCTCAACCTCCACTTCCTCAAGAAAAGAAATCTAATATTGAAAAAATGATTGCAAATTTCATGGCTTCCTAAAATTCAATTTTAGCTAGTCAAGATGCTAGATGGAAATTGCAAGATATTTGGATGAGAAACCAAGAGGCATCCATTAAGAACCTAAAAAACCAAATGGGGCAACTTGCTAGTTCTTTATCAAACCATGCTCAAGGGACATTTCCATCCAATATAGACCAGAATCCAAAGGAGGAAGCCAAAGCAATCACCTTAAAGAGTGGGAAAGAGTTAGAGAATAATGAACATGGCAAGAATTCTTCCTCAAGGGTGGAACCGACAACGAAGGTAAGTGTTTCTAACTCTGAAAATACTGAAAAAGTATCTCCTACAGTTGAGAAGGGTAAAGGTAAGGACAAACTTGTTTCTACTGTTCTTAATGAGTCTCAATTTCCATTTCTTGTTCTAGCTAGAAAAGAGAAACAAAATGAACAATTGAGTAGATTTTTGGACATGTTTAAGAAGCTACATATAAACTTACCATTTACTGAAGCTTTATTACACATGCCTAAATATGCTAAATTTATGAAAGAATTGTGCTCTAATAAGAAAAAGCTAGAAGGCATAGGAACGGTTCAATTGTCCGGTAATTGTAGTGCTATATTAACCAACAAAATTCCTGAAAAATTAGAAGATTCAGGTAGTTTTACATTACCTTGTGAATTAGGAGGTAACTTTGTTGAAAATACTTTATGTGATTTGGATGCTAGTATTAATTTGATGCCTTATTTAATTTGCAGGAAATTGAATCTAGGTGATTTAAAGGAAACCCGAATGACGCTTCAATTGGCAGATAGATCGGTGAAGAGGCCAAAAGGAATCATCGAGGACTTATTGGTAAAAGTAGGAAATTTCATATTTCCGGTTGATTTCTTGGTGATGGACATTGAAGAAGATAGAAAAGTGCCATTAATTGTGGGGAGGCCATTCTTGAACACAGCAAGAGCATTAATCGATGTTCATGGACAAATGGTTACTTTAAGATTTAACGAGGAGGAAATGGTTTTTAATGTTAATAAAATTCTAAAACACCCCTCGTATGATTTTAAAGAATCCATTTACTTTGTTGATGAGGTTCAAGAATGTGCCAACACAAAGCAAGAGGAAATCATTCTCAAAGATGAGCTTCAAAGTTGCTTGATACATCCAAAGAAAATGGAAGAGTTGGATACAAAGGAGAAAAAGTTGATACAAATTTTGGAACAAGAGCATAGTGAAGATAATGAAATGGGGGATGAACCATCCCCTCCTAAGGGAGATTCTGAACTTAAAATACTTCCATCTCATTTGAAATATGCATTTTTAAGTGATAATGCTAATTCGGTAATTATTTCATCTTTGTTGACAGATTTGGAAGAAGAAATGCTCATTGGAGTCCTCAAAAAGCATAAAGGAGCAATTGGTTGGGCAACATCCGACTTAAAAGGGATTAGCCCAAGCTATTGTACACATCGCATACCCATAGAGGAAAACTTTAACCTGGTGGTGCAACCTCAACGAAGGCTTAACCCAGTAAGAGGTAGTGAAAAATGAGGTATTGAAACTACTTGATGCAGGTATTATCTATCCTATCTCCGATAGTAATTGGGTAAGTCCTGTTCAATGTGTGCCTAAAAAGGGGAAAATGACTGTAGTGATAAATGAAAATAATGAATTAATTCCTACACGCACGGTAACGAGATGGAGGGTATGTATTGACTATAGAAGATTAAACAATGCCACTAGAAAAGACCATTTTCCATTGCCCTTTATTGACCAAATGTTGGAAAGATTAGCAGGAAATAAATTTTATTATTTCTTAGATGGATATTCGGGGTATATGCAAATACCTATAGCTCCGAAATACCAAGAAAAGACCATATTCACATGTCTCTATGGAACATTTGCATATAGGAGAATGCCTTTTGGTCTTTGTAATGCACCTGCCACATTTCAACGATGCATGATGGCCATATTTCATGATTTTATTGAAAAATTTATGGAAGTTTTCATGGATGATTTTACTATTTATGGTCATGATTTTGAATCTTGTTTGCATAATCTAGCATTGGTTTTGAAAAGGTGTCAAGAAACAAATCTTGTGCTAAATTGGGAAAAATGCCATTTCATGGTTAGAGAAGGCATTGTTTTAGGGCATAAAATTTCTAAAAAAGGCATTGAGGTTGACAAAGCTAAAGTTGATGTGATAGAGAAATTACCTCCACCAACTAGTGTAAAGGGCATTAGGAGTTTCCTTGGTCATGCCGGGTTTTATCGTCGGTTTATTAAGGATTTTTCTAAAATTGCCAAACCACTTTCTAATTTATTGCTTAAAGATGTTGCATTTAATTTTAATGCTGAGTGTTTGCAGGCTTTTAACCTATTAAAGCAAAAATTAGTTAGTGCACCGGTCATTGCATCACCCGATTGGAGCTTACCATTTGAAATTATGTGTGATGCAAGTGGTTATGCAGTTGGAGCAGTCTTAGGACAGCGGAAGGAGAAGATTTTCTACACCATCTATTATGCAAGCCATACACTCACCGGAGCCCAAGTAAAATACACCACTACGGCAAAGGAACTCTTGGCAATAGTCTTTTCATTTGAGAAATTTTGGTTTTACCTCTTAGGATCCAAAGTTACAGTGTGGTCAGACCATGCCGCATTGAGACATCTTTTTGCAAAGAAGAATTCTAAACCAAGACTTATCCGATGGGTGTTACTACTTCAAGAATTTGATGTTGAAATCAAAGATAAGAAAGGCTCAGAAAATTTTGTAGCTGACCATCTATCTAGATTGGATCATGCTAGTATCGAAAAGGGAGAAATTTTTGACTTATTTTCGGATGAACATATTTGTGCTTGTTATACTTATGAGAATTCAGTTCCATGGTACGCTAATATAGCTAATTTTCTTGCACGTGGCTATCTTCCTAAGGAATTCACTTGGCAATAAAAGAAAAAGCTCATAACGGATGCCAAGCATTACCTTTGGGACGATCCATATCTTATCAAGATATGCCCGGATCAAATACTAAGAAGATGTGTATCGGAATCGGAGCAAAAAGCTATCATGAACCAATGTCATGGAGGTGAAGTTGGAGGTCATCACGGACCAAATAGGACAGTTCAAAAGATACTCCAATAAGGTTTTTTCTGGCCTACTTTTTTTGAGGATGTAAGATTTTTTACAGCTACTTGTGATAGATGCCAACGAGTAGGGAATATATACAAAAGAGATAAGATGCCTATGAACAATGTGCTAGAAGTGGAAATCTTTGATGTTTGGGGCATTGATTTTATGAGACCTTTTCCAAATTCATGTGGGTTTGAGTATATTTTGGTAGTTGTCACTACAAGAAAATCTGGAAATAGCAACCGAAAAATAGCAACGGAATTGATTCTGTTGCTAAATTAGCAACGAAAAATGAATTCCGTTGCTAAATTTGGTTAAACATTGCAGATTTAGCAACGGAAATATATTTGGTTATTTTCCGTTGCTAAAAGTGGAGGGATATATTAGCGCCAAAATTTAGCAATGAAAATTAGCAATGGAACCATTAAACCGTTGCTAAAAAGGCGCCAATGTTTGGCGGATAAATTTTAGAACCAAAAATAGCAACGGAAAAATTTTTCCGTTGCTAAAATTGCAACCGAATTTAAATTTCATTGCTATTTTTGCAACAGAAACTGAATATGGTTGGTATTTTTGGTTTCAAGGAAGTGGAATAACTTTGGGTCTAAAAATAGCAACGGAATTAATTTTTCGTTGCTAAATAGCAACGAAATTTAAATTCGGTTGCAATTTTAGCAATGGAATTAATTTTCCGTTGCTAAATAGCAACGGAATTTAAATTCGGTTGCAATTTTAGCAACAGAAAATTAATTCCGTTGGTATTTTATGGCGCACGTGGAAGATTGCTTAGCAACGGAATTTAAATTCGGTTGCAATTTTAGCAACGGAAAATTAATTCCGTTGGTATTTTACAGCGCACGTGGAAAATAGCAATCTTTCACATATGCCACTTATTTTTGCCATCCCTTTCTTTAACCTAAACCCTAAAAAAATTGTTCCCCTTGTCCCTCTTCTTCGTTCTCTCCATTTTGTTCATTCTCACCATCTCTCTCTCTCTCGATCTACCAATCTTTCACATTCGCCACTTATATTTTGCATCCGCCAACATCTTCTACCTCAAAAACCAAAAATTTCTCTTATTTTATTAGATTGAAACCCAATTGGATGTTTTAGGGCAGTGAAGGAAAGAATCGGTAATTTTCTATTCAAATCTTCATTTTTGGTAAGAGGCTAAATTTCATCTCTTTATGTTTTGGGTTTTTGTTCTTTGAAATAATTTAGGTCAATTTATTGATCTTAATTTGTTATTTATTGACTTTCTTGAAATAATTTCATGTTGTATGGTTACGAAATGGTGAAATTGATTGTGAGCTGCTCAAGAGGTTTGCTCTTTCTAGGTTTCAAGATGTTCATATTGTGAGTCTTCCTTCCTCTCTTTAATTTTTGATTTCAAATACTCAGTGATTGCACCTGTATTCGATCCATCAGAAGTGATACACGTTACTTTCACCCAAATCTTGGCCAAGTTTGGAACTTTAGCATATATTTTGGGAATTTTTTGAACACCCAGGTTAAGGAGTGGTTTTGGGTTTCTTATTATGTTGTCTTTTTTATGGATTAGGAAGTAAAGGAGAGTGTGGAAGTCCTTAAGAATGCTACAAAGACAAGAAAAGTTGCAGCGGAGGAGGTTTTGTCAGCTCTCTCTGTGATTGAGAAGGCCAAAGTTGATCCCACTGAGTTTCTTGACACTCTCGGCGGCACAAAATTCCCTGGCAGAACATGGATGCTTATTTTCACTGCTCAGGTTCATATAATTCTTGTTCTTTGCTTTGAAATTTATGCGTTTGCTGTCCATTTTATGTTATCTTTTTGGTTATCGATTTGCTTTCCCTGATTTGTAGAAGCAATTGAAGAGTGGAAGGTACTTCCCTCTTACGGCTGTTTAGAGATTTGATGCTGCTGTAAGCTGATTTTTCCCTCTAATTTTATGCATTTGTTTATGTTTATGTGATTAAAGTTTCTGTTGATTGAATTTAGATTCGCTAATAGTGCTCGTGTTTATTTGGATTATTTTTTAAGAAGTAAAAGTAAGATACTGATCCTGTTTTCGACCTTCAAGTAGCCCATTTTCATTTTTTTGGTCTCTCTTTTAATGAATCTGTTAATAAATATTGCAGCATTTATTTGGTCCACAATCATTTATTCTTTGATGTGGATGCAAGTCAAGTAATTAATCTTAACAATATCTATGTCAATTGAAATGGTTTAATCGCTGTCATATTAGATTGTAATTAGCTGAACTTCATAGTAAATAAGTTTCTGCAAAACAACGTGAATTGCTCATCTTAATATTGGCAAAATATGATTTATGAATTTGTTAGACAAAGAGTGAGATACACACGTGGTTCCATGGATGCAAACTAAGTTACACATGGTTATAATTTAAGAAATTCATAAATCATATTTTGATTGTGTTTCTAGTTTATTTTGATTGTTCCTTTTCTTGTATTTATTATTTGTTTGGTATATTATGTCTTAGGTTTAAATACTTGACTTTTTATGGTGAACTTTGTGCAAAATCTATTTAATCTCTTGTCACATAATCTGGGAACAGGGAGGAGCCTGAAAGCTATTTTTTTGTTTTTATTTGTAAATTGCCATACTAATGCTCAGTTAACTATAAAGTTCATAACTTTTTGTTTTATTAAGGTTGATGTTCTCCATTTTCGTTTTATACTGTGCCACTGCCACCTATTTCATTTTATTACATACTGATGCTAATGGTCTTAACCATGTATAGAAATTTAAATGCAATTACCTCACTGAAATATAAAATTATTATGAGTGCAAAGTCAAGATTATTGCAAACTAGATGCTACGTTGCTGCTCGCATTTCTTTCTTCATGAAAACAGCTCTTAATAAGGCATTAATATTTACAATTAAGAGCTGACAATAATATTGAACAAGTCATATAGAAATCCCGTAAAAATTTTATAAATTAGGTGAAACATGTGATGCGTCATTAGTTTTCAAAATGGCGCATGTTTTGTCAAATTTAATATTAGATCGCTGCATTAATTGAAAGGTTATTGTCGTGTCCACCAGAGATTTGTTACGCTTGAAGGAAATTAATAAAAGTAATGAGACGACTACCTTGTACAAGCAGGAAAGCAGGGATGCATGACCAATGTTCTGTGTTTAGAAGGTATTAAGTCAGCAGCGGTTTGGCTGAGATTGTCAAGTCAATGAAAACTCAATACATTTGTTGGAAAATTACGTAACAGAGTTTTATTTGTTTATTTTTTAAAATTGTTTTTTGAGAAAAAAAAATATTGACCAACTCAATTAATTACATAATAAACAGTTTACTTCTAATTTTTGCATTGATTCTTTTTCTCATTGAGTTGATATTTTAATTCTCCTTGATTTATTCAATTGGGCTACTAAATAATTTCAATGTGTTCATAGATATAGCTTTATTCTTTTTGTTATCCTTCATTAGAGGTGTATTGATTTTCTATTTTATTGTTCAATTCATCATCTGGAATCTTTACTGGGTTTGTCAAGAAACCTGGAGTTCTTGTTGCTCAACATAAAAGAGCTGCCATTTTGAAAGAATTCGATACTGATTTGCCAGATTTGGGCCTCAATGATCGAGAAACTGACCTTGACTTCATGTTCATTTGCAAGGTTAGATCTCTTATCTTTTATGAATTTTATTTTAGCTGTTTCTTAGCTTGATAGTTCAATACAGTACTGGCCAACTGTCAATTTAATCATCCATCTCTTTAATTTTTATTAATATTTATTGTTGGTTTGGTGAGAATGTTAATGCCAATACTATTTTCTCCATGAATTTTGTTTCCTGCTTTCGTGTCGTATAGGAACTCTACATTCAAGCATGGTGGGGTGAATGTTTGTGTGTGTATATATATATATATATATATATATATATATATTTGTAATTGCACGGGGATTAGCACCACTGGACCACAGGTGTGATTTTCATATTCAATATTGCTAGAAAGCCACCAAGTGTTCAATATAATAATTTCATTGGCCTAGTTCTGAAACACGATTAACCTTATCTTGATATTCTAAAGTTAATTAAATGCAATTACCTTTTAATAATTCTAATCCCACACTGATTTAGAGAAGACGGCATCAGATTCTTTACAGATCTTTTTAACGGGCCCAAAAGTAATGCAAAGATCCAACCCAAAACTAAATGGTGTCGTATTTTAGCACGGTTCTGCTTCTCGAACAACAAAACCCATTCTTTCTCTAAAACCCTCGAGGCTAAAACCCACACTGATATGGACATACATGTCTTAGCCCGTGAATATTCTACAGCATATTCTATGAATCCATGCACACGCATGTTGTTGAAACTGTTACTGTTCTCAATATTTTTAGGTATAGAAGGCCTCTGACTAGGTCATTTATAGTGCAACATGTCCTTAAGATGTTAATTTTGAATTGAAATTATATGTACGCGCTTTTCTGGATGCTTACTTTAAGCTATTTTTTGTTTGTAGGACATCAACCATTCCAGCATTCTTTGTTTTCGGAATTACTGGTTTGCTCAAATTTACTGGCTACAGTGGATATATTTGTCCTGAATTGCTTGCATTTATGGTACATATTCAATCCTTTTTCTCAGTGTAGAGAATTAATTCCTGATTGTTGACTTTAATTTGATCATGAATTGCTAGATCTCCTCCTGGATTACTTATTTGTTCACTCCTTAGACAATCCTCATTTTGATTTTTTGGTGCTCCTTTTAGTCGATATGATGCAGAAGAAGATTGCTTGGTGATAGATTTCTTTTTGCTGCTACTAATAATTTGCTCTCTATCTCTGTTTTTTGATGAAGCTTTCTGGCAGTGTTTTGTGGTATTCCATAACGTCCCTTCAACCTTTCGTGAAAATCAACAATAATTTAGTGACGGAATAGCGACGAAAATTCCGTCGCCATTTTTTTATAATTTTGGCTGAATTTAGCAACCGAAACTTCAATTCGGTTGCTAGAAATAGCAACGGAAATTGATTTCGGTTGCTAAATATAGGAACGGAAATTGATTTCGGTTGCTAATATAGCAACGAAAATTGATTTTGGTTGCTAAATATAGCAACGGAAAATAATTTCCGTTGCTAAAAATACCAACCGCCAAATTTTCAACCGAATGTTCTGTTGTTATTTTCCGTTGCTAATTTTTATTAGCAATGAAAATTCAATAAATTCGGTTGCTAATTTCCGTTGCTATTTGCTGATTATCTTGTAGTGTGTGGATTATGTGAGTAAATGGGTAGAAGCAATAACTACTATGATATGTGATGCAAAAATTGTGCTGGAATTCATTAGGAAAAATATTTTCACTAGATTTGGAGCACCTAGAGCTATTATAAGTGATGGAGGCAAACATTTTGTCAACCATCAATTTAAGACCTTACTTAAGAAATTTGGTGTTAAGCACAAAATCACAACCCCATACCATCCTCAAGCCAATGGACAAGTGGAAGTATCTAATAGGGAGTTGAAATTAATCTTAGAAAAAACAGTAAATAACTCTAGAAACGATTGGTCTCTTAGGTTAGATGAGGCTTTGTGGGCTTATCGAACTGCATTCAAATCTCCTATAGGTGTGTCTCCCTTTAGAATTGTTTTGGGAAAAACATGTCACCTTCCAGTCGAATTAGAACATAAAGCATATTGGGCTACCAAATTTCTTAACTTTGATTTGAGAAATGCAGGAGAAAGGAGAAAATTGCAGCTCAATGAACTCGAGGAAATTTGACAATGGTCATATAACAATGCTGCACTTTATAAAGAAAAGACCAAACGATGGCATGACAAGCATATAAGGGTAAAAGATTTTGTTCTGGGAATGTTAGTGTTTCTTTATAATAGTCGTCTTCGTTTGTTTCTAGGAAAGCTGAAATCGAAGTGGCTTGGACCATATCAAGTGATGTCAAGCAGTAATTGTGGTGTAGTGACGATCAAAAGCTTAAAAGATGGACGTGAATTTATGGTCAATGGTCATCGACTTAAACCATACCAAATCAGAAAACAAGAGGTTGCTAAAGCGGCCATAGTTCTTCAAGATACTTAAAAACTGGTTTGGAAAGTCTAGCTGGAGACTTTAAAAACTCAGAACTTCTAATCTCTCTCTTTTCTTTTTGACAGTTGAGTTTTTGTGTTTTGGCATTTTTGTGCGTTTGTGTGTTTTGGTTCATGAAAAGAAGTGAGTAATTCAAGGTTTTTTAAAAAAAAGGATATGTTTTTAATGGAAAAAAAATTCGTGTTTTCAAAGCTTAAAATAGAAAAAAATTACATTAAAGGAAGAGTTTTGTGTGTATGTGTTTCAAAAACAAAGCAATTGAGGTAGGAAAATGCATGTACACGTGACCACGTGTGGTTATCTTTATACCATCACGTGGCCACGGGGTGATGTGGTGTGAAACTTATTTGACACACGTGACCACGTGTATTTCTCAAGAGAAACATCACGTGGCCACGGGTTAATACACTGCCAAATTCCCTATATTACACGTGACCACGTGTTTTACAAAGGAAAAAAACCACGTGGCCACGGTTGAAGTTACTATCCTCCCTTCTAAACATCGCGTGACCACGTGGATTTTACAAGAAGAACCTCACGTGGCCACGGGTCGATGTTCGGCTCCCCATTTTTAATTCATGTGACCATGTGAAGTTCAAAGGAGAACCATCACGTGGCCACGCATGCCAAAGAACAAAGGCACACGTGACCACGTGTGGTTCTTCCCATGAACCTCACGTGGCCACACCTCTTACCCCTGCATATATACATATTTTCACGACATTGTATTTGCTTCTTCGTCATTTTAAGTTGCTCTCTCCCGTGCCCACGCCGCACCAACACAAAGATCAACCCGTGACCATGGAATTTTCACTCATCACCATCTCCATTTGCTTTCTCTTTATTTTTCTCTCTCTCCTACCCATCATCTTTTCCTTCTCCACATTTTCTTCATTATTTTAGGTTTTTCACAACTCACACACACCAACTCAACTTTGTGCTGCAATTTTGTTGTGCTTCTCACTTCCAAGTAAGTATTTACTCTCATTACTCTTAATTATTATTTGCTTATCATCCATTGTTGTGTTTTGTGCAATTTTTGTTCATGAATGTTTAGTTTTTAGGTTACTTTGCACTTCACATTTTGTTTTCATATTAATTCCTTTTGTTTCTTTGGATGATAGATGCTTGGTAAGCAATTGGGTAGTGAACAACCTTTGTTATGCTTTCTAAATTAATACTCAAATTTGTGCCCATAACATGCTTGATAAAATGCCTCAATGAGTTTTTCCTTAAAAACATTTAACTTTCACTCTTGGATAGCATGTTTGTAATTTGCAAGGATGCATTATGACTTAATTTACCTATTCAAAGATTGGTTCATAAGGTTATTCATGCATGATAGGCATTATGTTAAACATAATCTTTGTGCTCAACTTTTGAATGTCTTTTATGACTATCATTTTGATCTTCATATATGTTGTTCACATTTCTCATTGCACCCAAGAGTGTTTCAATTCATTCAATGCATGCTTCCTGTGCTTACACCTTAGTCTATTTTGGGTTATAAGTTGATACTTACAATGTGTTTTTCTTTATTTGTAGTGGCACCTCGAAGGACTAAATACCCTGATGTAGCAAGTTCATCCAGTGTGCGAATTCCGTCGTATGTGGATAGGGCAAAGATCAATAAATTTGACTACTTCAGCAAATGTACCTATGTCCAGCCCGCCTATTTAAGCCACTTGTTCCTCAATATCCCGGCTGGAAATCTGTGGGATCATGAGATAGAACCATTGATCCATAATATTGGTTGGGGGAAGTTCATTGAAAAGAAACCAAAAGTATATCCAGATATGGCACAGGATTTCTTGTATTCTTTTGAATGCTATTTTAAGAGAGATGCGAAGGATGGCACGGTTGGTTTTATGTTTGGTAAGAAAGGATACTCCTTAACTTTTAGTCAAGTCTCTGAAATTCTTGGATTTGTGCCAAATGCCCTTACTGAACAAGAAGATGCTTCACCTGTGGAGAATTAGGAACGAATCAAGGATCCAAAATTAGATGAGCCATGGGTAGGGGGACAATGCAAGGTCCATGCTTTAAAGACTCATGCATTAAGAATCATTCATCGTTTTCTTGCAAAGAGTATGTACAACACTTTGAAGAATGCAAGCACTATTAGTGTATCTCAAGCAATGGTTCTTCGATGCATGATGGATGGAATATCACTAAATGGAGTGGGCATTATAGCTACTCGAATTAAGGACTTGCAGAAAATGCCAGGACACATTGATAATATTTCTATAGGATGGATAGCTACAGTTTTAACTTCTGTAGTTGAGCATCCGATTTTTTGAGAACCACTTAAAGGAGATTTTCCTTGTATTGATAATAAAATGCTGAAAAGGATGAAAATTCTGATCCCTAAGCCTCGTGGTCATTGGGAAACTCGGGAGGAGTATTTAAGAGAAAACAATATTTGGTTTGAGGAGCAGCAGTAGGAGCAGCAGCAGGAGATGCAAGAGGAGCAGCAAGAGGAACCAAATGAGGAGTATGTTGCCACAGCTGTGCCTTCCCCCATCAATGAGCCTATAACACCAGAATGGGAAGCGCTATTTAATCAATTAAGTGGCCGGATGGATGCTCAACAAATTAGACTTGATCAAATGCAAGGAAGATTGGATATGTTTTGTGATACGATCATGGAAGGAAATAGGAGAGTTGAGCATTTTATCCATCACTTTTGGCAGCATTTTCCTCCACCACCACCTCCACCAAAATAGATCAACATTTGCTGTGGATAGCAAACTTTTGAGGAGGGGGTAGCCTCCTTTCAGGGAGTTTGTTTTCAACTTTTCTTTTCTTTGTCATGAATCAAACTTTGTTGTTTTGTGTTTTATTTTGTTTTGTTTTCTTTTCTTTTCTTAAGTTTGTGAAATGTATTAAAGAATTATATAGTTCACCTTTTCATTTAGTTTGCATGAAAACTTAGTTTGCCCTAGTTAACTTCAAAACTTAGAACACTTTGAGCTTGGATATGGAATATGCATGTTTTGGACCTTTTCTTTGCAAGAGAACATTTATGTTGTTTAATATGCCTTTGGATAGGTTAGTCTTCAACTTGATAAATGTTTGTTAGTTTTCAAATTTTTAAAAGCACTTAGACCAGTTTTTTAAAAAATTAGAGAAAAGTTAATGCAATAAAGTAGTGAAGTAAGAAAATTTAGAACACTAGAACCTTCAAAGTATATGAACAACTCAAGCTACTTAGAAAATGATCTAGGCAATAATTTTCTTGATAAACTTTCTAAAAAACTTGTGTCCTACCTTGGTGAAATTATCCTTTGTTAAGCCATTTTGAGCCTATAAGGTATGCTTAATGCGTACCATTAATATTTTCTTGTACACCTAATGTTTTAACCATATAATCTAAAAAGCTTTTATCTCACCCTATGGAATTGGCCACTTTAGGATTAAATGAATGCATAAAAAGAGTAAAGTTTTATGGGGTGTAGCAAGGAAGTCTTAGCAAAGTTATTGATGACGTCAATTGAAAATATACCTTGTATTACCTTGAGGTTAGCTTGTGAATGCTAGTTCATAAAAAAAATGAAAAAAACGAATGTTTGAAGTTTGAAAAAAAAAGAAGAAGAAAAAGAAGAAAAGAACTAGCAAGTACGAAAAAATATAAGTGTGGGGTAGTACAAGGGAAAAATAGAAAAATAATGACTTTTTGGTGAAAGGATATATTATCTTTTAAAAGAAAGTTTGGAATCAAGGCAAGGATGAGCAGAATTTGTGTTGTTTAAGTTAATGGGGGTTTTTGTAATCTATTATGTTTTAGAGTGGCTATATTCATTTTGATTGTCCTTTATCCATTTTATGATAAACATACCCTTAGCCCCATTACAAGCTTTGAAAGACCAATGTGATTTTAAGTTTGTTTTGAGTTGTTTAGCGGAGATGACCTACGGGTTCCGGTGCTAAACGAGAGGCCTATTGTGTTTCTAGAGTTTCAAGCACGAAACCGATTGTATGCTTATGCATTCATATATTTTATACTTTATTACCTAGTTGTGTTAATGTTTTGATTTTCAGAATTACTTAAAATGATTTGGTCTTACACACACTCAAGGAAACTAGCTTATATTCTCTTGTTGAAGTTAATCTATTTGGAGTTTATATTATGTGCTTGTGTTCAAATGCTAAGTTTGGTTTTGAAATTGCATATCTTTATACAAATTTGATGGTTTTGAAGGAGGGTTTGTTCTAAATTGATTAAGGGCAAGCAAAGTTTAAGTGTGGGGTATTTGATAAGTGTGAATTATATATAGTTTCTGATATGTTTTTAGTTGTGTTTTGTGTGATTTTTAGGTTAATTTTGTGTTTTGTGTGATTTTTAGGGTTAAATTGATATAAAAGGGCTTAAAGTGTAAAAGGTGCAAAGTTGAGGGCCATAAGTACAAATATGAAGAATTTAGGCGAGAAAATAAGCTTCCAGTCCAGAGCCTTGAGACGTGACCATGTGATTGAAGCATAAGACATGTGGCCACGTGAAGAAGTCTTTGTAAGGAACCGTGGCCACGTGAAGAAGTCTTTATGAGGAACTGTGGCCACTTGATAAGAATTGAAGAAATAAATGAAGAACACGTGACCACGTGGATTCCAGTGAAGGACCACACGTGGCCACGTGTGGAGGAAGAATAAATGGAGCTGTGGTCACATGTAGAGAAGGCATATTGAGGGACGTGGCCACGTGTTCCAGTTTTCCCATATCGCGAAGGATTTTCTAGCTTCCTATTTTAGCAGAATTTGATTCCTATTTTGTGACTGGAGTTTAACAAGGAGTCTACTACAATTTTGCCTATAAATAGCAGTCCAAAACACAGAAAAATGATCATCAATCTTTAGAATTAAGCTTTGTTTTCTTAATTGTTTTTACGTTCTTTGTTTACTGTTTTCTTCAAAACGTTGTTTTTAATTTTAAGAATGGTTTGTGAGTAGTTTTCTTTGACTTTTGATAAAGGATACTTGAATCCTTAAACTTGTATTGTTATGGCTTAAGTTATTTTTCAATTTAAATACAAGTTGATTATTTCTTGGTTCTTAAACATAATCTTGTCTTTTCTCAATTTTAAGTTGATTAAGCATTGGTTAATTAATTGGTTTAAGTTGAATAATGACTTGCATGCTCTTAGGTTAATTTAGTTGGATTAATGCATGATTATAATTTGAATAAGCTATGATTGTGTGTTGATTTGAGTAAGTTAAGATTAAGAAAAGGGTAACCAAGAATTGGTGAAAGTTAAATCTCTTGAGAAAGGCTTTAATAGACATCTAGGAGACTTAATTCAATTCTTTATGCTAAGTGTTAAGTTTATCTGAATAAGAAAATTTGATTCTTGGAATGATAATCTTGAATAAAGTTATCTGGTTTTATTAACCTGAATTATCCATAATCACTTGTATGCTTTCTTTTATTTAAGTCATAGAAATACTTGTTAAGGTGGATAGTCCTTTAGTGAAAGTTGTTTTTAATATTGATTTTTAACTCATTAAATTTACTTGCTTCAAAAGATTTTTCCTTTACTTTAGTTTTTTTTTCAATTGTTTTAATTTAGTTATTTTTAGTTTTAATTCTTCACTCATCATAAATTTGGGATTTCTCTTCTCTCTTTTGCACACGAAAATTGGCTTTGAAATTACAATAGCACATACAAGCACAAGTTTCCTTTAGGTTTGATATTTTGGGTTATAATCTTATTTTCCTATATTACTAGCCGATCTAGTACACTTGCTAGACACCGGTCACCTTTCCCTAATCATTAGAAGCTAAGAAAACCTTCTAGACTAATAGGTTTACCTTGGAGACATTATAGTATAATTCTTTCTCTCATCCTTGGAAGTTAAAACAACCTTTTGAACTATCCCTCTTTCAAAGTGCTTTAGTTTTGTACTGTGATCTCGGCTTCAACCATATCGATCAATTGTTGGTGAGGTCTTCCCCTTTGTCTTCAACTATATAGATCAATCACTTGTGAAGGCTCTAACTTTAGTTCAATAATTCCTTTGTCTAAGGGGAATAAGGATGACTTCTAACCATCTCTCTTAAATCTTCATGGAATTAGAATATATCTGCACTTCTTTTTGCTCTATATCTCGCTTGATTTCAACTTGATAAGGTCACTTCTTATAGCCTTATAGGTGTATTGGAGCTATGACCAAAGAATAAGAACAAATTCTTATATATCCATTCCCCAATTATAAATACTTTATCCTTCTAATCTAGTTTAGTGCTGGTATCATCAAAAAGTTTCTCCATTCTATAAGCAAAAAACATGTCTACCATATGTTCTATAAAGTGTGGGATATGTGCCCCTTGAGAGAGTTTTGAGTACCTATAAGAAAGGGTGTGATGTTAGTGTCTTGTTCATTGAATTGGGACTTGTTATTTTTACATTTACCATTTTGGTTCACTAAAGATGATTTATTTTTGTCATTTGTCTTACTAATTTATCTAAGGCCCCAACTTTGAACCTAGTAGGAATATGTATGATTAATTGAAATTATAATTGCTTAATGTTTAATTAAATCAGTGAAATTCAGATAAGGGTGAAAAGGGGCAAATTGGTAAATTGTGCTATGTTATTTATGTGAATATTAAGTGTGATAATTATATAAGGGTACAATTAAAAGGGCAAAGATAATTTTAGCTGTAGAAAGTAAAGCTTCAGGATGTACCTATGGTAAATGAATTTCTTGATGTATTTTCAGAAGACATACCTAATCTTCCACTTGAAAAAGATGTGGAGTTATCTATAAAAGTTCTACCTGGTGCAGCTTTTATTTCTAAGGCACCATACAAAATGGCCCATTAGAAGTGAAGAATTTAAAGGTTTAATTACAAGAGTTGCTTGATAAAGGTTTTATTAGGCCTAATGCATCACTTTGGGATGCACCAGTTTTGTTTGTTAAGAAGAAATATGGGTGTATGAGAATATGTATAGATTATAAATAGCTAAATAAAGTAATAGTGAAGAATAAGTACCCATTGCCCAGAATTGAAGAATTGTTTAATTAGTTTAAAGGTGCTAGAGTGTTTTCAAAGATTGATTTACGATTAGGGTACTATTAACTTTAGGTAAAAAATATGTTTAACTTGTCAAAAAGTGAAAGCAGAATACCAGTTATCCTCGGGATTGTTGAGTCCCATTCTAATTTACAATGGAAATGGGAGGATATCACTATGGATCATGTCATAGGTTTGCCACTCACTCAAAAAAAGCATGATGCAATATGGGTAATTATTGATAAGTTGATAAAAATAACTTATTTCTTATTAATTAGAATAGACTATTCTATTGATAAATTAGCAGAACTGTATGTGAATGAGATTATTCAGTTACATAGAATTCTAGTATCTATAATTTTGAATAGAGATCCAAGATTTACATCTAGATTCTAGCAAATTCTACAACAAGCTTTAGGAACACAGCTTCGTTATAGCATAGCTTTTCTGTTGGAATTTAACGGTTACATGCATCACATACATGTGCGGAATTTTAAAATTTTTTTAACCATTAGATCTGATCTTGCCATGAATACACAATATAACTATATGAGAATAAGAAAAATCACCTTTGATTTTTGTTGAACAGTTGATTTTACTTCGTACCGGGTTGTCGCAAACCACAGTGTCCAAAATCGAACACCTCCAATGAGTAATCCACACTAGAGAGGGGTAAATTGAACCAACAAATTGGTGTTCAACTAGGGCTGGCCGAAATTCCAAGAAGCTAGCTTGGAGTTGGCGCAAAAAGGGAGAGAGAATAAAGAAAAAGACTTTCCTTTTGTTTTAATCACTTAACCCTAATTCTCATTAGTTGGCCTTTTATAGTTAGGTTAAAATTCCAACTCCTTAATGAGATTAGGCTCTTTAAAATTGTTGGAGAATTATTAATTGGGCCTCTGGAATTAATTATAATCATTTGGGCTTAATTAAATTCAATTTAAACCTTTTCATAAAAGTCTATGCACAAAATCCACAAACTAGGCCCTTTGTGCATCTAATTGAATTTAAATACCCAAATGGATTCCAAATCCAACCAAATTAAATATGTAAGTTCCATAACACTTATGTAACATATATAAATTAATTTGGTCCAAGAAAAAGCCCTCTAAGCCCTTATGTATGGAGTTGGCGTGTGGCCCTCTTTTGAAGGGCTTCCTCCAACTTCTTCATTCCTTTGGCCCTTTATAATTTCTCCAATGGACCTATTAATTATTATATCAGTCCTATAACACTTATAGTAGTCTTATAACACTTATAAGATAATAATAATTAATCATAAAATACATTATTTCAATTAGGTCCAATTTTGCAGAACATTTCTCAAAAATTCCGCGGACAATTTTATTTTATCATAATTAATTAAACTCTTTAATTAATTATTATCTTATTCACTTCTCTACCTTCATAATAATATCAAATATTATTATCCTTGTTATTTTACCATTTTATCCTTTTCTCTATATGTGTGTGACCTATTGGGTTCCTGTCCATGTTGGCAGTATAATATGTAATTGTGAGTTCTATTCAAAACTCACATGATTTAAACTCATTTAAATCATCTTACCAATCCCTATTGATACTTTTGATACATCATTATACAAGTCATGATTGGCCTCTAGCTAGGCATCATGACTACCCAAATGTCAGGAAAGTCATGTGGTTTGACTGTACCCTTCCATAGAAACAGTTACCGTGCAATTACTCCTTTCACCACTCTTATCTCAATTAGATTCTGAGTATGGATTTCTGTCAACTCATATAAATCTAATTATGTATGTTCTATTAATTTAACCATTGTTCCTAAAATGCCCTTCATGGATCTCCATCCATCTCGGCATATTACTCTGGCCAGAGATTCACTGAACAAGGCAATTATAGAATCATGTGAGATAACTTCCCTTGTTAAATCTGGGATGGTGAATCCTTTGTCAATCACTCAACTATCTTCAAATAGGTCATGATATACCCAATCTCCTAACTATGTTCACTCCCAGTTGGAAGTAATCAGTTATGGAGTCAAAGTATACCACTTGCTACTTAAGATAACTTTGGTGATCTCAAGTCTAAGGATACTTGCACAACCGCTATGAAGAGATTCCTCACTGACATAGATTTAATATCCATGTGAGGATTCTCTATGCAGGTCTCCAATGAACTTGTTCTTCTAACAAGCATCCACATGTTAGCTTTGATTATCTTTCATAATCACAGTTATGAGGACCACTGCTTGAACCATTCAAGAAGCATAACATGTGCTAGTCTGTCCGAATTAACAATGTCCTATCTTGTTAATTCTATGACTAGGGATATTTAGATATTAAGACATTTTCATGCAATAGACATCTCACATCATGAACACCTTCATGATTGCCTTTGCACTGTGTTTATAATATCTAGGACTTCATTTATTAATTTAAGATTTACAAACTCATGTATTCAAACATAACATTAATAAATGAATGATGCCTTTTATTAAGAATATAAATTTCATACATATGAAAAACATCCCTATTACATGGGCTCTAGGGCATACTCTCTAACATTTTGTTGAATAAAATCACGGAACAATCACAAGAACAGAGAAATGAAACAAGAATAGAGATTGCAGGAATGAGGATAATGATTTTATTGAAATAACAGCACTGTCAACAGATACAATGCCCACAGGAAATACTTTCCCTCTCCAACAATGGAGCCCTGCTCACTTAAGGAAGCAGAAAACAACACAGATTCACGATGCCCCCCTCTCTCCCCTATTCCTGCTTAATATAACAAATACAATGAAAATAATCCAGCCGTTACCCCTATTGCCTAGCTGGATTCCTAGGTGTAACTAACTCCCCTTTCCCTTTCATCATAACAGAATTATTTTGGTGAAGTCCCTGGGGTGCCCTTCTCGTGTTGCTGCAGCTTCTTTTTCCTGGAATAAACCCTCAGCTTTTGTGGCCCAAGTGAAGTCTGGTCCATCAGCCCATCTGGAATGTTTGTATCTTCATCAATACCGCCCCCTTGAAAGATAGTCTTGTCCTCAAGACGCAGCTGTGGGTAATCCTTCTTGAGAGCATACTCATCCTCCCAAGTGGCTTCATCGAGTCCCTTGGCTTGCCACTGTACCAAACATTGAGAGATGCGCTTTCCCCCCTTTTGGACAACCCTGGTAGCTAATATTTTTGCAGGAACAGAGTTTGCAGTGGTTTCCAGCTCAAGCTCGGGAGGTAATGGGTGTGTACTAGGCTGGTTGCCCATAGCTTTTTTGAGCAAGGATACATGGAAAACAGGATGTACCTTAGAGGACTCCGGGAGTCGTAGGCGATATGCCACTGCGCCGATCCTGGACTCAATTTGGAACGGCCCATAGTAGCGAGCTGAGAGTTTCGGATAAATTCTTCGTGTTACTGACTGCTGTCTATGAGGTCGCAGCCGCAAATAAACCCAGTCCCCTTCCTCAAACTGAACATCTCGACGAGTTTTGTCAGCGTAGGCCTTCATGTGCTGTTGTGAGCGAAACAAGTGTTCTTTGAGTTGTTTCAAAGCCTCATCACGGTCTTGTAAATCCTGAGCAACTGCCTCCACTTGAATCTCGCCCGGTACATACTGCAAGAGAGTTGGTGGCTTTCGTCCATACACTATCTCAAAAGGAGTTGCCCCGGTGCTGACATGGAAAGAGGTATTGTACCAGAATTCAGCCCATGGCAGCCACTGGTTCCAATGGCGGGGTTGGTCAGCTGCGAAACATCGGAGATACGTCTCTAGACACCTATTGATCACCTCTGTCTGTCCATCGGTTTCTGGATGGTAGGAGGAGCTAAACTTGAGGTGTGTTCCCTGCAATTTAAACAGTTCCTGCCAAAACTTGCTCATATAAACTGGATCTCGGTCGCTCACAACAAATTTCGGAAATTACAACAGTTTCCCACAGACGGCGCCAAATTGTTGAATAAAATCACGGAACAATCACAAGAACAGAGAAATGAAACAAGAATAGAGATTGCAGGAATGAGGATAATGATTTTATTGAAATAACAGCACTGTCAACAGATACAATGCCCACAGGAAATACTTTCCCTCTCCAACAATGGAGCCCTGCTCACTTAAGGAAGCAGAAAACAACACAGATTCACGATGCCCCCCTCTCTCCCCTATTCCTGCTTAATATAACAAATACAATGAAAATAATCCAGCCGTTACCCCTATTGCCTAGCTGGATTCCTAGGTGTAACTAACTCCCCTTTCCCTTTCATCATAACAGAATTATTTTGGTGAAGTCCCTGGGGTGCCCTTCTCGTGTTGCTGCAGCTTCTTTTTCCTGGAATAAACCCTCAGCTTTTGTGGCCCAAGTGAAGTCTGGTCCATCAGCCCATCTGGAATGTTTGTATCTTCATCACATTTTCATCCTCAAACACATGGAAAATCTAAGAGGGCCATACATATATTAGAAGATATGTTGATAGGATTTGTTTTGGACTAAAAGTTGGGATAGATATCTTGCTTTGATAGAATTTATCAAAGAAGCTTGGTATGGCACCATGTGAGGAAATGTAGAAGTCCAGCTTGCTGGACAAAATTAGCTGAACATAAAGTGATTAGTCCTAACATTTTTAAGGATATAGAGGAAAAAGTATAGGTTATTAAGTAGTGACTGAAAGCAGCTAGTGATAGACCAAAGTCTTATGCAGACTTGAAGAGAACGAATATTAAGTATCAAGTGGGTGGAAAAGTATTTTTAAAAGTGTCTCCTTGGAGAAAAGTACCGAGGTTTGGAAAGTAAGGTAAACTTAGTCCAAGATTCATTGATCCTTGTGAAATTATTCAAAGGTTTAGACTAGTAGCATACATATTGTCTCTTCCTATGGAATTAGCCAAATTACATGATCCGTTTCATGTATCTATACTACGTAGATATCATTCAAATGAAACCCATATGCTACCAATGTAAGATATTCAATTTCAACAAGATTTTTCATATAATGAAGAACCTAAAGAGATTTTGGCTAGAGAAATCAGATAGTTAAGGAACAAGCATATTCCTCTTGTCAAAGTGCTTTGGCAATATCATGGTGTACAAGAAGTAATTTGGAAACTAGAAGCAGTAATGTAAGAGCAATATCCCCAACTATTTAAAAAATGTATGAATTTCAAGGATGAAATTATTTAAAGGAAAAATAATTGTAAGGCCCTAACATTGATCCTAGTAGTAATATGCACGATTAATTGAAATTATAATTGCTTAATGTTTAATTAAGTTAGTGAAATTCAGTTAAGGGTGAAAAGGGACAAATTGGTAAATTGTGTTATGTTATTTATGTTAATATTAAGTGTGATAATTATATAAGGGTACAATTAAAAGGGCAAAGATAATTTTAGCAGTAGAAATTGAAAGAAAGTATATGTGGGGTACATTTTAAATAAGAAAGAATTGAGAGGGGATTAAATGAAATTTTCCCTTCCATTTAGGTTTCTAGAGTTTTGCATGTAGGAGAGAGAAAAGCATATATTGGTTTTTAGAGAGGTGTGGTCGGCATAGGCAAGAGAAAAACATATATTTTCTTCCTTTCTCAATTCTATCTAAAGATTTACATTTTTTCTCTCAACAACTCTTAAGAATTCTATTGTATTACGGTTGAGTAAAAGGTTTATAAGTTGGATTTGTAAATGATGCCTTGTAAAATGTCTACTTTTTAATATGTATTTTCCTATGTTTAAGTAGTTTAAGTATGTAATATTATGTGTATTTTGTGTGTTTATCTTTACTTTATGCATTTATGTATGTTTTTAGGTTAAAGTTGGTGTAAATGCGAAGTAAAGTGAAGAAATGGTGAAGATTCAAGGATGAAGATCAAGAGTTGTGAAGTGGTTCACGACTTGGACTGGAGTTCACGAGACGGAGGGCAGTTCACGAGTGAGGCAGAGAAGAAAGGATCATGAGTCGGCAACATGTTCATGACTCGGATGGAAGATCACAAGTAAAGGAGCACGGCTGGAATTCACGACTCGTGAAGCAGATCACAAGTCGGACAAAATACCTGTTCCCAAACGATGCCATCTTTTTGCACATGATTTTTCAGCCAAGCATCATGACCCTTCATGGCAACTTTTTACATTGACAACCAATATGAAGAGACATGTTTATAGTGATTTCCTTCTATAAATATGGAGGGGATTAACTGAAGAAAAAGGGGAGATCAAAAATCAATGTTTTTTTTAGAAATATAGTTATTATTTTGGATAAACATTTTTACTTAGTTTTTCTTTAGTAGATGATTACAAAGGGATAAAGCCAAGAGAACAAGAGATGAGTTTCTTTCTCTTGTTTATCTTTAATTCAATTATATATTTGGCTAGTTTCCTTTGTACATTATAAATATGCTCTAGTATTTGTTTAAGACATGTTTATTATTCTTATTATGAATGAAGTATGATTTACATCCATTTGTGTGCTTTGATTTGCTATGTATGATTGGCCACCATATTTGGCATTTTATTCAATTTATTTGCAATGAGAGTTGGAATTCTTTGATGGAAAAATAAATGAATGTACTTAAAGCATTGAATTCATTTAATTTGACTTAAGGAATTCACTTTGAGGGGTTAAAGAATTGGCATAGAGCTTCATAATTTTTGTTTATCTCTATAATGACATGAGAGTGCTTATAAACTCTAAATAAAAACATCTTTACTGACAACGAGAGTTGCTTTAAAGAATCTTGGCTAAATTCTCCAGTCACTTTATTTATATAATTACTAGAACTTGTTCTTAGATGAATTACTATTTCATATTTCTAATGTATGTTCATACCATCATTTAAGTCATCTTTAATCCAATTTCATTAATATATGCAAAGTAGTTTAGATATTTATTTAAATACATAATCTACATTTTATTCGCTACCTATCCATCTACTCTTTGTGATTTCAATACAAAATTTACCCCATTCCCTTTGGAACGATACCCTACTCATCCTATACGCAGTCTAGTGAGACTAAGGGTTCAAATAAATGCCCATCAAATTTTGGCACCGTTGTCGTGGAACGGCTTGAATGAATTTTTATTGATTGATACAAAAGAGTGGATGTTTTAGGATTGTATGATATAAATTAGTTATTAGATGTATGAATTCTTATATTGTGTTTTGTTTGCTTTAGAATTAGAGTTTTTGTTTATGATTTATTTTTGGTTAAGTTTTAAGTAATTTATAGTTTTCTTTCTTAATGATTTATTTATCTATTGTAATTTTAACTTTTGGCTTGAGATTGGTATGATTTTGCAGAAAAATTATAGCAGAGTATCATGTTCACGAGTGTAGTTCAACTCGTGAACATGTTCACGAGTGTTCTAAAGGCAGCAATATACTCAGTCATGAACACTATACCGAGTCATGAAGAAGATCACGAGTAGCACAAAAAGGAAATGATACCGAGTTGTGAAAGGTTTTCCGACTCGTGAACATTTTCCTCAGATGCCTGCATTTTGTTTTTCATGAGTCGTGATTCTTATGCCGACTCGTGAACATCTCCTTTTGTGCCACAAATGCTTCATTCTTCACGAGTCATGATGCTTATGCCGACTCATGATGCACTGTTCCAAGATTACCGAGTCGTGATTTTTACTTCATGTTCTTATTTTTAATTCATTTTTATTTATTTCTTTAACTCTTATTTCTTTTAATTAGTCATCTTTGTGGTTTTAATTTGGATTAACTGCCCTTAATTAACTTAAATTTAATGGGGGGAACGGTTATAAATCACACCTAGGGTTTGTGAAACGACATTTCTTTTCACTTTCTCCCTAATTTTTCTATAAATTCTGCAATTATTCTTTTCTTCCTTTTCCCAGTCTTTTCTTTTACTTTACTCGTGCACTATCGTGAGTCACTTCATGACTCATTTTGTCTTTCATTTCTTTTCTTTTACTTGCTCTTCTCTTTCACTATGACATACATTCACGTTTGTGTCCTTCTTCTTCATCTTGTTCTTCTCTTACATTTCTATTCCTGCATATCTTCTCTTTGTCTTTCTCTTATTTTCCATCAATGGTGAGAACAACGAACCCATCTTCTTCAAGAAGCCAGCAAGGGGGAGATGAAGCACAACTAAAGAGTTTACAGATAGATTTTTGGAACCTCTACTCCACAAGAAGTGGTTGAGGAAAGTACTTCGGATGATGCAGGGGATGAGGCACAGGAAGAAGGAGATGTTCCTATAGAGGATGTTCTTAGAGACGAGGTTGCTATTTCACCACCTATTGCTGGATCTTCTTAACATTCCATTCATTCCATGTTCAACCAGTTATTGCAAAATCAATCTACCATTCAGAATCAACTCACATCATTGGAGCAAGTTACCTCCCATTTGGTTCGCCATCAATGACGCCTTGAGCACAAGGTGGACGCCTTCATTGCCCAATCGGGTTATGTGGTATCTTCGCCTCCACCTTCATCATGATCTTAGGGGAGTTTTCTTTCCTTTATTCTTTAGTTTGTTTCTTTTTGTTTTTGTTTTTTGTTTTGTTTCTTCACATTGAGGACAATGTGTGTTCTAAGTGTGGGGAAATAAAATATGTTATATGTTGTATGTTTTGTTTTACATTGTTATTTTTGTTTGGGTGTGTATCTTTTTCTTTATTTAGACTAAACTTTTTAGTAAGTTTTCTTATAAGTATTGCTCTCAATTGATTATAATATAGGTTGTTATGTTGAGTCATTTGCCTTTTTGCTCATTTGATTAGTTTTTTGAAGCTTTTGGCATGTGTTTTGTGTTTTCAAGTTATCTCTTTTTACTTCTTTCAACATTTTAGGTTATTTAGTTTCTTTACTAACTATGCTTGAAGGTTAGAATTTTATCATTTAGTTTAAGATTTTAGGATTTTCTTGCCTTATGGAAATTATAGCCATAATACTTACCTGTAGGCCTTTCAATAATGGATGAGGACTAGCAAAAGAAAATGAAAAATAAAAAATATAGCAAAAAGCAAGATGCATCCTCAAAAGCTTAATTATGGGATAGAGCGTAAAACGCACCCATTACTACATTCTCTTGCTATTTTAAAACACATAGGATAAAGCTTTAAAGAATTCTCATGCTAAAAAAAAGAAGAAGAAGAAAAAAAAAGGTAGTCTAAAAATGCCATGAGATTGGTTTAAAGGTATGTGTGCTTGCAATTTGTCCTAAAAGGTAACTATAGTCTTAGAATCTTCAGTTTTATGATCAATATTCTCTCTTAAGCATGGTTAGTTTTGAGAATTTATATTCTTGATGTTGGGTTTAGTAAACTTAGGTGACTTGGTAATTTAGAATACATGTCTTAAGATTTAATTTATCGATACTTTGAGTGTTTAAGGTATTTGACTTCATTTCAATCTAATCTAAAGTGAATATTGAGCAATGCTTTATAATTTAACTTACTTAGTTTAACTTGGAATTAAATTTTCTCATTCTTCTCTTGCTTGAGGACAAGCAAGGTTTAAGTGTGTGGGAATTTGATGCCTTGTAAAATGTCTACTTTTTAATATGTATTTTCTTATGTTTAAGTAGTTTAAGTATGTAATATTATGTGTATTTTGTGTGTTTATCTTTAGTTTATGCATTTATGTGTGTTTTTAGGTTAAAGTTGGTGTAAGTGCGAAGTAAAGTGAAGAAATGGTGAAGATTCAAGGATGAAGATCACGAGTCGTGAAGTGGTTCACGACTCAAACTGGAGTTCACGAGACGGAGGGTAGTTCACGAGTGAGGCAGAGAAGAAAGGATCACGAGTTGGCAACATGTTCATGACTCGGATGGAAGATCACAAGTAAAGGAGCACGGCTGGAATTCACGACTCGTGAAGCAGATCACGAGTCGGACAAAATACCTGTTCCCAAACGATGCCATCTTTCTGCACATGATTTTTCAGCCAAGCATCATGACCCTTCATGGCAACTTTTTACATTGACAACCAATATGAAGAGACATGTTTATAGAGATTTCCCTCTATAAATATGGAGGGGATTAACTGAAGAAAAAGGGGAGATCAAAAATCAATGTTTTTTTTAGAAATATAGTTATTATTTTGCATAAACATTTTTACTTAGTTTTTTTTAGTAGATGATTACAAAGGGATAAAGCCAAGAGAACAAGAGATGAGTTTCTTTCTCTTGTTTGTCTTTAATTCAATTATATATTTGGCTAGATTCCTTTGTACATTATAAATATGCTCTAGTATTTGTTTAAGACATGTTTATTATTCTTATTATGAATGAAGTATGATTTACATCCATTTTGTGCTTTGATTTGCTATGTATGATTGGCCACCATATTTGGCATTTTAGTCAATTTATTCACAACGAGAGTTGAAATTCTTTGATGGAAAAATAAATGAATGTACTTAAAGCATTGAATTCCTTTAATTTGACTTAAGGAATTCACTTTGAGGGGTTAAAGAATTGGCATAGAGCTTCATAATTTTTGTTTATCTCTATAATGACATGAGAGTGCTTATAGACTCTAAATGAAAACATCTTTATTGACAACGAGAGTTGCTTTAAAGAATCTTGGCTAAATTTTCCAGTCACTTTATTTATACAATTACTAGAACTTGTTCTTAGATGAATTACTATTTCATATTTCTAATGTATGTTCATACCATCATTTAAGTCATCTTTAATCCAATTTCATTAATATATGCAAAGTAGTTTACATATTTATTAAATACATAATCTACATTTTATTTGCTACCTATCCATCTACTCTTTGTGATTTCAATACAAAATTTACCCCGTTCCCTTTGGAACGATACCCTACTCATCCTATACGCAGTCTAGTGAGACTAAGGGTTCAAATAAATCCCTATCAATAAAGGTAATATGTATCTCCTTCATCTTCTTCTTTTTTTTTGTTGTGATGCATTTCAATGTAAAGGAAATGTTGGGTTATAATATATGAATGGATTTTCTACAAAAAGAAGAAGAAGAAGAAGAAAATAAGAAAAAGGGAAAATAAGTATTAAAGGAGTAAAGTAAGATTGTTGATTTTGGCCAAGGTATGGGAACTTTGCATGATTGTTGGCATGCATGTGCGATATCTTAGTTGATCGTGATGAATTTAAGCTAAATTAAGAGAATGAGATAATGATCTCTACATGTGTTCATGTAAATGGGATTAATTGGTAAATTGAAGCTAAACCCTTAAATTAGAACATAAGTTGAATATTGCAAGTAAGGGTATATTTGAAAGGAGAATATGTTAAAAGTTATTCTCTTATAAGAAAAACTTTTGTTTAACCTAAATGTTCTAAAAGTTTGAGAGATCATTAATATTAGAGCAACTTTATCAAGATTATGGTATAGCACAATGCTCTATTACGTATATATTGGACTCAAAATATAGAGCTTGAAATAGAGATTTTGTTAAAGGATTCTTTGATGAAGTTTATTTAAAATTATAGTGTTTAAAATACACTATAATTAAAGTAAATGTTGAGCAATATATTACAAGCATGTAAGATGAGTTTTCTGGTTTGTTGTTTATTGAAATTATGAGCAAGGAAAAGAGTTCGAGTCTTCGCACCCATGATAGAGCTCACTATTTCTTCCTTGATTTCTTCTTTTATTTCTTCTATTATCTACAAGCCTTTCTCTGTTGCATTCATAATCCTTGTTGCACTCGTGACCCTATCTAGAAATGTTTATTCACGTTTTCTTCTTTCTCCTTAAAGTAAAACCTTATTATGTACCTTAAATACCAACCTAATATAATATAAATTAAGGAAATCAAATTAAGCATAAAATATATAAGATTATGAGGTTAAGATGTTAAGAAGGAAATCCAAAGAACTTGAAATTAATTAGTAATGAAGAGTTAACACATAATATAGTAGAATATATGGAATTATGTTTAGATCAAATGGTAAAGCTATGTATGAACATGAAGTAACATGTTATATAGCAAGCACATGATCAAACATGTTACTCATTACTCATTTGTAATAACATGTGTATGCCTATATGCTCACATGCTTATGCTTACATGCCTATACTGACATTTTTTATACTTGTTATTATGTTAAAGTATATGGTTATAGTGTTACTTACTTATAGTTATTTGTATTGGTTTTTGAAATTGAACTTGCATGTATGTGTGCTTGTGTGTGTGTGTGTGTGTAATTGTATATGTGATGGATTATAGTAAAAATGTGAGCATGAGAGTTAAAAAGTATATGAATACAATAATGTATGCAATTAGAGTTGGATAGGCATGCCTATAGGGATATAGTTATAGCTGCGATAGTTCGACCTTATTTAGGTCTATAGATTCGATATCTCCTAATATCTATAGTCCTTAATACCTATGGGCATATATATATGTTTGATACCTATGAGTACCTATAGTTCCCGTTATCCACTATCAGAACTTAGGCATGCTAATTAAAGTAATGTATCAAATATATTTAATACTTAGATGTTATCAATGAATCATATGATTACTTTATGGTGATATAAATGTTGTTTTCTATTTTTTTCCTGGATTATATTTTGTTATATTGTTGTTATTATTATTATTGAACATGTGTTATAATTATGATGCATGGTGAATGTTTGTTGATGACCACTGTGAGTGGTCATCCATCATGATTTGCTTCCCACTACGCTTTATAGCTTAGCACAGGTTGTTTGTCCATGTACGTTCACCGGTTAAAAATTTTGCTTAGGGATGTATCTTTTCATCAAGAAAGCCAACCCAAGTCTGAGAAGTTAATTGATGTAGGAAGTTCTTAGTTAACATTTTGTATAACTTTAATATTAAGCATAATATGTATGTAATGATTTAATTAAATAGATATGTTGAGCTGTAATAGGCTTACTTTTGTAATTGAATAGTATATGTATGCATGTATGACCTAAAGTAACTCATATAGTATGTGATATGTAAGTTAGGTAAAAGAGGTAAAACATGAGAATCGTTATAGTAACTCCTTTATAGATTAATGATAATGGGTATAAAAATATGATAATATTGTAAAGCATGTTTTTTGATGTAGTTAGGTTGATATTCTTAGGGGTGCTAAATTTTTTCTCTCTTTTTTTTATATTGTTATTGTGATTGTGTATCTTGTTGTCAGTTTTGTTATGTATCTCTATTTAAGATACCTCAATATTAAATAAATGCACAAACAAATACATGTCATAATTTTTATATACATCAAAATGTACAAAAGTTTTAAAAACTCCCTAAATACAAAATAAAACGACCATGAGGGCCTTGATACTCTATGATAGGATGGTCCAGATAGAGGATAGAATGCTAAAGGCCTACGAGGTCTAGGTGATGCTACCACCTGAGGTGGTGTTGGTGGTTATTCCTCATGCTACCAAAATCTAAACTTGAATCCTGGTAGTGCAGCAGATAGTAGCTGCAGAATTTATCCTCAATTAGGTACTCTAAATTCTCCCCTATCCTTAAGACTACTCAAGAATGTCACTCTAGATACCTTATGAAATCATCTTTCAAGTCCCTAATATATCTCATCAACTACTCATTAGTCTCTATCACTGCTTGTCAACCTTTAGGGACCTTTGCTTTGATGTGACCTCCCCACTCTCTGATCTATGTAAAGGAATCATAAACCACCTATAAGGTCACATTAAATCTTTGCCTAGCAGCTACTAGATCTACCCAGATGACCTATACGTCAGCCTAATGTTGAGCCTGTAAAGATTGCACCAAGGCTAGCATAGTCTACAAGGTTTGATCCTACCTACTAATGGTGTCCTCTATAGTAGATAGCCTCCTTATGATATCACTAGGTAATAGTGTTGGTGTCGGCTGCACTGGCGGTGGAGCGGTGGATGTAGATTCCCCTAGGTGATTATATGGTGTAGGAGTAGTGAAAGTAGAGGCCCTAGGATGGCCATATAGTGAATACCTCCCTTATCTACTAAATGGTGACTATCATGGCCTAATAGGCAATCGCGGATGCACTAAAAGATAAGATGATTCACCAAAAAGCTTGTTGAGAGCCACTTGCATATACGTCTCAAAGTTAGGATCAATACCTACCCTATAAGGCTTTTATAACTTCTCTTACTTGTCATTATGTTAAATTGATAAGGTTGGAGGTGGCTGAGCCTAATCCTGATCCTCTCCCTCTATTGATGGCTCAAGCATAATGGGATCCAAGCCATATCTTTATCTGGTCTCAAGGATGGTTAATAATCTTACTGCCCCTTATGCTTCTGTACTGGCTTCACCATCCTCATCCCAAGAGCAGCCTGTATGTCTACATAAATATCCTCCTAGAGCTATCAACCAAACATCCTTTCATCTACCCCTAGGTCCAATAGTAGTTAGGTCATCACTTCCCTAATGCATATCTACAGTGTCAACTAGGTAGCAACTCTAAGTTAGGTAGCAATGATCTCATATGTGATATCGATCCTTTTTCTTTTCTTTTTCTTTTTATTTTTCTTTTTCTTCTTTTTCTTATTTTTCTTATTTTTCTTCTTCTTCTTCTTCTTCTTCTTCTTCTTCTTCCATTTTTTTAAGGATACAAAAAATACTCCCTAAACTTACTACTCTCCATTTTTAAACTTTCTTGAAGGATTTGCAGTGTCAGTGTGCTTCTCAGATTTCCTTCAAAATGAAAATAAGAGACATGTAAAATGTACTTGCAATGCATAGGACATGCAAAGGGGTTCATTAAGGTAGTCTGGGGGTGACAGCCAGCCAGGCCACAGGCTGTCCTTGAGACATAGCCATCTATCATGTTTTTTATAAATAGCTTATTTTTTCTATGTTGTTATTTGTTTTAACCTTCCTCTTCCAAAAGAGCTCTCCTTCAAGTATTTTTTTCCTCTTCCTTTTTTTTGTTTTTTCCATTCAAATTCTAGTTGTCATTTTATTATTATTTTTCTTGCATTTTTTGCTTTATTTCTCATTATTACATTTCATTTTCATAACTTCATGCTTTTAGACCACCCGAACACTTTATCATATCAACCCTAGCTATGGCTAAACTTAATAGATTACTTGATAACCCAAAAACCTGAAAATACCTTATTTTGACTTGATATCATAGCCTGAGATTCTTGAGGAGGGTAAAACTAGATAGAGCCTTGATATTTTCTGCTACCTAATACTGGGATCCTAGATTCCATGCTTTCAAGTCTACAAACCAAGATTTATGTCCTCTACTTGAGGAATTTTCTAAGATTGTTGGCATGAAATTTGCTCCTGACACTTTACCATGCTTGCCTTCTATTATTCCTGATTATTCGAGAGTAGTGACCTTAGCTTTGGGTGTTTTTCAATTTAAGTCCAAGTGTCTAGTACCTCGAGGGGGTATTAATTCATTGGAGTGGTTAGTTAACATCTTGGGTGATTTTGTTGATGTGTCCATACTCTATATAGGTGTGGTCTTGTTGTATTATTTTGCTCAGTGCCTATTAGTGTGCACAGATAACCTGAATGGAGACTATGGACTTTTTAATGTCATGAAAGAGGTTATATCCCATTCCTTTTGAATTTGACAGAGACTATCCATGGTCTAGATGTCATTTGTGCTGACTCTGTTACTCACCTTACCAGCAACCCCTTATTGCTTTAGATATATCATGGTTTTAAATGTCTTGCACCCTTCATGAGTTTTCACACTAACTTTCTTATTAGAAAGCATATATTTTCATGTTTTCATGTGTTTCATGACCTTATGTTTGCCAATGATGAACGCAACTCACCCCAGTGACTTTTTTTTAGGTTTAGCTATATAAGAAGCTAAAACTGATAGTGGAGCCCCCACCTTAAGCCACGAGCACTTATCCACTGAGGCACTATCTTCTCTGGTAGAGATTGTATGATTTTCACACACCTCAAGAGAGAATTTTCTAGATGGCTTATTTAGTAGATGTTGATATTAGCTTTAGGTGTCCCTAGCTATCCTACCTTTTGTGACTCAGGATGGACCTTCTGGATTCATCCCTCTATGTGGGCTTTATCGGGTCACTTTTTACTTTACCATTCAATGTCCTCATCTGTATAAGGATTATCAGGACATCATCAGGTGCCCCTTAGCCTTCCATGGTGGTTCACTCTCTACCCCTTTCTTAATAGGCTATTATCAATGGATTTGGGCTCGACTCCCTATAAAGACTGTCATACCCGAGATTAGTATTAGCGAATTCATCACCTTTTCCATATGCAAGCAGTGGGTCATAATCCAGTGGTTGACAACAGGATGTATAAGCTTAGCTATCTGGAGGGAAAGAGCAGTGTGATACAAATAGTCTATCATAGGCTATGTTTTGGTCTTTTTTTAGAACTTTAAAATTTGAACATGTGAAAGGACGATACTGCTTTTGAACATATTAATAATTTTTTGGATATAAATGTGACTTTTCTATTTGATTTCAACACACATGATCATTATTCAACATTATCTTAATGACACATTACTTAATCTCCAAATGGAATCTTAAAAGCATCAGAACTCCTATCAACAATCAACCCTTTTCAGGTTTTCTTAATTAATCATTCTCTCTTAGTGCCTAATTTTTGCTTAAGATGCCTTTTTTTGTTTCACTTTGATGAGGTGCCCAATTTTAGTAAGGCCACCATTTTTTTATTTTTAGCTCACGGGGCACTTATTCTATTATTTTCTCTTTTGAGTCTTAGCCATGGAACGTTTTTAGCTTGTCAATGCTAACTAGTTTTTTGAACTCATTCCCACCACTATCAGTCAAAAGAGTAGCTCCTTTAGATAATAGCTTTTTAGCATAAAAGGTCCTTCCAAAGTAGGTCCAAATTGCTCTCAGTGTCTGGAATTCCTAGCCTCATTTGGTTTAACACCAAATCTCCCTACTTCAAAGGATGCTTCCTAACCTTTTTTCTAAATACGCGAGCTAATCTTTTCTGATAAATCTGGTTGTGGTAGTAAGCTCAAATCTTATCCCTATCTTTCAGATTAAGGTGTAACAACCACCATTTAGCCCATTCTATCTTTGGTAACTTAGCTTCTAACAACACTCTCAAAGATTGATGTTCAATTTTTACAAGCAACATAACTTATATCTTATAAACCAAATAAGATGGAGTAGCTGCTATCAAAGTTTTGACTATAGTTCTATAAACTCATAATGCTAAAGGTAGCTTTTTAGCTTAAACTTTATAAGTTCAGACTATCTTAGCTAAAATCCTTTTAACATTCTTATTAGCTACTTTAACTACCCTATTCACCTGAGGCTGGTAAGGTAAAGACTTATGATGTTGAGTTTCTTATTTTTTTGAGCATTTGCTTGATTTCACCTTGAAACTGTATCCCACTACGTGATAAGGTAATCCATATCAGATCCTTTTTAAAAAACTTAGCCATATCCCTAGCATCCACCTTTTTAAAAGATTTTGGCTCTACCCACTATGTGAAGTAGTCAATGGAAAATTTAATGAATTCATACCCATTTAATTATACTAATGGATGGATCATACCCATAATGTCTATATCCTATGTAGCCAATGATGTCTACGTCCTATGCAACTAATGGCCAAATCGATGTAGGATTGCATAGCTCTAAAATCTGTATGTTTCTCAAATCTATACATTACTGACACTTCCGATGTTCCTCCATATACTTTGAGTGATCAGTTACAAGCCTAAAGAGCCTATGGTGTATGGTCTTCCTTTTTATTTATTATTTTTCTCTCTTTCTCATTTCCTTCTCTTCCCCTTTATGTTAATCTAACCATTCATATGAGCGCCATATACACCTCTTCTATGTTGCCGATTAGTTCCCTTTTTACTTAAGCACTTCGACTAAGTACTGTTAGGCTACCTCTTATGAAGCCTCCTACCTACATTGATGTATCAAGTAGATATCTCATAGGTCATTCTTTAATCCTTTTCAGTGGCATTTTCTGAGCATATTGATTTCTTCATCTCAAAATTCATTACTTGCTCAATTTCAAAGTATGGCTTGTCAGAATTGGATATAAATGCATGTTTTATACTTACCCCCTTTGAGTCATCCTACATCAATACTAAGGTGGTTAGAGCATCTTCAGACTAACTCTTCAAGATACTTGATGTAAGGAAACAACCATTCTTTATTCACCATTAACACTTCATTTGATAAACCACTAAAGATGAACATTTATATACCTTTGCAATCTTTACCTACCACTACTAAGGCTTCTGGCTTGACTAGTTTATACCCCGTATGAGTAGCTATCTTTCAACCAACCCCAAGTAAGTCATCATATGTCAAGGCAATGACTCTTTCATTTATATATATTTTTTATTCTCTCAAGCTTTACCTCTCTCTTCAAGCATTATATCTAATGCTAATATGATTTCTTTTGGATTTTCTTTTGTTTTGAGATTTAATAAACATATATTTGTCAACTTAATGTCTAATATGAATGATTTATGATCATGATTTTGCATATTAAAATCAAAAGAAACATCATACAAGTAAGCAAATTTGTTTATCTTATTAATATAATCAAAAGAAATAGTATTTGATCAAAATAAAGAGTTAAAAAAAGACAAAGTCTATAAAAAATATCTCTACTTTTGGTCGCTGACACAGCTATTATGACATCTGCAAAATTGGTCAAGCAACGTCATGACCTTTTTGCCTCTTTTCATGGACAAAAATTTTCTTATTGTCAATAAAATCCAGGATCGAGTACCTCAGGACTTAATAGTCATTACACTACAAGAAAATTAACTTTTAATGACCAAAATTTAGAGAAGGAATAAAAATTCGATCGTTAATGATATATCAACAACTAAGGGAACATAATTCGATCATCAAATCCTAAATTATATTATTATTTAATGAGAGGCTTTAATCCCTTGGTTGGATGATAACCAATCCGATAGTTATTTGCTATAAAAAAAAAAGTAGGACTCTAATTTAATTTGCCTTCAAGAATGTTCTTAATTTTATTTTTAAAAAAACAAAAATAATTTATTTTTGTTTCCATTTCCAAACCTAAAGTAAAGGCAATCCACACTAAACCTAATTAGAAATGGCATTGATACTTTGAAGTTTTGTAGAAATTAGCTCCAATTTTACAAGATCCTTATTAATTATGATTAAGAAAACCCATTTCTTTCCTTCTCTTATTTTTTTCTATCTCTATTTTTGTGTGCTCATAAAACACTAGGTATATATGATTGACTAATTTTTAAATAATCTATAGAAATTGTCTGCCCTCCCACTCTTTTACCCATTTAAGATAATGTATATTGGGCCCAAACTGGTTTATTCTCTATGTAAGAATTATTTTTTATTTCACTATCTCGAAAGAAGAAGAAAGTCAGAAAATTTTTATAGGGTTTTCTTTTTTTATCTCTGATATGAAAATAATGGAGGCTCTATCTGATTCCTACGAGGAAGTTAAGGTTAAAGCTGTAGATAAAGAAGTCAAAAGTGAGCAAGAGGTTATCATTGTTGCCAATGGCGGTGATTTGACAATGGAATCTTGCAAGGAAGGAGGTCGTGGTCTCGCCAATGGCATCCCAGGTATGGATTTTATGGGTTTAAATTGATTAAAGTTTTAATCTTTTTTTTGGGTCTTCTTAAAATAGAAAATGATGGGATTTGTTGAATTAGTGCAAAACATAAACTAAAAAGAGAGAAATGATGTGGGTATGATGATTGTTTATAGATCATAATATCCATTTATGAAATTCTATGAATAGTATTATATCCCCTTCTTTTATTCAATGTTATGAACATGAGTACTTTTTAATTATATATTCATTTTCTCTCTACTTGAAAATAATTTAGGAAGGTCATGAATAGTTATAATCTTCAATCATATGATTAACGAGTCAAACCTACTGTGATATTCTATCTAGAATTTTTACAATTACAGTGTCAACAAAATAATCTCATTTTATGGAAATAAATCTATATATTAGAAATATAACATTAAGTAAGCTAAATACTTGTTGAGCAAGCACTACCCTAACTTTCTTATCACCCTATAAATTCTCATTAGTTTAGTTCATCTACAAGATACCATTATGTCCATCACAAATAACTTTCCTGGAATAATACACATAAGGCCTAGAGTTAGATGTATTCTTTATGTTGTATCTTCTATATTCTTTTCATGAGAGGTACTATATCTATAGAGATTTCTTTAGATAAAGCCAAACTTCTTGTGATGCTATCTTCATGAAAACCAAATAGATAGAAATAAAAGTTATGTTAAGAAATCCTAGGAACTGAAGATGTTTTGGAAATTTAAGAGTGAAAGAGTTTTTGAAACTCATCATCTTATTTAAAAGGGAGATTTTAGTTAATCCTTATTTTTCGGGATTCGAATAGGCTAGTAAAGTCAAACTCCATAGGTTTGGTTTTTACTAAAGAGTAGATTCATTCTTTTTTACTCTAAGAGTTTAACAACTACAAAATGCTTTTTGAATTCCTATGCAATGATCTATCCAGTGAGAATTTTTTTACTATCTACATGGATAGATCTGTGGATACTTTAAGATGCTATGTATGTGTATATGTGTTTGCTTAGGTGTATCCATTGTTCATTACTATTGGAATTTCCATTGATATCTGTGGATATCAGCTAGTTCGCAACATTTGCATCAACCCTGAAGTCAGGTATAAAAATACTTATATAATCTATATATACTTATATAAATATCTTTTTCTTTATTATGAAGTTTTGGATTCTAAAGCTTCTTCTTTTTTCTTTCTATTACTTAAGAGAATAAAAAGTTGAAATATATACTTTAGAAAGCACGATTCCTTTTCACGGGAAAAGAAAGTTGAAATAGGAATTCATTTTCCTATTTTTTTGTTAAAGAGAATTTGCCCGCTAAATTATAGTAAGATCTGTGGATATTCATAATAACTATTATTATATTTAAGTAAATCCTAATTCTTTATTTTTTTTTGCAGGAATTGTAACATTTTGTTTAGATTCACACATTCCTAGACACGAAACAATGCACATACCAAATAGAGAAAGAAAGGAAAAAGACATAATTCCTTTTATTTGATTCTATCTCAACCCATTCTTTGCTTTTCCTCTTTCTCTTTATTTCTCTGTGCTCATAAAATAGGTATTTTTTTCTATCTTTCACTAGTAGTTTGGATCTTTATATGGGTTTTGTGTAATATAGTCTGAATTTGCTAGGCATAATGCGTGTTTAAGGTAGTTATGATGAATTTATGAGCTTGAGTATGACTGTGGAGTTTCATCTTTTTCATTTTTTTTTGCTTTTTGATGTATTCTCTAATTGGTAGTGCTCTTATCACTTGATTTATTTCTTTTTAGCAGGTAATTAAGGAGTAGTTTCTTATGTCATTTAGAAAATTATGGTAGAAGAACTTGATAAACCACAGGTTTTATCTTTCAGGTATAATTATTGTTACCTTTCTAATTTAACACCTAACGATCTTACTATAATAGCATTTCTAGATAACATGGATGTTTGTTATTTGAAAGTGAACATATATGTTCTTAAGTTCTTTAGTTCTGAGCTCTGAGTTGGATGCTTGATTTGATATTGATGCTTTAAGCTTAATATCATTATTACTTTTACTATTTTTTTATTAATCTTTGAGGCTATGTGATCCACTTACGTTTAATGTGGTCAATACAGTTGAACTTAAGCTTGCATTTCTCCATCCTTGCTCTGTTACATCTAATTAATAATTATGTTACATTTAATTAATATTTATGCTTTCATTAATAAATTTTTATAGTTAATAAAGCAATTGGGTAGAACTTTGATCAAAAATCTTTCTATGTGTCTTCCTTGAAGCTTATGTTTTCTTCTTCCATGCACACACTTTCAAGCAAATGGAAAATTAGCACTAACCCTTTTGACACTTCAACTTTTATTTTTCAAACTGGCTACTCTTCTATATATATACCAACCAAAACCCACAATTGTAATTCCTGAACTAGGGTGTTCTTTTCTCCAAAACCTATTACTGAGCTTGATGCTGCTGCCGCTATGATTCAAAAAGTCTATAAGAGCTATAAAATGAGAAGGAACCTTACTGATTTTGCTATTATAGTTGAAAAGCTCTGGTAATTAATTTTCCTTTTGATCTATTCTTCAAACTCTCCTTTTTTTTTCTTTTGGCCATTACTTATTTAAATCACAAAGCTCCCACTTTGGTACTAAGTTAAACCTCCATGTTTGGGTGAGATTACGATTCGCTTTATATTTCATATAGTTTTTTTACTTTTTTTAGCTATGTTTGTTTCCCTATTAAGATTTTAATTTTGGTGATTTGTTAATTTTCTTATATAATGTTTAATAATAGCTGGACATTTAATTTTTTTACGATTGTATTTTGTACTTATTAGATAACTTTTTTACAATGTAAAATGTTCTCTAAATTTATTTTTTCTGAATATTTATTGGAATTCAATTGGTATAATTTTTTCCCTCTTTACTTATTCTAGATACCTTGGTAATGTTTATTTTTATTTTATTTTTTATTTTTGTGTTAGATTTCCTGTAGAAGTTCTGGTGATCATATTAAAATAAGTTTGGTGGTGGTTTTCTTTGTAGTCTGGTTTAGCAAGAAAAGAAAGTCTTTTCTCGGTGTTTCAGTATTGTCTTTCTCTCTCTAGCATATGATATAGGTGGGTTTTGGCTGGTTTTATTGATTGTTCTTATTTTATGAGAAAAATTAAAATACATGTGTTTGTGATACTATATTTTGCCAAGGGTATCTTAAACTCTCGCAAGTTCCTGATATATATTTTCTAAATTTGATTAGTTGTTTTAGTGGTGGTGTTTTTATTGTTTTCTGGTGTAAATTGCACTATGAAAACACAATCAAATTTGCCTATAGTAGTAGATGATCTCTTTCAAAAACAAATGAAGAAAACATATCTGACTATTTAAAAGTGGGTGTCTTGTTCTTTATTAGTTAAGTTTGATGAAAAACTTGCATTTTCTAAGAATTATAGTGTTTTGTTCCTGTATTTATCCAAGAAATAACTTAAGATTTGGTAAGTAACAAATTTTGCATTTTATATTTGAGAAGTTGAATTATAGTCTATGGATTGATGACAAGTTCAATTAGTTTTTACTTGTCCATGGACATGAGTTTTGATTGAAGAAAGCAATAATGAAAATGAGATAGTGTGATTGCTATGTCTGCATAAAGGTCTATGTGCCTAAATGTCTTTATCTGATTTTAGGGAATTGAATGGAAAATAAAATAAAATAATCTTAGAACATGATGCCTTTAATGCCATACTTTCATATTTAATGACTTCATGGCATGGATTTAACAAATCTAATAGCGACTTATAGTTTTATTAATTTTTGGTTGAGTTAAAGAGCCAATATCAGTTGCAGAGCTATAACTCTATAGCTTATAAAAAAAATAATTTGATTGTCAGTCAAATGAAATAGCTTTTTTACATGTCATATGAAATTACAATCTTGATTGGCTTTGTAATCTTGTGATTTTAGGTTCTAGTTAGTTTTATTTTTGTGAGTGCCTTATTAACTCTAGAAAATTTGGTGCCATTCATCTAGGAAAAAACACACCTTATTGGAAGTAAAACCAATTCTTGTATTTAACATAGAGAGATAAGTAATTTCTTTATTTTTAAAAAAAAAAAAACTAAAAGATTTCGCTTTTGATGTTAATTTTGTTAAAAATTATCTAAATGAGTTTTAATATTAGAGAAATTAATAGATTGTTAATAGATCTACCTATCTACATATGGTATTTCTTATACTGTGTTTGACTTTAAGGTGTTGTAACATCTCATTAGTGTTGTTGTTAGCTGGTTTTCTCTATCTGCATTTGGCGGTGGTTATTATAAAGTATATTTGATGTTAAATACATTGTCGATCTAATGTTTGCTTTTGTAGTCTTTTGAAATTGTTTTCGGTAGTTTGCATGTCCCTAATATGACTATTTGGCTAAAGAGTTAAAATTTATTTCGGTTGTTTGTGTTAGGCTTTCAAGTTGTTGGGGTAAATAGTTCTGTTGGGCATCCTTTTGACTACTTTGTATAATTTCTTTAATTTAATGGAAGTCCTTAGCTTATAAAAAAATAAAGCTGCTGGAAGTTTTTGGTTAGAGCTAGAAAGATGCAAACATTAACTAATAATACCTTATTTTATATATATTTAAATTCAAATGAAATATGAAACTATCTTTATGTAAGCATAGTTATTATTTCATGACAGCTCTATTGCTATGAATCCTTGTTTTCTCAAAATGTATATGGTTTTAATGTACTATATCTAACATGGTGAAGGTTTCCTCTATAGCTTATTCTGGCTGCTTCTTATGTAAATTGTGTTGTCATTTTCTAATTTAGTATTTGTATGAGGGATATAACTTTGTATTGGGAAAATGGATATAACTTTGTAAGCTTGTTTTCTATCTCTTTGTTTATTTTCTATCATGTGTCTAAGTTGTATCCTATTTTTTTTATTGTTATTTATGTCGTTAATCGTAATATTATTTTTTACTTTCTCTTTACAGTCCCTATCATTTTTTGGATATTTTGAAGTGTGAATACAATTACAATTGTTAGATTTTGGATATTTTGAAGTATATATACAATTACACCTGTTAGATATTTTGGATATTTAAGGTAAATGATATTTTAAATTGAAAGTATTCAATTGTTTTTTTGGCATTTGATTTACTGCCTTTAATTTGTGCATGAATATTAATCATAAAATTTTTCTTTAAATTCTATAGGTCTTCTAAACAATAGACAAAGAGGGTATGAGGTTTATTATGCATTTTCTTAATATTCTAAGTAAATAGAAATTAGTATATATAAGGACTATTTTTGTTAATAAACTTTTATGAGACAAATATAATGTTAAAAATTTTTTGAAATATCGATATATTTTGTAATTAATATTTTGCAATATATGTAAGGGTTATTATAATTTTGGATATATATGTGTGTGAATGATCTGTACAGGTATTGCAAAAATAAAATATTTTAATTATTTTGAAAATTTAATATTAGTAATCGAATTTACTTTTAGCGCAGGAAAATTCGGTTGCAAGAATATATGTTTAACGATCGAAATTTCCTTCATTGAAAGTGAATACAATTAGCAAGGGAAAAATTTGATCTCTAAAAATTAGTATTTAATACAGGAAATATTTCAACCATTAATGGCTTTAATGACCGGATATATGTTAATGATTGAAATATTATCGATCATGGATTCTTTTAACCATCAAAATATACTTCAAAGATTGGAATAAAAATGGTCATTAATTCTTTCAATGACTAGATTTTTCCTTCATTGAAAGTGAATATGATCAATGAGTGGAAAAATTTGATCGCTAAAAATTAAGATTCAATGACTGGATATGATTGATCGTTATATACATTAACAACCAAATACAAAATTTGGTTGTGTATACCTTTAACCTCAAGGCTTTTATCGATCGATTAATGATTGGATTTTCCCATAATTATATTTCTTTAATGATCGAATTTTGACTTTTAGCGACTGAATTTTCTTTTACTAAAGGGTATTTTTCTTGTAGTGTTAGTCAAATGGCCAATGTGTTTGTAGAAGGTGTAAAAAAAAATCTGATTTATGACTTGGCAAACCAAAGTTCTTGGTTGGTCTATATAGCAGAGACTGAAACTTTCCTTTCTTAAGCAATCACACAAACATCCAAGATAATGGTTTTCGTAAGTTAGAGTATTACCTTTGTGATACTTTCAGCAGTCGATACTCCCCCTATCTTTCGAGCACCTTTACTTATAGACTCTTCTAATGCTTTTCTCTTTTCGGATTTGGTACTTACTTCTTCCATGAGGCGAGTGAGATACCTAGATGATGTCTTATTTACAGTAATAGGCGAAGCCCTTTTAGGAGTGAATGCTTCAACCATCTGATCATTATTGTCTATGTCGGATCTCATTCTATCCCTTTCTTGATAGTTAGCACATCTTCTTTCAAGGAGCTTTTTCCCATCGAGTAACCATTCTTTGTTAGTCTGTTGCTTAGAATCAACTATGATCTAGATCCAATCACTTAAAGTCCAAGATTTATCCAGTAGATGTCCTATGTGCTAATGATAGGCACAATACTGGTCTGCCTAATAATGTGATAGTCCCTACCCCTAGTGGGTTATGGTGGGAGTGGTTGTAACTTTCCTTACTTATTGAGATGAGCAAGGTGCCAAGACAATGGTTTGTTTATGATGATGTAATGATCCTAAATTTTTCTCGAGGTTGGAACCCTTGTTGACAATTCATTACCTTAAACTTTTTTTTTCTTGGTCAAGTGCTCTTCTACAGCTTTAACATTAACCATTGTGAAGGCCTCTTCAACTTTTGTTGTTGGGACAGATGAGATCGCATTGTGAGATTTAGCTGATGGTGCAAACAGCCCTGTAATTTTAGCCAACAAACATTTCTCAAAATTTGCCAATTTCTGGTCTAACAAGCTTATAATTTTAGCCCAGAAATTCTTCTCAAACTCTTAAAATCTCCTATTTAACTCTCTATCTACTATGTCTTATGGAATTGAGGGCACTAAAATAAAGGTTAGTTTATCCCTCAAAGTAGATATTCTCACCCTAAGATCTTCAATCATCTTATAGTCTCTTGATTGCTTCCTAAAAGTTCAGGTGAATCAAATTATGAACTAATCTTAGACCTTAATTCTAAACCTAATTATGGCCTCAATGCCAGTATCTTAAACATAGATGTCCATACAAGGCAACTGCCTCACCCTCTGGACCATATAAATGAAATTATGATGCCTGCAAGAATGATGCATGATGAGTGATGCATAAGCATGGTATATATATAATGCATAAATGTAATGAATGCTTTAGTTAGTCGTCAATCACAATCACACACAAGCATAGATAAAGCCTTCCAACCTTATTACTCCCACACACGCAATCTCTTTACTAAGTGGTCTTAGCCCAAGGGTCAACAGGGTACCCGATAGGCACATATAGTGCCCAATGGAAAATCGACAGCTTAACCTTTCTCAATTGAAAGCATAAGCATGTGGGTTTTGACCTTTATGTATTTTGGACTAGCTCATACAAATCGTGTAAGGCTTGCTAGGGCATGGTAGCCTTTGATTAGTACCATCCTAATTTGTTTAAGTCTGGTTAATATATAAAAGTCCACATAGTAGGCAAATATTATTATTGCAATATAACCTAAGGGAAGTAGCTATTATAATTACATGGGCATAAGTCAAGGTGATGAAACTTTAAGGCTACAATAGCATGGTACCTGCCAATAGGTCTAGCTCATTATGAGCACAATGACTGATAGGTCACCATTTCATATACCAATTGATATGAGACTTGGGCTAGTGGTTCTCTTTGACACCTCCTACATTGAGTGAATGTAGGGTATGTTTTAGGATAGCACTGAGGCCATAAAGGGATTCCTTACTTACTTTTAAGGCTCTATCATGAATGTAATTTTGAAAGGATACAGGATTAATAAGAAAAACCTAATTATAAATAAGTTAACCGATATACTTTTAGGTGCAAGGTCTCTTTAGTCCCTAATGGAGTCGACACTATGACATGTGCTGGAGCCACTCTCATTTTTTATTTTGCCTTTAAAGGCCTGATTTTAGGGTTTAAGATTGGAAGAGGCTTGCTATAACTCATAAATTGGCTACTTCACAATAAAAAGGGGTTAACCCCAAATTATTATTAGACATTAACCCATGAAGGCATCTATTAATAGGCTCAAAGATGTAAGTGTCATGGAGTCGCCACCCAACAAAAAATTGGAAAATAAATCTCAACCTTTTCGATGCCCAAACAGAGATAGGTGTTCAAGGCATCACTCTTAGTAAGCACCTTAATTATGTGTTTTTTTATAATTAGGTTTTAAGCATTAATCCACTCTTCTATCTCATACGATGCATTTGTAAAAAAGTTAAATAAACATCCCAATCAAATAAATAAAATTATAAAAAAATGATAAAATAAGATAAATCATACTTAAATTGTTACAAAGGCAAATCATCCTATAAAGAAATAAACCACATATATAAATCAAGGCATTTATTTTGCATGGGAATATTGGTTCCCTCATGCACATTTTACAAAAAAATTTTTTTGCAACTTTTATGATTTTAGGTTGAAAATTGGACATTGGTCAAATTTTATTTAGGAAAATCCTTAATTAATTAGTAAAAATGATTTTAAGTGACTTTTTCATTTAAAGCATGCAAGAAAACTTTTTTTTTTACTACCTCTTTCATCCCCAAAATGAAATACATCCAAAACAAATAAAATCAAGCTAAATAAAGTAAAATAATAAATAAAATAAATGCAAATAAAGCAAAATAAATAGAGGGGGAAAGGAACTAATTGAGAGCATGACGTTTAATGCATGTTAGCCCCATGGGACATTCTAAATATAAATTGGATCAAAACTCATACCAAACCACAAAAACAATTCAATTAGCATTATAAAAGCATATACAATAGAAACAAATTAAAATAAAAACATAAAATAATATTACGAAATGAAAAAAGAAGAATTAAATGTGCATATAGAAACATAACATTTACAAAAAGATACAGAAAATAAACTAATGCAACAAATATTGATAAAATAGCAAAAAAAACAACAAAAGCAAACGAAACATGTTAAAATAATCAATAAAATTGGCAACAGATGCCTCTAGATAGGTGATGGATGCCTTTGACTAAGGAAGGATAGGATAAGAAGAAATCACCATGAAATCTTATCTGTCGCATTGACAGAAGGCCATCCGTGGTGATTTCTTCCCATCTATCACTCAAGGGACATATATAGAAACTAAAAACAACACAAAACTCAACAAAATCTCAAACTAACTCTAAATACGTCTAAAGCATGTCAAACCTAAAATCATAGCCCTAAATCATGTTTTAACTAAAAAATAATAAAATTAACACCTAAAACAACATATAAGAAACAAAGTTCAAATCGTACATTTATGGAGGAAATCATGCCAAAATAATATTCTATCATATATATAAATCTAGATTAACTTGGCATTCAATTAAACATATGAATTAAAATAAATAACACATAAAAGCATGTTGATTTTTATATTAAATAGTATGTACAACTATGATGAATCTAAGGAGAGAAGGAATAAGGGAAATCTAGAATATTACCCTTAGAAGATATTCTAACTTTGCATGCCTTAAAGTCCAGATCTCTGCTCCGACCTTAGTTTCATGTTCAATAAAATAAAGTGATATTTTGTGTGTGTTTTTGTTGGATCAAAAGAGTGTATAGAACTTTTTATCTTAGAGAAAGATGAATTAATTTTTTCCTTTCTAAGCATTATGTTATCCTTTTTTCCCAAAATGATTCCCCTTGAGAAAAACCCTAATTTTATCTTTTATACTTTGGGAGGAGTTGGAATTATATTCCAACTCTTACTCTTTAAGTATAGAGGGATTAATCCCTCAAAACAAAGGCAAAATCCCCCCAAAATCCTATCTTTCCATTTTTTGAAAAACCAAAAATATAGGAAATCTAGATTTGTATCCACAAACAGGCATCCATTATGGATAGATGACCATCCCTTAGTTGAAAGTCTTGATTTTACCAAAATGCACCTGATCTAACCTGGACAGAAGGGAAGTGGCAATAAATGACTATCTCTCACATGCTAGATGATCATCAGTCATGACTAAAGGCCAAAATCAAGGTTTTTAATGCTCTTTTGTTAAATAATTCAAAAATATTTGGAAAAATCATAAAATTTTCATGAAAAAGTAAAAAATCCAAATTGGAGCTTTAACATCTATGTTTTTTATCAAATATATATTCTTTCCTTATTATTAAGTAATCCTAATGTAGGCTGCCTCATGTTATAGTGTCTACACAAGGATTGAAGCTCGAATCATACTTTCTAATGTTATTTAACCAAGTCTCTGAGTGTAATATTTTAGGCTTCAATCTCTCTCGTAATTTCATGCCATTATCATATGATTAGTTTGATTTATTTATTATTTATAATGCCATGATATATTTTTCTATGTTATTTAATTTCTTTGTTCATATTTTTGTATTGCCATGATGATTTAAAGCCATTTAATATTCTAGAATGGCATGCTAGGATTTTGTTATTCCATTAATGCATGATGAATATCTTATTTAAATTTATGTATTTACGTGATTGTTTAATGTTAAAGTATGATATAAATGTATTTTTGACGTTATAACTAGATTTTGCATCCTTCAGGGTTGTAAATATGCATGATCATGATATAATAATTTTATTTCCCTTTTCTGCTTGGTCTCTCTATTTATTGCCTGCTTTTTGAGTGATAGACGAGAAAAAGGCTTAACAAATGGCGGTCGATCACAGCTATCAATAAGACATCTCTGTGCCTTCCTTATGTTCTATCCCTCATTAGTTTCTTGGCCATCATTTTTTATTTTTAGGCCATTTATCCCTTTTTATTCAATGTTATAAGCCTATTTTGTGCCTTATTTTTATATACAGGTCCTATTTGTATGATTAGTCTTTTTTAATGTCATTTTTGCTTATGTTCTAACATGATTGACCTTTTGCTCATTTAATATTTTGTTCTAGAATGTATTTTTTTACATTATTTTAATTCATTATTTGATTTATTTGGTTTTTGTATGCTAATTATTTTATTCTTTGTGTGTTTTTTAGAGCTATTATTTTGCAAGCATTTGAGGGGTTCTTTAGGAGATTAATTAGCTTTAGAAAGACATCATTTGTATAGTTTTACTAATTTGCCCTTTGTTTTTTATTGCATTTAATTTATGTTTTCTTTTATTTTTATTTATTTTGCTTTATTTTTTGTTTATTTAATTTAGTTATTTCTACTTTATTATTCATTTTTTGGATGCATTCAACATTTTGAGGATGCAATAAGTAGTAAAAAAGAGATTTTTGGAACATCATAGCATGCTTTACCATTAATGTTTATAACTTCCTCAAGAAGTCAATTGCATTATTTTTGTCAGGACCTAACATAGGCCTTGAGAGAATCCACATAAATCATTATGGTAGTAAGGCTAATTAATCTTAATTAGATGATATATTATAAGTTAAGACTTAGAGGATAAATATTTTAAGTAAAAGAAGGTAAAATAGTTATTTTACATTGAGTGGAATAAAAGTATGACTATTGGGTTAATTACAGTAAAAGAAAGAGAGTTGGGGTGGCTTCATGAATTAAAAAAGGAAGGGATTTAAAGTGAAATTATTTGGTGGGTCACATATGATGTCATTTTCCCCTTAAAAACCCCGAAGAAATCTATATAGAAGGAGACAATAGGGGGCTTGAGGTTGGCATATCCAAAAAGAGAAAAAAGAAACATTTTTTCTCTTTTCTCTCTTTATAAGAAAATAAGTTCTCTCTCTTCTTTATCTAAAATCCATAATTTCATTTCTCCCTCCACTCTTTTAAAATTCAGCCTCTCCACCTCATAGAGCATTCTTATATTTCTTCTTTAATATATGTGAGGAGATTTTAGCGAAAGATGTCTTCAAGGTGAAAAGCAAGCTAGGAAGATGAAGAAGAAGAAGAAAGGGAGAGAAAGGGTTTTTGAAAAAGGATTTAGAGTTGCATGTCAGATTTGAGAAATTATATTGCTTTGCATGTGATTGATTTTTATGATGATTGTTATGGTATTGTATAATAAGTGTGTAAATAGGATAGAAAAACAATGTGTATGTGTGTTAATTTGAATAATGGAGTTATTGGTCAAAAACAGAGTTGAAGAAATAAAATTGGCAAAATCATAATTGAATGCTTGTTTGAATTGATTTTAAGTTAAATTGGTAATTAGAAGGATGTATGAATATATATTGGATAAAGAATTTCTCAGGAACCATCATTTGGCATGTTTAATTTGACATGCAATTTTATTACAAAATTTTGGGTATAGGATCACTTGACCTAATGTTACTCTTTTGCCAATAACTTGAGTTGTAGATTAGTAAATTTAATAATTCTAGTTGGGTTAGAAACTAGACATTCAGACTAGATTTTATATGATGAAACAAAATTCTAAATCTATCTTTGAGTTATTAATAATTTAGATTGAAAATTTGATATACTTGCTACCTTGTTAATGGGAACAACTTGTAGCATTTCGTCAATATTTTGAGATTTATAATGCAAATGAGGTAATTTTTAATGTTTCAGAAACTAAAACCATATATTAATAAGTTTGTAAAAGGACAATTTATCTAAAAATGTCATTTTTAAGGTCCAAAATAATATACAAGTTTAACCTAGAAAGCTATTTGTAGAATTTTGTAGGGCAGAATGGTGCATACGACTGAGACTATTTATTTTTAGCCATATGGACCCTTTTGACTAGTCTCAGTCGTGTGCACCCTTTTATACCAATTTATACCATTGCACACAATTGAGACTAATTTTTCTCAGTTGTGTACCTCATATGCTTTGCTCCATACATGATATTTCAATGCTAAAATGTTACCCATGAATGTTCATACAATTTTAGAGTAATTTTACCAATAAAATGAAAGTATATCATATAATTTGAATCATATGTAAATATGATGATACCTTGTTTTATATACATAACCATCAATGAATCTAAAGCTAATATATCCATTAGAATTATGCATGCATGAATGGGTATGATTATAGACATCTTATTCGAATAGTAAAATATGAATTAATGTTCATACCATCATGTATGAACATGATTAAAATGTTGTAATAGGATAGTATATATGTGCCTAAATGATTATACACTTAAGAATATACATGATTGATATTAATTTCATAGATTTACTAATACACTCTAGTATGAAATGTCAATCTTACTTATACAAATAATGTAATGAGATTACTTGGGTGTATGATTATGTATAAGCATAAATATAGTATGATTATGCATGAATGAATATCAACTTTGAAATGTAAGTGATATGCATAAGTGATTAACTTTACTTGGTTATATTATTTTGGTTGAGTGTGCTTGTCATGTTAACCAATTATATATGAAGAAAAGTGAGATATGAGTATGCATATACATATCATTTGAATAAAGAAATTCAAGATACATGATAATAAGTATCATTATCATACATATATGAATAAGCTATATGCATTTGAATTGATTACAAGTACAAATTATTTATACTCGCACATGTATATGATATCATACTTACAGAAAATCTATAAATGAACACGTATATTATACTCTACTCATAGTTATACAAAAGAGTGTGTGTGTGTGTGTAGGGTAAAGAAAACAGACTATATTGCCTACATCTGTGTCTAGATTGTGGATAGATAGGCATGTTTATAAGGGTATTTTTGTAGCTACTACCATCGACCCTAATTAGGCCTTATATAGTATAGTGCGGCCCCATTTGGGCCACTAGTCAACTCCATTTGAGTTCACTTGATCAGTTCGCCATACAGTTCAGCCCTATTTAGATCTACCTTTGGGTATCCTATTTGTACCTTCGAGTGCTACTGCTATAGTTTAGCCCGTTATCCACTTCTTTAGAAACATACAAGCTTAATTCAAAGTATAGAAAAAATATCATGTTAATTAAAGAGAAAGACACATGATAATTCTTCACTTGATCTTCATATTATTTTTCTATATGAAACTGTATATTGGTTATGAAAAGAAGGTTGCATTTTAAATAAGTAGATATAGCAATTTAATATAGCATGTATACTTTAAGATTTTAAGTTATATATATGATGAACTTATACACTATGGTTGTCTTAGCCATCTTCATATTGGTGAATATATGTTCTCTATAGATGTATGATAGTTGCTTAATATTGTTAAATGACTTGTGTGACTCTTGGGATATGAAAGTTATGAAATCATTGATTTAATTTTAAATTGTTTCCCATACCAAGGAATACAAGATATATGTATTTGTATTCATGCATTATGATGTCTTTCAATAGTTATATTAAAGAATATGTATTCCTTATAGCTAAATGTTTCTTACTTAACATTGAGTAATGATATGTGTGGCTCCTTACATTAAACATAAATGAATTATGAACTCATAGATTCTGTATTCAATTTGGTCTAATGTTTGAGATAGATGTAGACTATTATTTCAATGGATTAGGAAATTAGAACTGAACCTATATGTAAGAATGAAATGGCATAATAAGGATAACAATTAATTAAGACTATTAATATACACCTTTATACATGGAATATGATATGCATATTTATATAGCATGGAAATTATTAATGTTTTTAATGCAAAAGGACCCAGTTTATTAACTTAAAGTTTTATGATTTATGAATGGGTTTTCTATGAATCTAGATTGATATTAGCATTCATTCAAGAAAGATTAACAAGTCAATGTGATTAACTAAGAATAAACTATAGGAATTCATAAAGTATATTTAATGTATATGAATTTTCCTAACAATAAATAATTGATAATTAAGTGGAATGTTAATAAGTAATTGACATTGGATATAAGAATTATATGAGATTGATTAGTACCTGGAGATATTATAATCATTATTTTAAAAATTATTGGTTTGTATGCTTTAGAATATGATTTTATATGTATGAATTATTTTGATGACTTTTAAAAGAGGTCGTCCAAATGTTTTATGTTCCCTACTAACCTATATAGCTTAACACGGTATTTATCCGTGTAGGTTTTCAAGCTAGGATTTCTTTCTAAGGATATTATCTACAATAGGATGGCCAACAAAAGCCATAGGAGAGACTAAAAGTATACATCCTTATTTTGGTTTCCTTTGGATTTTGTAATTTTTAATTTGTATTGGAAATTTTTGTATAGTATAAATGTTTGGTAATTGAAAATGTTATAATGTTCCAAGAGACAATTATGTAAGTTAAGTTTTATTAGTAAAGTTTATATGTTATGTTTTTAAATTTCTTATAAGATTATTTATAGTGAAGCAGATCATTAAATTATAGTTATTTTTGTTATTTGTCAAAGGATAGAAATATGCTATTAGAAAGGGTGTTATAGTTTTGATCCCTAATGAGTCATTGCTAAGCATGAGTGTTCTTCCCATGTAAGTACATAGATGTAGGTAGAATAGAAGTGCTAGGTTTTTAAGTCAACATTTGTAGGCCACTAGGGATGAATCTTATATAGTGCAAAAGATATGTAATATGTGTAATGAATGAGAGATGTAAAGATGTTATATATATTTTGAAATTGTATATGTGTTAGGATATTATGATATGGAAATGGTATATAAAATTAAGAAAGAAAATTTAATAATACAAAAAAGCATAATGAAGTTTCGTGTAAAAATCCTATAGATATATTTCAATTCTATTTAATCCAATTCAAGGAAGGAAATTTAATGAGATGAAATTGTTAAGATGTTATTGCACTCTCATATTCCTTCTAGGGGGTATGAAGGTGTGACAAAAGGAAAGAGTCCCTCCCCTCATTTATTTTAGGTTCCTCTATTTATCCTTTAAAAATGAAGTTAGTGCTCCGAATAACTCTAAATAAATATCAACGATTTTTTTTTTCAAAGTTATCCACCTATTTTTAGTTGAAAACTAATTATAAAAACAAATTCCCCTACTGCCCATAACTTAGTGAATCATGGGTGGCAATGGGGTTTTAAAACTCATTTTGATAAAAAAAAGGCTTTTGGTGTGACTTGAATAAGTTTCACCTGTGGCTCGGTGAGTTAAGATGAGTGGCACCCTAATATATAAATGAATTTGTCTGGGTATGACTCGATGTTAGGGATGAGTTATGGGAGAGTTTTACCCATAACTCGATGAGTCACTGGTGGCACTCACCTTTAACTCACCTTTTTCACCCTTTTATTAACCTTTCTAGCAAACTACCACCCTAAACCAAAATGTTTCCTAGTTTTTAGGCTTTAAAATGTCATTTTTTGGACAAGGTGTCATCTTTAGGTTTGTTCTTCAATGTCTTATATTTATAAAAAAAATTCAAAAATTATGCAGTTTGGACCTATATATTGGAATTTATGGCCAAAATACCGACAACTGCTCCTAAGAAATTTTCAAGGACAAAATAAATCCTCAAACTTTGAAAATTTTTTGGGAATGATAAATACAATATTAGGCCAATAACTCTTTAAAAAAGTTATCCAAAACTGAGTTTAATCTCCATCAAAATTAAATTCACTTTAAAAGGAGTTTTAGGGAAAGAGTTATTACCAAATTACCATAAACTGGGGTAGATTCAGGTCATCAAGGTTTAAGCTCAATTTTGAGGATCTTAAAAACTAAAATAGGTTTATGTTTCTTTCACAAAAGTAATAGTTTAAGTCTTAAGATTTTTATGGTTTTTATTTTACCCCTTTTGAAGGTTTACAGACAGATACAAGGCCAAAATACCCAAGATCGCTTAAAACTCCTAGACTCATTTTCTTGATTAAAGATATAAAAGGGTAGAGCCCGGGAAAAATCTTTTGAAAACAAAAAAAAACAAAAAATTCAACACAAAGCTTTGAACTTTTGTTTCTTAGTTGTATTATGAAATATATAATCTTTATCGGGTAACCCTGATTAAAGTTGCCTTAGCTCTGAGTGTCTATAGGGTCGTGTTTTGGGAATACACAAAGGTGAAACAAAGATGCCTAATATAGTTGTAAGTCTTTAGCATGCTCTAATGCATCTTACTTTTGAAGAGAGATAGAACATTAAACTTAGAAGCCCATTTATATTTAACTTAACCAAGGTAGTTTAGGAGCAAGGTCTCATATCCCTAGTGGAGTTGCCATTGTGATGCGTCAAACCCCTTTTGTCTCAAAGTGGTGACTGGCTCATTCTCAGAAGCCCATTTTTAGGGTCCAAAATCGGATGAAGGCTCAAGAAACTTGTAAAGATTGGTTGTTTCATAATAGATAGGGATTCAAACTAATTTGCCAAGCCTCAAGCCTAAAAAAGGCATGACACAGCATCTCGAGGTACCCTCATTCTATTATTGACAATCAACCTAGGAGGGCATCTATTTGGGCACATAAGATAGGTATTGTGGAGCCACCACCTAATAGTATATTCAAAAAGTAAGCCTAAACTCATAAAGTCCAAACACGAGATGGTTCAGAACTTCACTTTTACTTATACCTTGGTTAATATTTATATAAAAGGGTTTTTTTAAGATTAATTTTCTCTCTTCTCACACAATTTACAAAGATAAATAAATAAGAGCGCACAACAAGCACGTAGGAAATCAATAAAATACATGAATAAAATTATCCAAAAAAGGAAAAATAAACATAAATCAAGTGGGATTTTTATTTAGATAGGAACATTGGCTCTCGTATGCATATTTATTTAAATGCTGAATAAAAAGTGAAGATAATAAGCAATAGCAAAAAGAAAAGGTGATTCTCCCCTCCTAGATAGTCACCTTGCCCACCAAAATGGTAGATTTCTGCCTTAAGCCATATTTAGATTATTCATTCTAGAAGTTTAGGTTTTATAATCCTATAGGTAGTCTCTTAAAAATCTTAGCAAAATCTTTCTTTAGTCCTTCATTTATTAATTTAATTACAATGTTACTATTGATCCCAAATTCTCTTTCAATTTAAACCCTTAAATATATATATTTACTTAAATTCCAAACTTTATGTTACATAATATACCCTAAACAAAATCACCATTGCCAACTACATCCCCCAACTCTACCAAGGTGTAATTTGGGATGTTACAAATCACTAATGAACAAAATGAATTTATCCCAATAGGTTTGGTTATGGGTTGGAGGGTTTGCATTGATTGTAGGAGACCAAACAATGCCACTAGAAAATATCATTTCTCATTATAATTTATTGATCAGATGTTAGAAAAGTTAGCAGGGAATAAGTTTTAATATTTTTTAGTTGGCTAGTTGTGGTATATACAAATACCTATTACTATGAAAGATCAAGAAAATACTACCTTTACATGTCCTTATGGTACATTTTTATATAAGCGATACATTTTAATCTTTGTAATACATTGGCCACATTCCAAAAATGTATGATGGCCATCTTTCATAACATTATTGAGAAATTCATAGAGGTTTTCATTGATAATTTTACTTTGTAAGGGTATGAATTTGATAGTTTTTTAGCTAATCTTACTCCATTATTAGGCATATATGAAGAGACTAGCCTAATACTTAATTAGGAGAAATGCCATTTTATGGTAAGGGAAGGTATAACCTTAGGTTTAAAAATTTCTGAGAAGGGGATTGAGGTAGATAAAACTAAGATTGATGCTATTGAAAAATTACCTCCTCCTACTAGTGTCAAAGGCATTATAAGGTTATTATGGTTTTTTTCACAAGTTTATTAAAGCTTTTCTAAGATTCCAAAATTGTTATCAAATTGATTAAATAAAGATGTTGTATTTAACTTTACTAATGAGTGTTTATAAGCATTTAACTTATTAAAAAAAAAGGATAATTTTAGCACTAGTAATTGCACCATTGGACTGGAGTTTGCCGTTTGAGATCATGTGTAACATGAGTGATTATGCTGAAGGAGAGGTTTAGGTCAAAGAAAAGAAAAGGTCTTTCACACAATATACTATGCCAGCCACACACTCATCAGTGCTTAAGTGAATTACACCACAATCAAGAAGGAGTTTTTAGCAATTGAATTTCCATTTGAAAAAATTAGGCCCTACCTTCTTGATACAAAAGTTATAGTGTGGTCCAATAATGTAGTCCTTTGATATCTTTTCACCAAGAAGGATTTTAAACCTCAATTAATTCAATGGATTTTATTGTTAGAAAAGTTTGATGTGTAGATCAAGGAAAAAAAAGGAGAAGAGAATTTTGTTGTTGATCATCTCTCACATCTCAACCATTCTCATATGGAAAAAGGGAAATTTTCTAATTTCTTTCCTAATGAGAGGATTTATGCTATTTATGCTTGTGAAATAACAATTCCTTATTTTACCGGTATTGTTATTTACCTTGCAAGTGGTTTCATACCCAAAGGTTATTCATGGCAACAAAAAAAGAAGTTGAAAGCATATGTGAGGCATTATTTATAGGATTATCCATATTTGTTCAAGTTATGTTTGAATCAACTTCTTAAATGATGTTATCCTAAGGAAGAGCAATTAAACATCATAAAGTCATTCCATGGAGGAGAAGCAGAAGGTCATCATAGACCAAATGGAATGGTAGTAAAATTTTGCATTCAAGTTTCTTTTGGTCTTCACTTTTTAGTGATGTTAAGACATTTATATCTTCATGTGATAGGTACCAAAGCATTGGCAACATTTCTAAGAATGATAAAATGCCATTAAACAATGTCTTAGAAATATAAATTTTTTATGCTTGGGGGATTGACTTTATGATACAATTTTCAAACTCTTTCAAATTATATTTTATTCATAGTAGATTACATAAGCAAATAGGTAGATGTAAAGCCTTAAAAATTCTAATCTGTATGAATTATACTTTTTTGGCCATGAATAGGGACAGGAGATAAATAGTGCCACCAGAGCCCATCAGGGGCCACGTAAATTTCTTTTCACCATTGGAAAGTACAATTCATAATAATTCTAATGGTATAATTTGAGGTTAAATAGGTCCCTAAAAGGCATAGAGAATAAAACACCCAAGCCTTATTAGTGTTGACCACAACTTTGATCGGCTTAAAAAAATTTCACAAACCTTCAAAAATTATTTTGATTACACAAACCAATTACAAATACCCTGAAAGAATTTTTAAAAGTGAAAAATATTTTTTTGGCAATTTTGAAAAATTAAGGTTTCGAATAGATAATTCCCCTCCGATGTTTGAAATGTATTGAAATATACTTGTATTGATCCAAAATTTTAAATAAACTCTAAGTAATATTTTTTTCATATTTTTATACTAATTTTGGAGGTAATTTCACAATTGGAGCATACAGCCAATGCAAAAGTGACAAGTGGCGCATTACAAACCACACCATTAAAAAGTAGTCAAATAGGGGTTGACTCTTATTTTGGGAGGCAGTATAAAAAGGATAAAGGAGGCAAATTTCTCTAGAGAAAGTCAGCCTCCTCTCTATCTTTTTCCTCCTTCATTTTCATTTCACCATAATTCCACCATTAGTAATCCAAATCTCAAGATTTTACCTACATAATTTCTCACTCAAATTTCACATGGAATCTATTCCTGTAAGGACCCAATCATGGCCCTAACTGGATTATAGTTAATTAATCAGGATTATGGTTTACTAAGGTAAAATTAGATTATTTTGCATTAATAAAGTTAAGACAAATAAAAGGGGTACATTGGTAATTAATCACATGTATATTGGAGTGTAGCTAAAATATTAAGGAAGAATGCAATTGAATTAAATAAGAAGTTTAGAGTTAAATATAAAGAAAATAAGTTTTAAGGATTAAAAATATATAAGGGTATTTTGGGAATTTCTCTTGGTGAGATATTTATCCCACTCAATAAATTAGGGTTTTTGGGAGATATAGATATCAGCATTTTTTTGAGATCTCTCTTTCTCTCTCTTCCTCTCTCTATGGTTACGGGATAAAAAAGAGGAAAACTAGGGTTTTGAGAGCTGGCATTCTTAAGGTGATGCTTTTCTCTCTTGCTTTCTTTTCGGTTTGTGTTTCATTTTTGGATTTAGGGTTAAAGGGTATATGATTGTTATCTTCTTATGTAAGAGGAAAGGATAATCTCAAGAATGGATCAATGGATGTTAAAGGAGATTAAACTTCAATACCAGGTAAGGGAACTAAAAATATATACTATTCACATGATTGATTTTGGGAATCTTCCCTTTCTTTTTGTTTGTGTGTCATCTTTATCAAGGTTTAATGCTAAATCTAGTAAAGTAAGATGAATTTTAATGATTTAAAGCTCAAGTGATCATTTAAGTATTTTGGAAGGTGAGATTTATGATTTAAATTCATGTTTGTATAATCGGGATTTCTGGTTTTTGATTATCTTCCTATGCACAACCACTTGCCTTTTTTCTTCTTCTCCATGCATGGCCAATCATGGCCCTTCTCCTTTATGCACATGGTCAATTAGCTTTTCTTCTCTTGAAATGCACGACCAATTATCCTTTTTTCTCTTAAAGTACACGGCCAAGCATCCATTCTATTCATGGGATGCATGGCCAATCATTCATTTCTCCTTATGAAATGCATGGCCAAGCATCTGTTCTCTTCATGGGATATACGACCAATCATTCATTATTCTTATGAAATGCACGGCCAAGCAAGCTCTTTCCTCTTTGGTATGCACGGCCAATTAGGCTTTTGTTCTTGAGAATGCATGGCCAAGCATGGATTGCCTTAATGCCATGCACGGCCACTCATTGTTTTGCCCCTTGAAGTGCACGACCACTTGACTTTCTTTCCATAACATGCACGACTACTTGGCCTTTCTTTCCATATGCTCTTTTTCATTCATTTGAGCTAGCTCTCACCCTAAGTTTTAGCCATGAAATTTAGATAATGGATATAGTATTATATGGTCTATAAGATTATTTAACGAACAAGAGTTGAGATGAATCGACTATAGTAAGTAAAATTAATGATAAAAGGTTATTAAGTGATGATTGTTATATGAATCGATATCAAATGATTAATAGACCGTGAAAGTCTCTCTCTTTAATTTTAAGTCCATAAAGATATGGTTTATAAAGGCATGAATATAATATGGAGTATTATAGAAATTTAAAGACATAAATGCTATTATAAGAGGAATTAAATTGAATGAAGCAGTAAATTACCTAGAGTCACCTGTAGGGTGAATAAAGCATGACCACTTAATTTCACTACAAGAAAATTAGATAATAGCAACGAAAATTAGCAACCGAATTTGTTGAATTTCTGTTGCTAATAAAAATTAGCAACGGAAAATAGCAACGGAACATTCGGTTGCAAATTTGACGGTTGGTATTTTTAGCAATGGAAATTTCTTCCGTTGCTAAATTTAGCAATGGATTTAAATTTCCGTTGCTATATTTAGAAACCAAATGGAAATTCCGTTGCTATTTATAGCAACCGAAATTAATTTTCGTTGCTATTTATAGCAACCAAATTGAAGTTTTCGTTGCTAAATTCAGCCAGAATTATAAAAAACTATGACGGAATTTTCGTCGCTATTCCATCACTAATTTATTGTTGATTTTTTCCAGAAAATTACTTTTACTTTCGAAGTTAGAAAATCAATATTTATGCAAAAGCCTATATCTGCCAGTTAAAAATCATAAGATCTTAAAAAATTAAAGCTAAATTATGTCAACCAGAACACCATCACATAAGGAAGCCAATGATGTTTCAACAAATAAACTTTTTCGTGATTCTCCAAAGCCAACATCAAGAGTCGTACAACAAATAAATAAACTAAAACACACTAAATTAACTAGAAGAAAAAGTTAGCACCTTTGTAATTGTTAATGAGACATCACTTAAAACAAAAGAAGCCTTTAAAAAATCTATTCAAGAACTGATATGCAATTCTACGCAATAATATTTCCAATGATCAATTGAGCATACAAGGAAGAATTCAAAGGTTTGTATGTAAGCACAGCTAATTGAATAGAAGGGTTTGGTTCGTATGTAAGAATACATGCACATATGCATTGGTCTGCTCGAGAAGAGAATTAGGAGGAATTCTGATTGATTTAGCTTTGGATACCCTTGACCACTAGGCATGTTAGTTCTACTACCAGGTTAGGACTCGCGATCTAATTTGATAAAAAATAATTTTTTTTTCTTTTGATTAATGAATTTCATGAGAAGAATTCTCAAACTGCTTACTCAAATTGACAATATGTTTGTGATTTGATTGCCGCCCCACAAATTGACTCTTTTCTATTACAACAATAAATTATTATGGTTTATAATTATATGACTTTAAACTTTGAGTATCGCATATCTATATTACATCTAATTGTCAATAAAACAATTAAATTATTTCTTTTCCCAATTCTCATCATGAAAATAATAATAAAAAATATCACTTTATAATACTAAACAAAATCTCCAAATTATAGATTGAGAAATAAGAAATATGGCCTAAGATAAATGCTCATAACCCATAAGGTTTTTAGACCATATTTGAAAAGGATGTGTGCATGATATTGGTGTATGGGCCATTATACTAAATCCAAATGCATACCCATGTGATTTTTCATAGTAAGCTTGTCACCAATCCAACGACATATATATATATATATATATATATATATATATATATATATATCAACCATTCAATAATTTTTAAAAAAAGGGGTTGGAAAATTACCGTATATAATATATATGTATTCATTTGCCATGCAATACATAATCAAACAATAGTAGTGGGAGTAGACATATCATAACCATATATTTGAAATCTCTAATGGTCATATCACATATACATCTAAGTCATAAAATCATTGTTTTTCATCACAAGCACAACCCACACAGATGAGAATAGAAACAGAGAATACCATATTTCTAGTTTTATGGTAACTTGGTAGCAATAAAAACCAGGGGATTTAGCATACCTGAAACAAACATAAGAGAGCGATTGATGAGTCAATGGTTTTGCTTGCGAATTCTCCCTGCTTCCGTTTCCGGGATGCTCAAATGAGGGTGTTCAGCTGCATTAATTCCTATGTCCTGTGTAACCTAACAAAAGGCAAATATTGCAATGAAGATAGTTCTTAAACAATCTTTAGCCACCAAACAATATATATATATATATATATATATATATATATATATATATATATATATATAACCTTATTTGCAAAACCAGTAATGATAACAAATAAACTAAATCTTCATTGAGGCAACCGGTAAGACATTGGTATCATTATGCCAAACAAATGTATAATGCAAACTATAAAGAACGACTGAGAAGTAATTGAATCTTGCATAACATTTAACATATAGGAAATGTGTACTACCCAGTGGATTGATGGATGTATGACGATGATTAAAGCCACCATAACGCTAATCATCAAATGTGTGTTAATTTCTGAGCTCCAACCCATAAACCTTCATACTATATAACAGTTCAGCCCTACCAAGATGGTAGAGGGCTAGCAAGATGTTTAGATACAGCATTGGATTATTCTAACTGTAATAACTGTAAAGTTTGTTTTAATTGACTATTGAGAGGTAAAAAATAGACTTGTTTTATTCTATATATCTCAAGGTATTTATACAGAAAAAATACATCTATTTAAGTACATAAAACTATTTAAGGAAAGTCAACTATAAAAGAATATTACAGCTGTAATCAACTATACAAGAATATTACAGCTGTAATTCCTAATCAACTGCAAAGCCATATATGTCAAGTCTCCCCCTCAAGTTGGTGCATAGATATCACACATGCCCAACTTGGATAATGATGCATAAAACTGACCACTAGCAACAGCGTGGGTCATCACGTCAGCTAGTTGATTTGCACTCTTGATGTAAGGAACCTCTATCATACCAGAATCCAGGTTATCCTTGATATAATTCCTGTCAAGTTCAACATGCTTAGTTCGATCATGTTGTACTGGATTATTAGCTATCTCAATAGCTGCAGTGTTATCACAATAAAGTACCATAGGTTTTTTTGGACCAAATCCAAGTTCTTTTAAGAGAATTTTTAGCCAAGTAAGTTCTGTGGTTGCATGATGGAGAGCCCGATATTCAGCTTTGGCGCTAGACAATGACACCACATTCTGCTTCTTACTCCTCCAAGTCACCAAATTACCTCCAACGAATGACACATATCCTGAAGTTGACTTTCTATCTAATCTAGAGCCAGCAAAGTCAGAATCTGTGTAACCCACAATATCTAAGTGCCCATGTTTGGAGAACATAATACCTTTGCCCGAAGAGGACTTCAGATAAGCCAGAATACGATTTACTGCATTCATGTGTCGATCACTTGGATTGTGCATAAACTGACTGACAACACTAACTGCATACGACAAATCGGGTCTAGTATGGGTTAAATAGATCAACTTTCCCACTAGTCTTTGATATCTCTCCTTGTTAGTTGGAACTTGATCAGGATAGATAGATAGACCATGATTCACTTCAATGGGAGTATCTACAGGTTCACAGGCAGAATTCCCAGTTTCAGCTAAGAGATCTAAAATATACTTCCGTTGGGAGAGGAAAAGGCCTTGTTTGGACCTAGACACTTCAACACCCAAGAAATATTTTAGAGTCCCTAAGTCTTTCATCTCGAATTCCTTTGCCAAATAGCTTCGAAGCTTCTCTATCTCACTAGCATTACTACCTGTAACAATCATATCATCGACATAAACAATAAGCAAGGTAATATCATCATGATCTCTCTTATAAAATAGAGTGTGATCTGCTAAAGCTTGCTTAAAACCATACTCCTTCATAGAGTAACTCAACTTGCCAAACCATGCCCTTGGTGACTGTTTCAGTCCATACAACGCCTTTTTTAGCTTGCATACTTTACCTTCTTCTAATGAGAATCCTGGAGGAGGATCCATATACACCTCCTCTATCAAATTACCATGGAGAAAAGCATTTTTCACATCAAACTGCCGTAATGTCCAGTCTTGATTGACCGCAAGAGATAAAATAACTCGAACGGTGTTCATCTTAGCCACAGGAGCAAAAGTCTCTTGATAGTCAATCCCATAGGTTTGAGTGTAACCTTTGGCCACCAATCTAGCCTTGTACCTTTCAACTGTCCCATCTGACTTGTACTTCACTGTAAACACCCACTTGCAACCTACCGTCTTCTTTTTCGGTGGTAACTCAACCATCTCCCAAGTGGAATTCTTTTGGAGAGCATTCATTTCTTCTTCCATGGCAGCCTTCCACTTAGTATCTCCAAGGGCTTCCTGAAAATGACTAGGAATAGACACAGAAGACAACTGAAGAGCAAAAGCTAGATGAGTTTCTGACAAACGATGGTAAGAGATAAAATCAGAAATGGGATAAGCAACATTAGAAGATGATTTGGAAAAATCCAACCTATCAGGTTCTTTACGTTCACGAAGGGGATATCTTCTACCATGATCGTAATCCGTAACTTGTGGATTCACAACAACATTCTCTAATGTGACAAGGCTAGAATCAATATCTGAAGTTGAAATTTTAGGAGCGGGAACACATACCTCAGGATTTATAGTAGAAGAGTCATCCGATGGCATGGTAACGTCATCAAGAGGGGCATTAGAATTAGGAGTCTCTTTTCTTTTTGTATACTTGTTTTGGAATAATTGAGCTGGTCTTTCGTTCTTTATCTCCTCAAGTTCAGACTCAACTTCAATAGGACAAGTATCATCTAAAGATTCCTTATTCCCCACATCAAATGAATGCTCCCCCTTACTTGAATTCTCCCCCTTTCCTAACATCCATAACTTCTTCTCTGCTAACCATAATTGTTCCTCTTCCTTACTGCTAATCTCCCCCTGAAGAGGAACCATAGATACATCTCCAGAAAAATAAGATACCTGTTCATAGAACTGAACATCCATGGAAACATAATATTTACCTGTAGGAGGATGAAAACATTTGTAACCCTTTTGAGAATTAGAGTAACCAAGGAAAACACACTTAAGAGCACGCGGATCAAGTTTATCCCTATAGATAGAGTGCACATGAACATAACATACACAACCAAAAACCTTGGGGCAAAGATTTAGAGCAGAAGGGATAGAATGAAATTTTGACAACATTCTCAAAGGAGTTTGAAAATCAATGATACGAGCAGGCATCCGATTAATAAGAAAGACAGCAGTCATGACAGCCTCAGCCCAAAAACGTTTAAGAACATGCATAGTAAAACTTAAAGCCCTAGCAACCTCAAGGATGTTGCGGTTCTTACGTTCTGCTATACCATTTTGTTGAGGTGTATAAGCACAGGTGGTTTGGTGGAGGATGCCATGTTCTAGGAAGAAATTAGTGAGAGAATGATTAACAAACTCACGACCATTGTCAGAATGAAAGACTCGAACCTGAGTATGAAACTGTGTGACAATCATTTTACAAAATTGAGGAATCAGATGTATAACATCATTTTTAGATTTCATCAAATAGACCCAACTCACTCTAGTACAATCATCAATAAAAGACACAAAGTATTTATGACCCGAAGCAGATGGAGTAGAAAAAGGACCCCACACATCAGTATAAACACATGAAAAAGGAATAGAACTTTTATTGAGACTGGTTTTGAAAGAAACACGATGGTTTTTTGCATAAATGCATTGTTCACACTTTAAACTAGAGGGAGTAACATTGCGAAATAACTTGGGGAATAAATGTTCTAAATAAGTAAAAGATGGATGTCCTAATCGACAGTGCCATAAAAGAATCTTTTCTCTATCAAATGTCTCTCTCTCTACTTGAAGGCCATGACTATGTTCAGATTTAAACTCCTTAACCCCCTCCAAGTAATAAAGGCCGCCTCTTTCCTTACCAATGCCAATCGTCATCTTCGTATGATTGTTCTGAAATACACAGTGAGAAGAATTAAACGTTACAGAACAATTGAGACTTTTTGTAATCTTACTAATGGAAAGAAGATTATTAGAGAGGGCGGGTGCAAGTAAAACGGATGACATAGAGAGTGTAGGAGAGACTGAGACATTCCCAACCCCGGTAATGGGCATAGAATTCCCATTAGCAACCTGTACAGACTTAACAGTAGAAGACATGAGAGAGGTAAGTATGGAAGAATTACTAGTCATATGGTCAGTAGCCCCTGAATCAATAACCCAAGTGTTAGAAGCAATATAAGCACATGTCAAACTAGACTTACTTGCTTGAGATGACACTTGAGAGACATGAGAAGCAGAAGGTAGAGAAGTATTAGCAATAGCTATCTGAGCAGATTTTTTGTTTTTCTTCTCAGCTTGCTTAAGTTTATACCATTTCGGATAACCATGCTTCTTCCAACAAACGTCTACTGTATGCCGGTTGCTGTTGCAATAGGTGCAGAAGCGAGAATTAGAGGTGACAGAATCCATAGAGGCAGTCTGAGGAGTGCTCTTTTGGACAGCCAAAGCTGATGCCTCAGAATGAGTTTCTGATCCCATGGTGACTTGTCTCTGCCCTTCGCGACGAACTAAAGAATAAGCTTCCTCCAGGCTGGGTAAAGGTGAAGTAGCCAAAATACGACTACAAACTTGATCCAATTTGTAGTCAAGACCTGCAAGAAACATATAGATTCGATCTTCAGCAATAAGCTGCCTCTGTTTCTCAATATCAGCAGCACATATCATGTCATTGGGCCTTCGATAATCAAGTTCCATGAAAATTGAATTCAACTCATTGTAGTATTCTGCTAGAGGTCTGCCAGCCTGACGCAATTGAAAGGATTTTTTCATCAGTTCATAGACTTGAGAAGAGTCTGAAACATCAAGATAGCTCCTTTTAACTGCATCCCAAACTGCTTTAGATGTCCCACACTGCACAAAGTGTGACATCAGATTATCAGTCATGGAATTAATTAGCCAAGACTTGACAAGAGCATCTTCAGCTTCCCATTCGTCATAGCCTGGTTCATCCTCTGCAGGAGCAGCCTTTCTTCCAGTAATATAACCCTTCTTCTTTCTGCCAGCAATATGCATCTCAAGAATCTTGGACCAAACACGATAGTTAGTACCATCCAACTTGATATGGATTGGAGAAGATGTTTCATGAATAGTCACAGCAGGAAGGTTTTTTCCATCTGGATTTTTGCTATCCGAAATCTCATTGTCAGTTTTAGGAGACATTGAAACGGCTAGGGTTTGAACAAAAGAAAGGCCGCAGCTAGGGTGTGAACAAAAGAAAAAAAGAAGCGGCTAGGGTTTGAACAAAAGAAAGGCAGCGGAAGAAATTTTCTTTTGCTCTGATACCAAATTGACTATTGAGAGGTAAAAAATAGACTTGTTTTATTCTATATATCTCAAGGTATTTATACAGAAAAAATACATCTATTTAAGTACATAAAACTATTTAAGGAAAGTCAACTATAAAAGAATATTACAGCTGTAATCAACTATACAAGAATATTACAGCTGTAATTCCTAATCAACTGCAAAGCCATATATGTCAAGTGTTTTTCCAACTAAAAAATATTCTAAAAAGAAACAAATAAATTGCAAAGATCTTCTGAGACAGAAAATAAACTGTTTCAATTATCTTGAGAACGTAAGTTATACTCCTACAGAAAGAAAATGATTTAAAGGCTCAAACATTAAACTCCGTGATATAAATTTTAGCTCATTCCAATTTACACAGAACTCATTTATCAATTTACCTGGGCTACCATCTAGAGGTTACATTGAAGTTCCATTGTTGTTTTTGAAGCCCTCCTTGATTCCAAATCGTCAATGTATATGCTCTGTGTGTGTGTGTGTGTGTGTGTGAGAGAGAGAGAGAGAGAGAGAGAGAGAGATAAGATCATAGCATAGCATATTAGCATCAGCAAGGCAAAGTAGACCTATAATTGGCCCAAGAGTCCCCACCACAAACAGTCACTTCAACAAATGCATGCACAATATGTTCACAAAAAGAAGGTTTAAAACCTTAATTAGGTTTGATAATGCCCAAGCAGCTATTATGATAGTTGAACCTTTGTTTGGTAGCATCATTCTGGCAAGAGGGAGTAACGTTCCCTGAGAAAGCAAAACATTTCTCAAATCTTCTCCTTCACCAGCAACATTTCCCAGTGCCCATGCACACTGCTCAGCAACAGGCAAGGAACTTTTTTCTACAAGAGAATTCAGAATAGCAATCCAATAAAGTTTCAAAATTCAATCAATTATGGCATCATAAAATAATGAATGCAAATGTCGCTGACAAATCTGAAGAATATATTGAACATAATGCTCAAAATATAAATATCTGAACAATTACTCTTCAAAATCATAAATTTCAAAACAATAAATTGAAAAGAAGAATTAGTTGAAAGACTTAGATATTGTACTCTAATTGATGGTTTGTAGAAGGAATTGATTAGAATCAGAAGGAATGGGCATGAAGAACTGATGAATTAAGGAAGAAAAACAAAAGAAATGGAGACGGAGAGATGGTTTTGTTGCTTGTTTTTCTTTCGTTACCAACCAAAACATTACTGAATTGAAAAGCTCTCACCGTACCTTCCATAAGTTTGAAAAATTCATGGATAAATAATAATTAACCATATATTAATATATTATTATTTTAACTTATATAAAAATACTTAATTAACATTTATTGGTATAAGTGGTAACAAATTTAAATTTTCTGAAATAAGATTTTGGATTCATTTTTTGCCTTATAAATGAAACGTATCAATTATAAATTCGATAGTGCTAAATTTTAAATTAATTAGTACCTTAAATTTGAATCAAATACTGAACTAAAAAGAAGTAAAATTAGTATAAAAATGAATAAAACATGAGTAATTTATTTATTTATATTAAATAGAAAGATATAGACAGTTATTTATTCAGTTTATAACAAAAGTTGACCCGAAAATAAATGTAGAAAAAGAGAAATAATTTTAGGCACAGCAATCCCTAGGGAGGATCTCAATCAATTTCCTTTTTACTAATTCTTTTTGCTATTTCCAAAAAAAGAGGATCTTAATCAATTTCTTTTTTACTAATTTTATTCTAAACCTATTCCTATGCAGTTTTATTTTCTTTTTTTTTTATAAGTCAAGAGCATCAAATTTATAAAACAAACGAGTACAGCAACTAGAAGCAGTTCTCGGAATCCAGAGGAGAATAAAAATTGAAACCAAAAACACTGCCCAAGTCCCAGGTCGTTAAAACAAGGGGCAAAACGAAGACATCAGGTATCAACAAAAGAAACAAAAACTAAAGAACATACCCAAGTGGACTAAATAAAAAAAATGAAAAAAAAACAGAAGGACGAGGACATCAATATGCAGAAATGCCATTTATATAAAGAAGCAAGCTTTCTCGAAAATAGTAGAGTTAAATGCTTGTAATAGACAAAACCATAGCATGGCAAAAGGTATTCTCATCAATATGCAATGGGTTCAATTTTTAATCAGAATTATCAAATCGTTACACCACCTTAAATTAGCAAAGCATCCAGCAATTTTTTAAATATCAACCCCGCCACTTCTCTATCAATTTATTAAAATATGTCAAAAAGATCCAGCAATGCACATGATATCTTTGTGCTTGGGATTTAACAAAAATGAGAGCAAATCACACATTTAACATAGCAAACCAATCAGCCCTGCTACTCCTCTATTAATCAATTTATTAATTTAGGAAAAAAAATCCAGCACAATACGTTCATGCTTGAGAATTTAAAAATAAAAGAGTAGAAATCCTACCTTGTCGGCTTTAATGGCATGAAGGTAAGGCCAGCAAAATTGCTGACACCATTAATTAGCCTTACAACATTAATGCAACGCCTCATAAGTGAATGTCTTCACCGACCTACACTAAACACCAAACAAATTACTATAACCACCATACCTTTCACCCTATTGACAAAGTTTCATTTTAACTCAATCATGCACTTTCTAAGCAAATGCCAGCCACTTTATTTCAAATAAAATTCACAATCAAAATTAAACTCCTCCAATTTCTTGGAAAATAAATCCAACACGAACACGCAACTAAACAAAAAGTACATTTAAAACTCAATTCTTAAGCTCAAATGCTCACGATCAAGATCAGAGAACAAAATGAACCCTAACTATTCAAGAAAAGTAAAATCCAAGCAATAAGAAAGTACAACTATCAATCGATTCTCCCTCATTTGAACCGACCAAAGAAAAAAAAGTTAACGCTCATGAAACTCGAGATCGAATTCAAAATCAAAAAATGTGTACATATAAATGAGGAGCTATAGTTCATAAAAGGAAATAACTCTCACTCTTTGGCAACAACGAGTGCGTTGTCAATGAATCGCTGCATAATTTATCTTGGAAGATTAGATAACAAACAAAAACCTAAATCCAGATTAGATAACAAACAAAAACCTAAATCCGCGAAATTCAAATTGTAGCAAGAGAAATAGATAAAATAAAATTGTTTATTATATCAAATTACATCCATTTAACGCAGGTATTCAGAGGGCATTGTACCTACGCGAGTTCTGGATGGCAAAACAAAAATAAATACAATCAAAATGGCAAAATCCAAATCTAAATGGAACATGAAAACGTATAGCAGAACCTGTCACCAAGGAGAGCAAGAGGGCAGTGACAACAGCAAGTGCAAAATCATGCTCGCAAACACACAAATTGTAGTCGAAACACAAGAATACAAAATAAACTTAAACGATTTATAATACTAAAATATAAAACCTAAGGAACAAGAGGAAGAAGCATACCTGAAGATTCGATAGGATCTCTTCTATGAGACGCTAATCCATCATTTATAGTTCTTCTATGAGACACAAGAAGCCAAAAACCCCAAAAATTTCAATTGAAAAATGTGTAGGCTTAAGGTTTTTCCATTTTATAGTTCTAACAAACGTCAAAAATACTTAAATGCCCCTCGTTTACCAACTAAATTTATATTTCGTTGCTATTTTTGCAACCGAAAATTTATTCGGTTGCTATTTAGCAACGGATATTATTTTGGTTGCTATTTTAGCAATCGAAATTAAATTTCGTTGCTATTTTAGCAACCGAATATAAATTCGATTGCTATTTTTCATTGAAAATGAAATTTCGCAACCGAATTTTATTCGGTTGCTATTTAGCAACAAAAATTTTTTTCGGTTGCTATTTTAGCAACCGAAAATAAATTCCGTTGCTAAAATAGCAACATAAATCACATTCCGTTGCTAATATAGCAACGAAAATTACATTCCGTTGCTATTTTTTGTCGCAAATTTTATCCACCATTTGTTGCCGCCTTAATTAGCAACGAAATACTAATTCCGTTGCTAATTTTCATTGCTAAACAATGGCGCCAAAAATTATCTCCACTTTTAGCAACGAAAAATAATCAAATATTTTTTCGTTGCTAAATTTATAAAGTTTAACCAATTTTAGCAGCGGAAACTATTTTTCGTTGCTAAATAGCAACGGAATTGCTTTTCCGTTGCTAATTTAGCATCCAGATTTTCTTGTAGTGTTTGATAAAACTTTATATATATATATATATATAATGTATAATTATATACACAAAGTAGAATGAAAAGCTTTAGAACTATAACCTATACAGTTATGTTTTGGAGTCCTCCTGAACTCTAAATTGGAGGAACTTACACATAATAATGCTATATAATTAGGTTGCTAAAATGTGTTTTAGTGCCTAATATCCCAAAAATAAGAAGAACAAGAAGGAATATAGTAATTACAAGATTATATGCTATTTAATATGTTTTATACAGTATGGTAAAAGGTTTGTGCTAATGATTGTGATGAAATAAATTTTATATAAACTTAACCGGGCTTAAAAGGATATAAGATAGAAAGTACCATAAAGATGATCAGTGTATATATGATGATATTAAGGAAGATCACCTGTTTGTTTATAATCTAATAGACTATAAAAGTGAGCTAAAAGGATTAAAGTTGCACAAGTGTCATCCTTAGTCTAAAAAGAACTTATTCATATTTTTATATGGATTATAAATGCATGAGTGTTGTTTAAAGTAATTATCTATTGATGTGAACAATGATGATGTGTGAAAGCTACTCACAGCATTCAACCACAAGGTACGTCATTGAGAATTATCAATGTGTTAAATAAGTCAATGTTTTATAATTAATTCAACCATGTTACGATATGTAGTTTGAATCATTATGTGACCATATATATGAGTATTCAAAAAGCATGTGTGGCTATGATTCAAGTTACCTGTATATGTACACACACTCATATATATATGGACATTGATAATGGTGAATTATATGATGTTTTTAGTATGTTTTTATGTGTTTGATTGAGTTAATTTTGTGTTAATTAGGTTTAATTTAAGTTTAATTTGTTAGTTTTGTGTTTTTGGAGTTAATTATAAATTTTGGTGTTGTTTCAGGGTTATTTTGACATAAAAGGACTTAATTGTAAAAAAGGCAAAGTTTTGGGCCAAAAGCGTAAAATTGAAGAAATTGCGCAATAAAACGAGCTTCAGTCCAGAGCATTGAGACGTGGCCATGTGAAAACATTGAAGTATATTACACGTGACCACGTGAAGAGGTTAATTATGAGAGAATGTGGCTATGTGAAAAGGAAATGAAGAAGAGTAAGTGGCCACGTGAAGAATTAAGTGAAGAAGGAAGCAAGACACGTGACCACGTGTGACCCAAGGCAAAACTCACACGTGGCCACGTGTGAGGAAGGAAAGGAACACGTGACCACGTGTTCCTCAATGCAAAAGGATGCGTGGCCACGTGATTTTACTCTCCCATCGCGCGAAGGATTCGTCAGACTTCCTGTTTTGAGCAGACTTCCTTTCCTATCTTGATTCTGCAATTTAAGAAGAATTCTACCACGTTTTTGCCTATAAATAGAGCTCAAAAAAACAGAAGAGGAGAGAGGAGATCATTAGTTTTAGCTTTGTTTTTCTTAAGTTTTTACGTTCCAAGTTTTTCAGTTTTTATTCAAGCTTTTGTTTTTAGTTTTAACCATGTCTTTTGAGTAGTTTTCTTTAACTTTTGTTAAAGGATACTTGAATCCTTGACTTGTATTGTTATGACTTAAGTTTGTGCTTCAATTCAATTACAAGTTTGATTATTTCTTGGTTCTTAAGTTTTAGTCTTGTTTTTATTCAACTTCAAGTTAATTGTTAACGTGACTAAACATCGGTTAATTAATTAGTTTGAGTTGTTTAAAGATTTGCATGTTCTTAGGTTAATTTAGTTGGATTAATGCATGTTATAATCTGAATAAGTTATGATTATGTGTTAATTTGAGTAGGTTAAGATTAAGAAAGGTGTAATCAAGAATGGGTGAAAGTTAAATCTCTTGAGAAAGGCTTTAATAGACATCTAGGAGAATTAATTCAGACTTTTATGCCAAGTGTTGAATTGTTCTGAATAAGGGAGTTTAATGCTTGGAATGATAATCTTGAATAAAGTTATCTGGTTTTATTTATCTGAATTCTTCATAATCACTGGTATTATTCTTTGAATTTAAGTCATTACAATGAAAGTTAAGGTGGATAGTTTCTTTAGCAAGAGAATTTCAGTTATTGTTTTGTTTTTAATTTATGTTTTAGCTTTTGTTTTGTTTAATTATTTCTTTTATTTAATTTTTGCTTTTGAATCAAAAACATTTGGGAAACAATCTCGGATTAATTTAATTCATACATAGGTATTATTCTTAGCAATCCATGTTCCCTTGGGTACGATATTTGGGGTCTTAATCTATATTTCCCTATATTACTAGCCGATCTAGTACACTTGCTAGACACCGGTCAGACATGCATATAATACTATGAAGATTTCTAATTGCAAAAACTATACTTCCATAATCGCCTCATTAGCTTCATACATAATATCAAGTATGATGAGATGAATCGATGAAAGTAATATCCTATTGTGTTTGCATTACATGTAACCCACTATGATATGTATGAATGATACTGATGCAACTATGTGATGACATGACTGGCATCCATGTGTAATGGAGCCTAAGCTCAACACTGATGTATGATAAGAATCATATGCATTCTTTATGAATGGTGGCTTGAAGCCAAATAATGTATTAAGTAACAAGGAATATGATGAATCAAAGATGTTCTTAAAGGGTTAAGCCTACGGGTCTTAGTTCAGTTGTGGATCAGATAGGCATGCCTAGAGGGATACAGTTGCAACTGCCATAGTTGACCCCATTTGTGTCTTATTCCTTAATGGAACTATTGATCAACCTCGTTTGGGTCCACAGTTTGTTCCTTACTGGAACCATTGTTTGACCCTATTTGGGTCCATTGTTTGATATCTTTGGATATCCATAGTTTGATACCTTTGGGTATCCATTGCTCCCGTTATCCACCTTTTGAACTAGTACTTAGATGGGCTATTAAAGATGATAAAATGTACACAAGATAAAGTAAAAAAATGCATTAATTGCTCCACTTATGTAATGTAAGCATGAGGAATGACCTATTGTTTTGATTGTCTTAATTTCTTTTCGACTATAAACTGTTTTTATTAAATGAAATGGCATGCTCTGTAATACATGATTGAGATGTCTCAAATCAATTAAGAAAGGTTTTTGTATGAGTGTCGGTGTGAGTTGATTCCAACGATGGGATTCCACGAAGACTATATGGACCTTAAAGCATACAATAATGTACTAGAAGTTATATGGACCATAACATATGCATTAAGTTTCATAAACTGTGTTTATGAAATGCATACATGTGACATCGAGACTTTGTCTTATAACCATGATATGTAATGCTTGTTCTTTGTGATCACATGCAACTCTGCCAGTTTGTTTATTTATATATAAATGTTTTCACACATGTAGGCATAATGATAACATTCATTTAATCAAGTGCAATGCATGACATAGAATGATGATTGTAAGAGAATTAAGTCACCATGCTAAGACAACATGAAGGATGTAAAGTTTATGAATCTAATATGAGAATTGTATGATATATGTGAAGTAATTATGCCTACCAAGACTACTTGTAGATGCTATATGACTTAAGTGCGCCCTTATACTATGAATTAATGTCGAATGTCAATCTTATGTGAACAATGTGATTTAATGCATTAAGTGGAAATCTTGTACGATTAATAACTATGATGTCTAGACTCATGAATGGAAGGATTATAAGATGCATGATTTATACCAACGTAAGAAAAGAAAAGGGTAAGATGATAGAGAAAGTGATGAATGGTTAAGCTTTTAATAAATGTGATGAGTCACATAACTTGTTAAATGATTGTAAACATGGTATTCATTAGTAAGGTTTGAAGACTCCTCTTTGATTTTCGTTGGGATATAGCCACTATGATAGAATCATATGTTTTTCTATGATAGGATGAAAATTTTTGAATATTTTAAATATAAGAGATTATCCATAGAATTTTGTTTCCCCACTAAGCTTTATAGCTTAGCACGAGTGTGTTTATCCATATAGGTTTCAAGATAAGCTCTAGATGATCAAGTAAGATGCAGTTGCCTTGAGGATTTTAGGATTCTTAAAGGCCATTTATGTTATGATTATTCATTCATAAGCTTGATTATTTTGTCGTGGAATGTAAGTATGGCATGTATTATTAATTATTATTTCTGCCTAATCTTTATTAGGTTTATGAATATGATTGATGATTGTCCATGGTTAGTGGAATAGGGTGTCATAATTCCTCACCTTATTTTATACCTTAAAGCAAGTTTAGATAGATTTTTGGTGGAGAAAAGTCAACGATACGAAGTTATAAAAATTTGCCAAGTAAGTAAATTTAAGGTATTTTGGTATGAAATTATGGAGAATTGTTAGAATAATTGATTTTGTGTATTTTTAAGTTAAAATTGAAAGCAAAATCTCATGAATTCTTCCTTGTACAATTCGACTATAAGGTGAAATTCAAGTAGGAGAAAAAGGCAAGAAAAAAAAAGAATAAGTAATTTCAACCACTTTTAAGGTTAGTGGATACAAACTATACTTGATTTCATTTTCTTTGAAAATTTTGTTATTTTACATTATGTAACTATAGAAACTTGGGTAAAATGATAAAAGAAATTAAGATAACTTAGTAAATTAATGAATTAATATGAAATAAATGATAATTAGTTGAAAAATAAATCAATTCACTATGAATCCCTAAGTGGTCGATTGGTATACCTAGGCATGTTAAGTGAAATTTTGATGTTGGATATTTGACATGAATGAACATTAGAATGATGAATAAACCTAGTATGAATGAAAAAATAATGAATTATTTTTGGACATAATTATGGATAAATGGATATAATGGTGTATATTTGTGTATTAATTTGATATTGGATGAATTTGCATGTATTTCACTATGTGAAAGCTTGAAATGATAAAAGAAACATTAAAAGAATGAAAATACATGAGAAACATTTATATATGATTAAGAAGTTACCATGGCTGAATGGTGTGCTATATGGAAATAACATGTTTCAATCATAAAAGAGTGATATTACACATGTATACAATGAATACATAATATATAAGCATAAATTAATGGAAAGTATTCAAGTGAGTATGTTACATAATGTGAAATTAGTGTTAAGTTGTATAAAAGGTATGTTATGAGATGAATAATTCATTTGCCCTTAGTCTACAGTGATAAAATCAAAATTTTAGGATATAATGGCTAGCCATAGGAACATATACCATGATAGAATAATGGCTTGATTTGGATTATAGACCACTAATAGCCTACTAATTGAAATGTACATATTAAACTGTCAATTAAGGCATTGATCACTCTATGTGATCGCGTAGTACTTTCTAAAGGCGTAGATCATGCCATATGGTCATTGTAGTTTATTTTGGACCTTTAGAGTCCTTTTCTTTAATATTCGATTCGAGGGTTTCCATTATGTACTACTAGGAGCAAAAATGTAATTAATCAAGAAAGAGAGAACTAAATAAGAACTTAAGTGTAAAAGAATGCTAAATATGACAATAAATGATAAATAATTTGAAAAATATGGTTATGCGATTAGTAAAGTGATTCTATAATTATGCAAGAAAATAAAGGTAAAAATGTAATTTAATCAAAAAATATAGTCAAGAGGGATAAAATGGTCAAAAAAGGTGAAGATGAATGAAAATAAAGTCAATAGGGACTAAATTATAATTTTTCATGACATAAAGAATTATAAGGAAGAGTAAATTTAAGATAAAAAATGAAATAAAAAACTAAAAGGTTGCAAAAAGGGGTAGCTTTGTATGGTAAATAGTAAATTATATGTTAAAATAAAATTTTAGGGACTAAATTGTAATTCTCACCTTAATTGGCAAATAAGTTAGAAAAGACAAAAATAAGGAATAAATGGTAATTTAAAGAATGAAAGTAGAAATTCTATGGAAAATTGTAATAATAAATAATTAAGGGTAAAATGGTCATTTTGTTAAATGTCATTTGTGTGCGATGAAATTTTGTGTAGTGTATCCACCACTAGGCAACACCGTTGCTTAACATGTGGTTTGTTTGATTATGTGTAGGGGACAAGTAACTGAAGACATTATGAAGGTGGGAAAAGCGAAAATGGCATGTATTGTTAGAGAGTATGCCCTAGAGCCCATGTAAAAGGGATGTATGTCATATATATATATATATATATATATATATAAGTGAAGGGATATCATATGGCATAAATATAATGATCACATACTGGAAAACTTAAAACTTTCGATCATACAAGCCATGCAATAATGATATAAAATCAAAACATACAATTTTAGGGTTTTTAGATCAAACTTACATCTTGAATGCACTTCAAAACTTGATTTTTGCAATGACCAGTATATAAGATGGACTTACATACCTCTGATCCGGAACACCAATGCCAAAGGAGTAGCCTTTATGCCACACCACTCTATGTTCTCACACACACTTGCAAAGTTGGCTTAAAATCGAGAGTGTTAGCTGTATGGCTTGTATTCGAGAATGGGTATGGTATGAAGACACAAGATCTGATCTCGTTCTTCTTTTAGGTTGCAATGGCTGCCTCAAAACACAAGAGAGGAGGAAACAATTCTTTTCCTTGTTGAAATCAACAATGAGAGAGAGAGAAAGAGAGAGTAAAAATGGCAAGCTTGTTTTTTTTCCTTTTAATTCATTAATATATATCACATATCTAGGGTTAGTGTGGATGTCGAAATTTACCATAATTAAGTAGTAATTTTAGCCTCCATCACTTCCTAATAAAGTGATATATATTTATTTAAATTCTATTAGAATTTAAATTCAAATGGCATTAGTCATTTAATCAAAGTCCACCACTTATTTAGGGATTTTGCACATGTTGAAATTCACTAGGATTCTTCCTTGAATTTCGACCACACTCTCTCCTAATTAAGTGTTGTATCTTGATTCAAATGCTATTAGGATTTAAACTCAATTACCTTAATTATTCAATGATAATTAATTAATTGAAATAATTCTAGTTAATGCTGACTTTTCCTCTCTCATGGACCAAGGTCTATTTAGCAATTTTAATATCCATTATTCACATTAATTTGACTTTATATAAAAGCCCAAATTAATTCCCAATACTTTATTTTAAATATATTAAGCCCAATGCTTTGTGTACGATCCTATAGGTCGATTTAATATTGGCAATGAATTAATAAATAATCCAAAGGTTATATATATTCTCTAGCAAGATATTATAGTATTCCAAATTAAATGAAAATGCAAATGGCATTTGGTGATCTAATGCAATTTTGCATTGTTGTTTACCCATAAATATCAGAATTAATATAAGGCATGGAACTAGTCATCCTTATATATATTAATTCCTTTTTTCGATATTCCAGTAACACTAAACTCTTTGATAAACAATGATTACTCATTATTTCATCTCAGTATGGCCATACACTTCTCAGTTCACTGATCAAGTGGCCAGTGATATTTTTTTCTCTTATTGAGAAGGGTAATCCCTTCAATTCCCTCATGCTCTCTAACATGAATTAGTGTATGACCAATCATACCCATACTTGCCACCCTGTTACGAGTACATTAGGTGTATGTCAAAGTACACAGTAATTCATAAAGAGTTTCATAGAGATTTTAGGTCTAAGAACTCCAATGCAAAACTTGCAATTGAGAAACACTTATGACCTGTACCATGTAGTGTTCTCATAAGCAGATCGAATCCAGATACCATGTTCTAAACATGTATCTATGATCTTTGATTGACACTCTAGTCCTTATGATCCGTAAGATAGAACTCAACTTATCAGAGAGAGCATGTTATTAAGATTTAAACTTAATTAACTTAATTATTCGAAGATAATTAATTAATTGAAATAATCCTAGTGAATGCTGACTTTTCCTATCTCATGGACCAAGGTCTATTTATTAATTTTAATACCCATTATCCATATTAATTTAACTTTACATAAAAGCCCAAATTAATGCCCAATACTTTATTTTAAATATCTTAAGTCCAATGTTTTGTGTGCGATCCTATAGGTCCATTTAATATTGATAATGAATTAATAAATAATCCAAAGGCTATATATATTCTCTAGCAAGATATTATAACATTCTAAATTAAATGAAAATGTAAATGGCATTTAGTGACCTAATGCAATTTTGCATAGTCGTTTACCCATAAATATCCATAACTAGTCATCATTATATATATTAATTCCTTTTTTGATATTTCAGTGACACTGAACTCTCAGATAAAAAATGACTACTCATTATTTCATCTTGGTATGGCCATACACTTCTCAGTTCACTGATCAAGTGGTCGGTGATATTTTTTTCTCTTATTGAGAGGGGTAATCCCTTCATTTCCCTTATGCTCTCTAACATGAATTAGTGTATGCCCAATCATACCCATACTTGTCACCCTATTACGAGTACATTAGGTGTATGTCAAAGTACACAATAATTTATAAAAAGTTTTATAGAGATTTTAGGTCTAATAACTCTAATGCAAAACTTGCAATTAAGAAACACTTATGACTTATACCATATAGTGTTCTCATAAGTGGATCGAATCCAGATGCCATGTTCTAAACATGTAACTATGATTTCTGATTAACACTCTAGTCCTTATGATCCGTAAGATAGAACTCAACTTATCAGAGAGAGTATACTAGTCTTAATTTATTGTTATACCCATAACAATAACCGACTAGGGATATTTAGAATGAAGTCTCTAATGTTTCAAGGTCTTACAACTATGTGCCTCACACATGATAACTCAAATTAAAACAACATTCTTGGATAATTCTATCATTTGATATGCATAGGAATACAATAGATAAAACAAATGCCTCTTTTATTAACCTAAATGTTTTATAACAATGTATTGGGGCTAGGGCTTACACTAACAATAAGTTCATATTCTTAATAAAAGGCATCATTCATTTATTAGTGCTATGTTTAAATACATGAGTTTGTATATCTTAAATTAATAAATGAAGCCTTAGATATTATAAACACAGTGCCAAGGCAATCATGAAAGTGTTCATGATATGAGATGTCTATTATATGCAAATGTGTTAATATCTAAATATTCCTAGTCATATAATTAACAAGATAGAACATTGTTAATTTGGATAGACTAGCACATGTTATGCTTCTTAAATAGTTCAAGTAGTGGTTCTCATAACTGTGATCATGGAAGATGATCAAAGCTAACATGTGGATGCTTGTTAGAAAAATAAATTTATTGGAGACCTATAAAGAGAATCCTCACATGGATATTAAATCTATATCAGCGAGGAATTTCTTCATAGAGGTTGTGCAAGTATCCTTAGACTTGAGATCACTAAGGATATCTTAAGTAGCAAGTGATCTACTTTGACTCCATAATTGATTACTTCCAACTGGGGATGAACATAGTTTTAGGAGGTTGGGTATATCATGACCTACTTAAAGATAGTTGAGTAATCAATAAAGGATTCACCATCCTAGATTAATTAAGGGAAATTATCTCTCATGATTCTATAATTGCCTTGTTCTGAAAATATCTGGCCTAAGTAATATGCCAAGATGGATAGGGATCCATGAAGGGCATTTTGGAAACAATGGTTAAATTAATAGAACATACATAATTAGATTTATATGAGTTGATAAAAATCTATACTCAGAATCTAATTGAGATAAGAGTGGTGAAAGGAGTTATTGCACGGTAACTGTTTCTATGAAAAGTATAGTCAAACCACTTGACTTTCCTGACATTTAGGTAGTCATGATGCCTAGCTAGAGGCCGCTCATAACTTGTATAATAGTGTATCATAAATATCAATAAGGTATTGATAAAATGATTTAAAGAAGTTTAAATCATATGAGTTTTGAATAGAACTCATAATTACATATTATATTGCCAATATGAACAAGAACCCAATAGGTCACACACATATAGAGTAAAGGATAAAATAGTAAAATGACAAGGATAATAATATTTGATATTATTATAGGAGAAGAGAAATAAATAAGAGAATAATTAATTAAAGAGTTTAATTAATTATGATTAAGTAGAGATGTTCGCAGAACTTTTTAGAAATGTTCTACAAAATGGACTTAATTGAAATATTGTATTTCATAATTAATTATTATTGGACTATAAGTTTTATAGGGTAGATATAATAATTAATAGATCCATTGGAGAAATATAAAAGGCCCAAAAGAATTTGTTTTGGTGAAGAAACCCACCAGAAGATAGGTTCCACGCCAATTCCATATAGAAGGCCTTAGAGGCCTAATTCTTGGACTAAAATAAATTAAATATATTTCATAAGTGTTATGGAGCCTACATGTTTAATTTGGATAGATTTGGAATCAATTTGGGTGATTAAATCCAAGTGTATGCACAAAGGGCCTTATTTATGGGTTTTGTGCACGGTCCTTTATGAATGGACTTAAATTTGATTTAATTGAACCCAAATAAATTATTAATAAGTCCAAAATCCCATTTCTCCAGCAATTGTAAAGAGCCTTATCCCATTATGAAGTTAGATTTTTAACCTAACTATAAAAATCCAAGATAAAGGGAATTAGGGTTAAGTGAGTTTCATAAGGAAAGAACTTCTCTATTTTTTCTCTAACCCTAGCCGCCACCCTCTCTCCTTGTTAACATCAAGGAATTTTGGCCACCTTTGTTTTCCAATAGTTCTTGGTTCATTTGATCCTTCTCTATTGTGGATTACGATTAAAGGAGTTCAATTTTGGATACTATGGCTTGCGACAACCCGGTGAGAAGAAAAATCAGCTATTCAACAAAAATAAAAGGTGATTTTTCTTATTCTCATTAATTTTATACTGTATATTCATGGCAAGATCAGATATATTGGTTAAAAATTTTAAATTTTGCTTATACATGTGATGTTTGTAACCGATTAATTCCCAACATGGTATTAGAACGCCTAGGTTTTGCCATGAATCTACAATTCTATATTATTTGCGAAATAATTTTTTTTGGAGTTATTTTTTTCATAAACTTTAAAATATCAGATTTGATTGTTCATGAATGAGTAATATTGATTTCTGGATGTATGTGATCAAATATATAAAATGAAAAATAAAATGATTCTTTTAAGAAAAGAATCATTCCTTTTGAATGAGGAATTTTATTTTTTCAATAAAAGTTTAGGGCTTTTTCTAAATTAAATTTTTATTGATACACTCTAAAATTATTTTGATGATAATTTATGTGTTTAATATCTGATATTAAGCCATAGGATCAAACAAAATTAAAATCAAACAAGTTTTGCATGAAAACTAGTTTAATCAAAAAGTTCGATAAATTGGTGTTCTTCATGTGTTCTTAATGTGTTCTTGGTAAGTTAATGTCTAGAACGATTTTTAATATTCTAAATTTGATATATCTGATATATTAATGTGTTTTTAATTAATTGGATTAATTAAAATGGGCCTTGAAATAATTGTATTTCATTAAAGCCACTTAATGGGCTTAATTATGTTTACAGGTTTGATTTAAATTAGTAAATGACTTGGTGGGCTCAATGAGCTTATTTAAATTAAATATTATAGACTTTAATTAATTTTATTAATGGGTTTTAAGGGCTGGAGTGGGATTGGCTCATTCTAAAAGGCCCAAATGATCTAATAGACACAAAAGTAGTTTGTGTGTGAACACATTTTAGGATTTAAATTTGTAGGTTTCGACCTACCTTTTGTTTTAAGCCAAAAATTGGTTCTCTACTTATTTAATATAATTAATTAATTAAATAATCAATTGGATTGATAATTAAGGCAAGAATACATGTATGCAAAAAGGTTTCCTAAAATGGAAAAAGTTTCCTAATTTGATCACATTATTAAAATAACTCAAAAATAAGTTTCAAGAGTTAAAACATAGTTTGTATTCCATTATATGGTTTTAATTTATGCATTAAAAATGCATATAAGGGTGTATGATTGGCATGATGGATAGTATGGACAAAGTCCCAATGTGATTGAGCGTAATGCATGTTTTGGCCCATTGAGGACTTTCATGTCCCGACCACTTGTTTTTGGTTTGTATTTCTTTCTCAAATTGTAATATGTAATTAGATTACTTAGATTAGAATTAGAGATAGAAATGGAGATCACTATCAAGGAGCAAGATGGGTCGGATGAAGATCCAACAAGATTGAAGATAATGTAATTATTTTTACTTTTTTGAATCATGCATATTACCAAGGTTTAACCTTTTGATTACCCTTTTGGCTCGATGAGGTCAATATAGTAAAGTCCATAACCATACCATATTTGTATGTTTATATTTATGTGATAGATATAGGATGCATACCAATGTATGCCAACCATGTATGATGAGTCTTAATTAACTAAAATCCCTAAAATTCATATTAAGGTATATAAGCCTTCAATTAATTACAATAGAACCAGAGTTCTTTATAGTGTGGGTTGTTGACGACAATCAAGCTCACATTATATCGAATATGTTCGAATCTAATTCAATGGGTCATCTTAGCTAGCCCATTAGCTTGTTGACCACAGTCAAGGCTAATGGTTCTAGAGGTAAGTGATATGAGCCTAAATAGCTCATATTTTATCCATGTTTGTTATCAAAATAATATTTTGTTATATTAAATTGTGTTAGAATTAGGCGTGTTTAATGTTTTTTGTCAAGTTTTGTGTATGTAGGAGAAAATGGAGAAAATGTGAAGAAGAAGCCTTGTCGCGAGCGCGACAAGTATCGCGAGGGTGACGAGTGTTGTAAGCACGACATGGGAAGCGGGTCTAGGGCAAGAGATGAGGAAGAGAAAGGTGCAAAGAAGGAAGCATGTCCTGTCGCGCACGGTTAAATGCGATTGATCTTGAAGAGTCATTTGAAAAGTCACCAAGTTTCATCAAAGGTTGCAACCATATGGAGGGGCACTTGAAGGGACTTGATGCTTGGAAAATTATATATACCCTGGAAGTTATTTCAAGGAGGATATAAAAAAAGAGGAATCTATAATTTTTATTTTTTTATTTCAAAGTATAATTAGAAGACAATAATTGTAGTTTTAGTTTGAGTTTTATGGCTTGAAGAGAAGGCAAATACAAGGAAGAAGACTACACTTGGTGAAGGGAAGAAGGGTTGAGAGATCCCCTTCTTTTATTTCTAATCTTTACTTTTTCTTTGTTATTATTATGAATTCTTTTTTTAGGAATTTGAATATCAATAATCATATTTATTCATTTCTCTTTCATTTATCTTTATATGCAGTATTTGCTATTAAAACTTTATTAGTATCATTATAAGTTAAGGAAGACGACCTTAGATGTGCAATTCCTTCTCTGAAAATCATCATAATGGTCATAAATAAGGGAGTTAGCGAGAGCAACGTCTTATTGAAAGTTAATAGGAAATTCATTATCAAACCATAGTTTGAGAGATCGCATGTGGAGATAGTTATTATAGGTTGGTTTTTATTCTTTGAATGTGTGTTTATGTAATTCTTGTCTAAATGTGAGAGCTGCGAATTAGAACCATAAATGCATGTTTAAGGCATAATCTAGTCTAGATGCAAGAGCTGCGACATAGAACATTATTCCAACTTGGCTTGCATGATAAAGATTGAATTATAAATAAGAGAAAAAGATCAAATTCCATAATTATGTATATGTTATATTCATCATATTAATAAGTCTTCTCGGATTGTCATTAAAGTAGAAAAATATTTAATTTGGTATAGTGTAGTTTTAATAATAATTTTAATTTGTAAATTAATGAGCATTGTAAACATGATTAAAATCAAGTAGTAATAGTGTATAATATTAATCAACATTCCTCATGGGATCGATATCTGAAGTACTATAATCGGTACACCGTATACTTGTGGTATTTAAGCTTTCAGAAAAAGCATATTTTGTTTTTGGCGCCGTTGCCGGGGAATGTTTGATTAAATTTATTGTCATTATGAATCTTGATTTATGATTTTAGATTACAATATTTAATTAGTTTTGTTTTGTGTTGTTTTTAGTTGATTTAGTATATTAACATAATTTATTTTTTGTTCTATAGGTTATTTTACTTAGCTTTTCATTATAAATTTTAGAAAAAAAACTAAATTAAAAACTAATGATTTTTCTTCATTGTCGCGAGCGCGAGGTCTGTCACGAGCGCGACATTGTAGGGAGGATGCTTTTGCAATGGAATGTGGAATTCTCTCCTTCCCCACCAAGTTCTCCTAGTAAAACTTTTTGAGTTTGTTTTCTCCATCTCTTTTACATTTATCGTGATTTTGTTTGTTTTGTGATTTGTTTGCTTTACCATTCTCACACAATGAGGACATTGTGTCCTTTAAGTGTGGGGGGGTATGTATGTATTATTTCTATTCATGTTTTTGTTTATTGTTAGTATATTTATTTATTAGTATATTGTGTTGTGAATTTAATTTTGGAGTTTATGTATTTGGTACCTATTTGGATTTAATTGCATACTTTAACTTGAATTTCTATCATTTTTAGTCTAGTTAGGCAAATTTTTAGGCTAATCATTTTCATTTTACTTTGACAAATTAATGTACATAATGAAGGTTATGACTTGGCAAAGCACTTTAGTGTAAGTTCTTTTTAGGTTGAGTATCTTTTCAAATGTGTAAATGGATTATTTTTGCCAATTTATTACTTAAGGTAATTTGACCTATAGCTTAAGTGAGCTTTTGAGCCTTATACATTGATATTTTTCTTGTATGAGAGCCTTAATATGCCATTTCCTCTAGAATTTGTTCTTGGTAAACTTTGAGATTACATTTAGTATGAGATGTGCATGAAAAATGATAAGGGCATTTAGATTACACCATTTTGGCTTACTTTAGAAACTTACCTTTTTGACTTTAAGTAGCCAATTTTGAGCCTTAAACCTATTTTTGTTGAGCAACATATAATTAGCCAATATCCTTTACTAAACAAAAAACCTATTTCTTTGTTTTACCCTTTTTGTGAAGAGAAAAAAATTGTTATATCTTTAAGAGATATATATTGTTAATGTAAGCATGATGGTATTTAAAAAATGAGAGTTAAATTCCATTCTTCTCTAGGATCAATATTAGAACAAGGCTAGTTTCTAAAGAAAAAAAAATACAAAGAAGAAGAAAAACAAAGAAAGAAAGAAAGAACAAGAGAAACTAGTAGTAGTGTGCCATTGAGAAGGGAATATGAGAAGTAAATTACATCATGTGATGCTTAGGTTCTTAAACAAATCTCTTATGATATGGTAATATTGTTTCTATTCATAATTTAAGCTACTTAAACCAAAAATTATCCTACCTTAACCTAAGCCAAGCTACAACCCTTGTAAGACCCTTTTGATTTCATGTATTATTTTATACTAGTAGTTGAGATGCTTACTAATTACAAGTTTATGGTAGACAATGGCATGTTTAAGGGATGAGAGAAACACCAACCCATAAACACATTGAGTGAATAAGTGCTTTAAGAATATAGTGTTTGAGTGAGAACTACTTTAGGCAACATTTGGTGTGGAATAATGTTTACATGTGTTAAGATATTCAAGTTCTTAAGTTCACACATTCTTGTGCTTTGCTACTTCATAATTTTCTAAATGTGCATGGTTATTTAAGTTTAATGGCGAATGGTTTTGTTTGAGACTTTGCAAACTTGGGCTAAATTTGTCAAGAGATGAAAGTTTCTGCATGTGGTTTTCAAATATTTGCCAAATATAAATGTGAGCTCCAAAATTGTATGATTGTGTTGTTTGCTTGTTTGTTAAGTTTTGCTTGGGAACAAGCAAAATTTTAAGTGTGGGGGTCATATATGAGCCTAAATAGCTCATATTTAATCCATGTTTTGTTATCAAAATAATATTTTGTTATATTAAATTGTGTTAGAATTAGGTGTGTTTAATGTTTTTTGTCAAGTTTTGTGTATGTAGGAGAAAATGGAGAAAATGTGAAGAAGAAGCCTTGTCGCGAGTGCGACAGATGCTGTGAGCACAACAAGTATCGCGAGGGCGACGAGTGTCACAAGCGCGACAAGGGAAGCGGGTCTAGGGCAAGAGATGAGGAAGAGAAAGGTGCAAAGAAGGAAGCGTGTCCTGTCGCGAGCGCGACAGGAGGCGGTTAAATGCGGTTGATCTTGAAGAGTCATTTGAAAAGTCACCAAGTTTCATCAAGGGTTGCAACCATATAGAGGGGCACTTGAAGGGACTTGATGCTTGGAAAATTATATATACCCTGGAAGTTATTTCAAGGAGGATATAGAAAAAGAGGAATCTATAATTTTTATTTTTTATTTCAAAGTATAATTAGAAGACAATAATTGTAGTTTTAGTTTGAGTTTTATGGCTTGAAGAGAAGGAAAATACAAGGAAGAAGACTACACTTGGTGAAGGGAAGAAGGGTTAAGAGATCCCCTTCTTTTATTTCTAATCTTTACTTCTTCTTTGTTATTATTATGAATTCCTTTTTTAGGAATTTGAATATCAATAATCATATTTATTCATTTCTCTTTCATTTATCTTTATATGTAGTATTTGCTATTAAAATTTTATTAGTATCATTATAAGTTAAGGAAGATGACCTTAGATGTGCAATTCCTTCTCTGAAAATCATTATAATTGTTATAAATAAAGGAGTTAGTGAGAGCAATGTCTTATTGAAAGTTAATAGGAAATTCATTATCAAAGCATAGTTTGAGAGATCGCATGTGGAGATAGTTGTTATAGCTTGGTTTTTATTTTTTGAATGTGTGTTTATGTAATTCTTGTCTAAATGTGAGAGCTGCGAATTAGAACCATAAATGCATGTTTAAGGCATAATCTAGTCTAGATGCAAGAGCTGCGACATAGAACATTATTCCAACTTGGCTTGCATGATAAAGATTGAATTATAAATAAGAGAAAAAGATCAAATTTCATAATTATGTATATGTTATATTCATCATATTAATAAGTCTTCTCGGATTGTCATTAAAGTAGAAAAATATTTAATTTAGTATAGTGTAGTTTTAATAATAATTTAATTTGTAAATTAATGAGAATTGTAAAAAAGATTAAAATCAAGTAGTAATAGTGTACAATATTAATCAACATTCCTCTTGGGATCGATGTCTGAAGTACTATAATTGGTACACCGTATACTTGTGGTATTTAAGCTTTCAGAAAAAGCATATCAGCAAGATTAAGGAATGCATATATGATATGTATATATCAAGAGTTGATAACCTAATGATCCAATAGTTGTGTAGAAACACAATTGGTATAGAGATACATACCTTTCAAGGGTATGGGCTTTGATTTGTTGACCACAGTCAAGGTCAAATTTCATATCAAGGATTGTTTATTGGCCCACTAAGAAAACCATCGGATTTTCTCCGATTATATAGTGAGGGCTATTAATTTGCAATAAAATAGTGGGAGTAAATGGATTAATTAAAGACCTAATTAATGTATATATATATATATATGAACATACTTTTATATGATTTCTTTTTCACATCTAGGTCATAATCATGAGCACATCAAACATAAACATATTATCAATCTTAGATAACAAGCTGGTTGGTAGCAATTATTCTGACTAGATCAAACAAGTATGAATTATTCTCAAAGCTGAAAAGATCCATTATGTCTTTGATAAAGATCCACCACCACTTCCATCAAATGATGCCATTGATGAGATCAAGGACACTTATTGAAAATACATGAAGGACAGTAAAGCAACAACATGTCTAATGCTGGGTGCTATGTCCTCAGAGCTTCAGAAGCAATATGAAATAACGGATTCTAGAACTATCATTTTGCATCTGGCAGAGCTTTATTCTTCTCAAGCTAGAACTGAGCAATATGAGATTGCTCGAACTCTGTTTAGCTACAAAATGGTGGAAGGCATTTCGTCTGCTACTCATGCATTAAAGAAGTATGGGTATATTGAGCATTTGAGTAGACTTGGCTATGTAATGGATAATGATCTATACATAGATTTAATCTTATACTTGTTGGCTCCAAGTTAAGCACGAAAGTTATACACCTTTCGTTCTTAACTTCAATATGAACAAGATCCAAGTAACCATTCCTGAGTTAATCAATATGTTCAAAATAGCTAATGGATCCTTTAAAAAGGATTCAAGAAGTGTCATGGTTGTCACTTCTGCTAAAGTCAAGAAGCATAAGAAGAAAAAGATGATGACCAAGGCATAGCCAAAGCATGGTGGGGTTTCCAAGAAGAAGGTTGCCAAGAAAGAGAATCCCAAAGGAACTTACTTCCAATGTGGGAAAGATGGTCACTAGAAGCGTAATTACAAGGCCTATCTAGATTCTCTCAAGGAGAAGAAGCAACTAATGCTTCTACTTCATGTATTCATATGATTAAAATAAATACTTATTCTATTGCTTCAAAACAATCTTGGGTATTAGATACTGGATCTAGATCTCATTTGTGTAATGATCTACTGGGGCTTAAAAGTAGTAGAAGAGTTGGAAAGGCAGAAATATGTCTACAGTCAGCTACTAGACAAAATATCTCTACAACAGTTGTGGAGACTTATCATTTTCCTCTTCCAAGTGGATTAATACTAGAGTTAAATAATTGTTATTATATTCCAGCATTATCTAAAAATATTATTTCTTTCAGTTGTTTATTGAATGATTATGACATTTCTTTAAAGGACAAATGTTGTTACATTTTTAAGAACAATATATTTTATGCTAAATCTATCATTGAGAATGGTATATTTGTTCTTGATTTAATTAAAGAAGTGCATAATGTGGATATCAAGAGAATGAAACAAGATAATCTAAATACCTTATATTTATGGCATTGTCTTTTAAGCCATATAAATGAGAAATGTATGACCAAATTACACAAGTCAGGTGATTAGGGATTATTTGATTATGAATCATTTGATACATGTGAATCTTGTTTATTAGGAAAAATGACAAAAGCTCCCTTTATTGGTAAAGGAGAACAAGCTAGAATGGTTTTGGACTTAATACTTTTAGATGTATGTGGTCCAATAACTACACATGCTAGAGGAGGTCACTCATACTTCATTACTTTCATAGATGATTACTCCAAGTTCGGATATATCTATCTAATGAAATATAAATCAAAAGCATTTCAAAGAATTCAAAAATGAAGTAGAGAAGAGACTTGGCAAGAGTATTAAAAAACTTAGATCATATCGAGGTAGAGAATACTTAAGCCAAGAATTTCAAGATTATCTTAGAGATAATGGGATTTTATCTCAATGGACTCCATCATATACACCACAATATAAAGGGGTATCTGAGAGGAGAAATCGAACACTATTAGATATTGAACCCATGATAAGCCAAGCAGACTTGCCTAAGTCCTTTTAGGGATATGCATTAGAAATTGTTGTTTATGTGTTAGAGTTCCTAGTAAATTGATTGATGTTACTCCATATGAGGTATGGAATAACAAGAAACCCACACTTTCTCATATGAAGGTATGGGGTAGTCCTGCTTATGTAAAGTGGATAATGTCAGACAAACTACATGTTAATTCTGACAAATGTTTATTTATGGTATATCCAAAAGAAATGTTTGGTTATTATTTCAAGGCATGCTATCTTCTTAGAACGAGAGTTTCTCCTACGAGAGGATAGTGGGAGTAAAATTGAACTTGGTGAAGTTCAAGACCCACAAATAGAAGTTAATCAATCGATTGAACCCGAGATTGAGTTTTATAATGATGAGATTACAGTTGAACCTAATTATACACAAAATCCTAGAAGATCTATTAGGATACGTTCTATCCCTATGAGATATGGATTTAACATTGATTCAGATAGAGGCATAACTATAGTAGAGGACAATGAGCCTACAAGCTATCAAGAAGTTTTGAATAGTTCATAACGAATTTATGGCTTAAGGCTATGCAGTCTTAAATGAACTCCATGTATGAGAATAAAGTATGGACTTTAGCTCAACAACCTGAAGGGATAAAATCCATAAGGTGCAAATAGGTCTTTAAAAAGAAGAACGACATGGAAGGTAATATAGTTACCTATAAAGCTCGCTTAGTAGCAAAAGGCTATCATTAAAGAGAAGGAATTGACTATGATGAAACCTTTTCTCCTGTAGCGATGTTTAAGTCAATAAGAATACTTTTAGCCATTGTAGCTCATTATGATTATGAGATTTGGCAAATGGATGTGAAAATAGCTTTTCTAAATGGAAATCTAACTAAGGATGTGTATATGACATAACCATAAGGGTTCACATTAGCAAATGGCAAAAAGGTATGCAAGTTTCAAAGATCCATTTATGGATTGAAGCAAGTCCCTAGGAGCTGGAACATATGATTCAATGAGACAATCAAAGAGTTTGGTTTATCACGGAATGAAGATGAACCTTATGTGTATAAAAGGATCAGTGGGAGTGTAAGTGTCTTTCTAGTTCTATATGTATATGACATATTGATCATGGGAAATGGCATTTCTCTTCTCCAATCTATTAAAATATGGTTATCCAAGTAATTCTCTATAAAAGACCTTGGAGAAACATCCTATATTCTTGGAATAAGGATCTATAGAGATGGATCCAATAGGTTTCTAGGTCTTTCTCAAAGTACATAAATAGATAAAGTATTAAAGAGGTTCAATATGGATCTTTCTAAGAAAGGATTTATTCCCATGGTGCATGGGAAACACCTTTTTAAATCTATGTGTCCATAGGCACTAAAGGATAGAGAGAGCATGAATAGAACACCATATGCATCTGCAATTGATTCTATCATATATACAATGTTATGTACACGTCCAGATGTAGCATTTGCTTTGAGTGTCACAAGCAGATTCCAATCTAATTTTGGAGAGGAACATTGGGTAGCTATCAAAAATATCCTTAAGTACTTCAGAAGGACTAAAGATATATTCTTGGTATATGAAGAGGGCAATTTGGAAGTAAAAAGGTATACTGATGCTAGCTTCCAATTTGACAAAGATGACTGTAAATCACAATCTGGTTTTGTGTTCATAATGGGAGGAGGAGCAATTAGTTAGAAGAGTTCCAAAGAAGAAACAACTGCTGATTCCACGATAGAAGCTGAGTACATTGCTGCTTTGGAGGCAACCAAAGAAGCAATATGGATCAAAAAGTTCATATCTGAACTAGGAGTGGTGCCTAGCATTGTTGATCCAATTCCTTTATATTGTGACAACAATGGAGCCATTGCACAAGCAAAGGAACCATGGTCTGATCAGTGATCCAAGCATGTTCTCATATGCTACCATCTCATAAGATAAATAGTAGCTAGAAATGATTTGAAAATAGAAAGGGTCCTCACAAATGATAATGTGGTGGATCCACTCATTAAAGTACTTTCCCAGATTAAGCACGATCAGTATATAAATAACATGGATTTAAGACATATGAGTGATTCACTTTAGTGCAAGTACGAGATTGTTAGAAAGTATGCCCTAGAGCCCATGTAAAAGGGATGTATTTCATATATATATATATATAAGTTCATATTATTAATAAAAGGCATCATTCATTTATTAATGCTATGTTTAAATACATGAGTTTGTATGTCTTAAATTAATAAATGAAGTCCTAGATATTATAAACACAGTGCAAAGGCAATCATGAAAGTGTTCATGATATGAGATGTCTATTGCATGCAAATGTGTTAATATCTAAATATTCCTAGTCATAGAATAAACAAGATCGGACATTTTTAATTTGGATAGACTAACACATGTTATGCTTCTTGAATAGTTCAAGCAATCATTCTCATAACTGTGGTTATAGGAGACAATCAAAGCTAACATGTGGACGCTTGTTAAAACAACAAGTTCATTAGAGACCTGTAAAGAGAATCCTCATGGATATTAAATCTATGTTAGTATGGAATCTCTTTATTACAATTATGCAAGTATCCTTAGACTTGAAATAACCAAGGTTATCTTAAGTAGCAAGTGATACACTTTGACTCCATAACTGATTACTTCTAACTAGGGGTGAACATAGTTAGGAGGTTGGGTATATCATGATCTACTTGAAGATAGTTGAGTAATCAATAAAGGATTCACCATCCAATATTTATTAAGTGGAGTTATCTCTCATGATTCTATAATTGCCTTGTTCAGAGAATCTCTAGCCAGAGTAATATGCCAAGATGGATAGGGATCAATGAAGGGCATTTTGGAACAATGGTTAAATTAATAGAAAATACATAATTAGATTTATATGGGTTGACATAAATCCATACTCAGAATCTAATTGAAATAAGAGTGGTGAAAGGAGTAATTGCACGGTAATTGTTTCTATGGAATGGCATAGTCAAACCACTTGACTTTCCTGATATTTGGGTAGTCATGATGCCTAGTTAGAGGCCACTCATAACTTCAATAAGAGTGTATCATAAATATCAATAAGGGATTGATAAAATGATTTAAAAAAGTTTAAATCATATGAGTTTTGAATGGAACTCATAATTATATATTATACTGCCAATATGGATAGGAACCCAATAGGTCACACACATATAGAGTAAAGGATAAAATGGTAAAATGACAAGGATAATAATATTTGATATTATTATGAGAGAAGAGAAAGGAATAAGAGAATAATTAATTAAAGAGTTTAATTAATTATGATCAAGTAGAGATGTTCGCAGAACTTTTTAGAAATATTCTACAAAATGGACCTAATTGAAATATTATATTTCATAATTAATTAATTATTAATAGATCCATTGAAGAAATATAAAAGGCCCAGAAGAATTGGTTTAGGCACAGAAACCCACCAGAAGATGCGTTCCACGCCAACTCCATATATAAGGCCTTAGAGGCCTAATTCTTGGACTAAAATAAATTAAATATATTTTATAAGTTTTATGGACCCTATATATTTAATTTGGATGGATTTGGAATTAATTTGGGTGATTAAATCCGAGTGTATGCACAAAGGGCCTAGTTTATAGGTTTTATGCATAGTCCTTTATGAATGGGCTTTAATTGGATTTGATTGAGCCAAAATAAATTATTAATAATTCCAAAAGCCCATTTAATATTTCTCCAGGAATTTTAAAGAGCCCAAACCCTTTATAAAGTTGGATTTTTAACCTAACTATAAAAATCCAAGATAAAGGGAATTAGGGTTAAGTGAGTTTTGTAAGAAAAAAACTTCTCTATTTTTTCTCTAACCCTAGCTGCCACCCTCTCTCCTTCCTAGCATCAAGGAATTTTGGGTACCTTTGTTTTCCAATATTTCTTGGTTCATTTGATCCTTCTCTAGTGTGGATTACGATTGGAGGTGTTCAATTTTGGACACCATGGTTTGCGAAAACCCGATGAGAAGGAAAATCAACCGTTCAACAAAAATCAAAGGTGATTTTTCTTATTCTCATTAATATTTATATTGTATATTTATGGCAAGATCGGATATATTGGTTAAAAATTTTAAATTCTTCTTATACATGTGATGTATGTAATCGATTAATTCCCAACATGTACATGAGGTGCGGCGATGTAATGTATTAATTAAAATGTAATAGATGTTCAATTAATAGTAGATATATGATTATGTATTTAACAATGGTACGTGAACAATGATTTTGTGATATATTGTGTTGATGAAGTTATGTGATGAACTTTAGAAGTGTTTGTGTTGTTGTTAGAGTATTGGAGTTGGAGGTTTAATATTGGAAGTGTAATTTTGACACTTTACAGGTTGGGTAAGCATGATTTTATAATCGTTATGCTACCCAAATTTTAGCCAAATGAATAGTAACAATTCAATGCTAAACTTATATGAAATTTAAATGTTATGTTACAATTAATAATCATCATATAAAAGCATTCGATGGATTTAAGTTAATTAGGCAAGCCACGACTCATGTAATTGGATATCGACCTTGTGATATTAATAATTATAGTACATTTATGTTCAACCATTGGGTATTACAGTAAAGGCCATAGCTACTAGGACTTATGATACCCAAGTGGAACTAGAATTTCTTAGGAGAAATATTTTTACTCGATTTGGAGCACTAAGGACAATTATTAGTGATGGTGGCAAATATTTTATTAGCCATCAATTTAAAACATTGCTTAAAAAACATGGTGTCAAACATAACAGCACAACCCCATATCATCCCCAAGTTAATGGGCAAGTCAAGGTATCTAATAGGGAGTTAAAATCCATCTTTGAAAAAATAGTTAATAATTCTAAGAAGGATTGGTCACAGAGGATAGATGATGCTCTATAGGCATATAGAACTACATTCATTACCCCTATTAGCATGTGCCCATTTAAACTTATTTTTGGAAAGTCATATTATTTGTCAATCAAACTTGAACATAAAGCTTATTGGGCTACCAAGTTACTTAATTTTGATTTGAGAAGTGCATGTGAGAAAAGACATTTTCAGCTCAATAAACTTAATGAATTTTGACTTTAGTTATATGACAATGTTGCTGCATACAAGGAGAAAATGAAAGGCTGGTATGATAAAAAGTTGGTTTAGAAAGAATTTATTTCAGGAATGTTAGTGTTGTTGTATAACAATAGGTTGCATTTATTTCTAGGGAAATTAAAGTCAAGCTGGCTTAGACTTTATGAAGTGGTTTATAGCACCGATTTTAGAATTGCGACAATGAGAAGTTTAAAAGATGGTTAAGAGAATAAGGTGAATGGACATCGTCTCAAGCTTTACACTGCTTCACAATTTAAGGTTGCTGAGGTAACCTTAGTTCTTCTTGACAAGTAAGGCAATTTCACATGTCTAGCTGAAGACTTTAAAAATTCAAAACTACTCTTTTTGTCCTTTCTTTAGTATGCTTTTCTTAGATTTTTATAAGTCAATTTGTGTTCTTTGTGTTTTTTTAGGTTCAATGTGTTTCTGTCATACAATTCATGATATTAATGTGTTAGTTTACTTAATTGGTTGGCTGAAATGTGGAACTTAATATGAGAAGTAATCCATTTCATAATGTACCTCAATTGATGTTTTTGGTATATTCAAGTTTTGAGTTTTTTCATGTTATACAACATGAGTTTTCATGGAACTTTTATAATGGGAACTTGGGAGTTGAAAAAAGTATCAAAAAGTTGAGCAAAAGTTGATTTATTTATGTATGAGTGTAAATCAACCAGCTGGGACACACGTGTCTCAGTAGGGTCACTTGTGGAAGAATCGAACAGAACCTTATGACCTGGCTAGGATGTTATATGGCTCGGCTAGGTCATTCTGCTATTTTAAGTATAGAACTGAGCAATCTGGCAAGGACACCATGTATCTCCACAAGTTCACTTAAATGATTTAAATTTTACATTTTTTTTTAATTTGTGTCATTACTCTTACACTTCTCTCAATTCCCCTATTTTTACGAACTCCTCTCTTACACAAATTAATCAAGTAAGTGTTTCTTTCTCTTTTTATTTAATATTTTTGTGCATAGATTATCCTTGGGATTCTCTTTACATCATTTTTTTTTGTCTTTGAATTTCATTTGTTGGTAATTATTTAGGGCTACTTAGGGCATGTACTTCTTTAAATTTTTTATGATTTGAGAGCTTGTTCTAGCTATTCTTATGTTTTATACTTATGTTATTTGATGTTTTGGGCAATTTATTTATGTCAATTGTTATGCATTTATGTTAGAGAGTATGTCTTAGAGCCCATGTAATAGGGATGTTTTTCATATGTATGAAATTTATATTCTTAATAAAAGGCATCATTCATTTATTAATGCTATGTTTGACTACATGAGTTTGTAAATCTTAAATTAATAAATGAAGTCCTAGATATTATAAACATAGTGCAAAGGCAATCATGAAGGTGTTCATGATGTGAGATGTCTATTGCATGCAAATGTCTTAATATCTAAATATCCCTAGTCATAGAATTAACAAGATAGGACATTGTTAATTCGGACAGACTAGCACAGGTTATGCTTCTTGAATGGTTCAAGCAGTGGTTCTCATAACTGTGATTATGAAAGATAATCAAAGATAACATGTGGATGCTTGTTAGAAGAACAAGTTCATTGGAGACCTGCATAGAGAATCCTCACATGGATATTAAATCTATGTCAGTGAGGAATCTCTTCATAGCGGTTGTGTAAGTATCCTTAGACTTGAGATCACCAAAGTTATTTTAAGTAGCAAGTGGTATACTTTGACTCTATAACTGATTACTTCCAACTGGAAGTGAACATAGTTAGGAGATTGGGTATATCATGACCTACTTGAAGATAGTTGAGTGATTGACAAAGGATTCACCATCCCAGATTTAACAAGGAAAGTTATCTCACATGATTCTATAATTGCCTTGTTCAGTGAATCTCTGGCCAGAGTAATATGCCGAGATGGATGGAGATCCATGAAGGGCATTTTAGGAACAATGGTTAAATTAATAGAACATACATAATTAGATTTATATGAGTTGACAGAAATCCATACTCAGAATCTAATTGAGATAAGAGTGGTGAAAGGAGTAATTGCACGGTAACTGTTTCTATGGAAGGGTACAATCAAACCACATGACTTTCCTGACATTTGGGTAGTCATGATGCCTAGCTAGAGGCCAATCATGACTTGTATAATGATGTATCAAAAGTATCAATAGGGATTGATAAGATGGTTTAAATGAGTTTAAATCATGTGAGTTTTGAATAGAACTCACAATTACATATTATACTGCCAACATGGACAGGAACCCAATAGGTCACACACATATAGAGAAAAGGGTAAAATGGTAAAATAACAAGGATAATAATATTTGATATTATTATGAAGGTAGAGAAGTGAATAAGATAATAATTAATTAAAGAGTTTAATTAATTATGATCAAATAAAATTGTCCGCGGAACTTTTGAGAAATATTCTGCAAAATTGGACCTAATTGAAATAATGTATTTTATGATTAATTATTATTATCTTATAAGTGTTATAAGCCTACTATAAGTGTTATAGGACTGATATAATAATTAATAGGTCCATTGGAGAAATTATAAAGGGCCAAAGGAATGAAGAAGTTGGAGGAAGCCCTCTAGAAGAGGGCCACACGCCAACTCCATACAGAAGGGCATAGAGGGATTTTTCTTGGACCAAATTAATTTATATATGTTACATAAGTGTTATGGAACTTACATAATTAATTTGGTTGGATTTGGAATCCATTTGGGTATTTAAATTCAATTAGATGCACAAAAGGCCTAGTTTGTGGATTTTGTGCATAGACTTTTATGAAAAGGTTTAAATTGGATTTAATTAAGCCCAAATGATTATAATTAATTCCAGAGGCCCAATTAATAATTCTCTATCAATTTTAAAGCGCCCAATCTCATTAAGGAGTTGGAATTTTAACCTAAATATAAAAGGCCAACTAATGAGAATTAGGGTTAAGTGATTAAAACAAAAGGAAAGTCTTTTTTTCTTTACTCTCTCTCCCTTTTTGCGCCAACTCCAAGCTAGCTTCTTGGAATTTCGGCCAGCCCTAGTTGAACACCAATTTTGTTGGTTCAATTTACCCCTCTCTAGTGTGGATTACTCATTGGAGGTGTTCGATTTTGGACACTATGGTTTGCGACAACCGGTGCGAAGTAAAATCAACTATTCTACAAAAATCAAAGGTGATTTTTCTTATTCTCATATAGTTATATTGTATATTCATGGAAAGATCAGATCTAATGGTTAAAAAAATTTTAAAATTCCGCTCATGTATGTGATGCATTTAACCGTTAAATTTCAACATGGTATCAGAGCCACGGTTTTGCCATGGATATACAATTCTATATTTTTTTGCGGAATAAGTTTTGTTTTGAGTTATTTATTTCAAGAACTTTAAAATATTAGATTTGATTATTCATGAATGAGAAATATTGATTTCTGATTGTATGTGTGATCAAATAAACTTGGTGGAAACAAAAACAAAATTTTGAATGATTGTGATTAGGGTTTGGCGTGAAACCCTAGGTGATTTAAGGGGCTGTTCTAATTTAATTTCTTATGGATCCATTAAAACATAATTTAGATGATATTTTATGTGTTTAATATGTGATATTAAGCCGTAGGATCGAACGGAATTAAAATCGAACAAGTTTTGCATGAAAACTAGTTTAGTCGAAAAGTTCGATAAGTTGGTGTTCTTCGTGTGTTCTTGATGTGTTCTTGGTTAGAACGAATTTTGATCTTATAAATATGATATATATGATATATTAAAGTGTTTTTAATTAATTGGATTAATTAAAATGGGCCTTAAATTAATTTGATTAATTTTAATTTATTAAAACCACTTAATGGGCTTAATTATGTTTACGGACTTGGTTTAAATTAGTGAATGACTTGGTGGGCCCAAGGATCTGATTTAAATTAAACATTATAAACATTAATTAAGTTTATTAATGGGTTTTAAGGGCTGGAGTGGGCTTGGCTCATTCCAAAAGGCCCAAATGGTCCAAAAGACACAAAACTAGTATGTGTGTGAACACAGTTAGGGTTTTTCTTCTGTGGGTTTCGGCCTACATTTGTTTTAAGCCCAAAATTGATTCTTTTAATTATTTAATATGATTAATTAATTAAATAATCAATTTATAATTAATTAATAATCAATTGGATTGATTATTAAGACAAGAACACATGCATGCAAAAAGGTTTCCTAAAATGAAAGTTTCCAAAATGGAAAAAGGTTCCTAATTTGATCACATCATTAAATAACTCAAAATATAGTTTCAAAGGTTGAAACAAAGTTAGTAATCCATTTATTTATGCATTAGAGAGGCATATAAGGGTGAATGATTGGCATGATGGTTAGTTATGGACAAAGCCCAATGTGATTGAGCATAATGCATATTTTGGCCCAATGAGGACTTTCATGTCCCGGCCACTTGTTTTTAGTTTGTATTTCATTTCAAATTGTAATATGTAATTAGATTACTTAGATTAGAATTAGAAATAGAGATGGAGACCAATATCAAGGAGCAAGATGGGCCGGATGGAGATCCAACAAGCTTGATGATACTGTAATTATTTTCTTGTTTGAATCATGCATACTACCTAGGTGTGACCTTTTGATTTCCCTCTTGGCTCGGGGAAATCAATGTAGTGAAGTCCATAACTATACCATATTTGTATGCTTATATTTATGTGATAGATATAGGATGCATACCAATGTATGCCAACCATGTATGATGAGTCTTAATTAACTAAAACCCTCAAACAAATACTAAGGTATATAAGCCTTCCATTAATTTGAGGAGAACCAGAGTTCTTTATAGTGTGGGTTGTTGACCACAGTCAAGCTCACATTATATCGAATATGTTCAAATCTAGTTAAATGGGTCATCTTAGCTAGCCCATTAGTTTGTTGACCACAGTCAAGGCTAGTGGTTCTAGAGGCAAGATTAGGGAATGCATATATGATATGCATGCATCAAGAGTTGATAACCTAATGATCCAATAGTTGTGTAGAGACACAATTGGTATAGAGATACCTACCTTTCAAGGGTATGGAATTTGGCTTGTTGAGCACAGTCAAGGTCAAATTACATATCAAGGATTGGATATTGGCCCACTAAGAAAACCATCGGGTTTTCTCGGATTATATAGTGAGGGCTATTAATTCGCAATAAAATAGTGGGAGTAAATGGATTAATTAAAGACCTTATTAATGCATACATATATATATGAACATACTCTCATATCTTTTCTTTTTCACATCTAGGTCATCATCATGAGCACATCAAACATTAATATACGATCAATCTTGGATAACAAGCTGGTTGGCAACAACTATTCTGACTGGATCAGGCAAGTGAGAATTGTTCTCAGAGCTGAAAAGATCCACTATGTCTTGGATAAAGATCCACCACCACTTCCATCAGATGATGCCATTGATGAGATCAAAGGCATTTATCGAAAATACATGGAGGATAGTGAAACAACAGCATGTCTGATGCTGGGTGTTATGTCCTCGGAGCTTCAGAAGCAACATGAAATGATGGATGCTAGAACCATCGTTTTGCATCTAGAGGAGCTTTATTCTTCTCAGGCTAGAACTGAGCAATATGAGATTGCTCGAGCTCTATTTAGCTGCAAAATGGTGGAAGGCACTTCAGCTGCTACTCATGCATTGAAGATGTATAGGTATATTAAGCATTTGAGTAGACTTGGCTATGTTATGGATAATGATCTATACATAGATTTAATCTTGTACTCGTTGGCTCCAAGTTATGCACCTTTTGTGCTTAACTTCAACATGAACAAGATCCAAGTATCCATTCCTGAGTTAATCAATATGCTCAAGACAGTTGATGGATCATTTAAGAAGGATCCAAAAAGTGTCATGGTTGTCACTTCTGCTAAAGGCAAGAAGCAGAAGAAGAAGAAGAAGATAACCAAGGCGCAGCCAAAGAATGGTGGGATCTCCAAGAAGAAGGTTGCCAAGAAAGAGAATCCCAAAGGAACTTGCTTCCATTGTGGAAAGGATGGTCATTGGAAGCGTAACTGCAAGGCCTATCTAGATTCTCTCAAGGAGAAGAAGCAAGCTGATGCTTCTACTTCAGGTTTTCATATGATTGAAATTAATACTTATTCTATTGCTTCAAAACAATCTTGGGTATTAGATACCGGATGTGGATCTCATTTATGTAATGATCTACAAGGGCTTAAAAGCTTTAGAAGAGTTGGAAAGGCAGAGATATGTTTGCAATCAGCTACTGGACAGAATATCTCTACAATAGTTGTGGGGACTTACTATTTGCCTCTTCCTAATGGATTAGTACTGGAATTAAATAATGTTATTATGTTCCAGCTTTGTCCAAAAGTATTATTTCTTTCAGTTATTTGATGAACGATTATGATATTTCTTTAAAGGACAAATGTTGTTACATTTTTAAGAACAATATATTTTATGCAAAAGCTATCATTGAGAATGGTATATTTGTTCTTGATTTAATTAAATAAGTACATAATGTGGATACCAAGAAAATGAAACATGATAATCTAAATACCTCATACTTATGGCATTGTCGTTTAGGCCACATAAATGAAAAATGCATGACCAAATTGCACAAGTCAGGTGATTTAGGTCATTTGATTATGAATCATTTGATACATGCGAATCTTGTTTATTGGGAAAAATGATAAAAGCTCCCTTTATTGGTAAAGGAGAACGAGCTAAAATGGTTTTGGACTTAATACATTCAGATGTATGTGGTCCAATGACTACACATGCCAGAGGAGGTTACTCCTACTTCATTACTTTCATAGATGATTATTCCAGGTTTGGATACATCTATCTAATGAAATATAAGTCTTAAGCATTTGAAAAGTTCAAAGAATTCAGAAATGAAGTAGAGAAACAACTTGGCAAAAGTATTAAAACACTTAGATCAGATCGAGGTGGAGAATACTTAAGTCAAGAGTTTCAGGATTATCTTAGAGATAATGGGATTTTATCTCAATGGACTCCTCCATATACACCACAACACAATGGTGTATCCGAAAGGAGGAATCAAACACTATTAGCTATGGTTCGATCAATGATGAGCCGAGCGGACTTGCCTAAGTCCTTTTAGGGATATGCACTAGAAACTGCTGTTTATGTGTTAAATAGAGTTCCTAGTAAATCGGTTGATGTTACTCCATATGAGATGTGGAATAACAAGAAACCCACGCTTTCTCATATGAAAGTATGGGGTTGTCCTGCTTATGTGAAGAGGACAATGTCAGACAAACTGGATGTTAAGTCTGACAAATGTTTATTTGTGGGATATCCAAAAGAAACGTTTAGATATTATTTCTATCATCGCTTAGAACAAAAGGTGTTTGTTTCAAGGCATGTTGTCTTCTTGGAAAGAGAATTTCTCCTATGAGAGGATAGTGGGAGTAAAATTGAACTTGGTGAAGTTCAAGACCCACAAGTAGAAGATGATCAACCGATTGAACCCGAAACTAAATTTCATAATGATGAGATTACAGTTGAACCTGATTATACACAAAATCCTAGAAGATCTACTAGGATGCGTTCTATCCCTGTGAGATATGGATTTCACATTGATTCGGATAGAGGCATAACTGTAGTAAAGGACAATGAGCCTACAAGCTATCAAGAAGTTTTGAACAGTTCAAAATGTGATTTATGGCTTAAGGCTATGCAGTCTGAAATGGACTCCATGTATGAGAACAAAGTATGGACTTTAACTCAACCACCTGAAGGGATAAAACCCATAGGGTGCAAATGGGTCTTCAAAAAGAAGACTGACATGGAAGGTAATATAGTTACCTATAAAGCTTGCTTAGTAGGAAAAGGTTATCGTCAAAAAGAAGGTATTGACTATGACGAAACTTTTTCTCCTGTAGCGATGCTTAAGTCTATAAGAATACTTTTAGCCATTGCAGCTCATTATGATTATGAGATTTGGCAAATGGATGTGAAGACAGCTTTCCTTAATGGAAATCTTACCAACGATGTGTATATGACACAACCAAAAGGATTCACATCAGGAAATGGTGAAAAGGTATGCAAGCTTCAAAGATCCATTTATGGATTGAAGCAAGCCTCTAGGAGCTGGAACATACGATTCAATGAGACAATCAAAGAGTTTGGTTTCTCACAGAATGAAGATGAACCTTGTGTGTATAAAAGGGTCAGTGGGAGTGCAATTGTCTTCCTAGTTCTATATGTAGATGACATATTGATCATGGGAAATGACATTTCTCTTCTCCAATCAGTTAAAATATGGTTATCCAAGCAATTCTCAATGAAAGACCTTGGAGAAGCATCCTATATTCTGGGAATAAGGATCTATAGAGATAGATCCAATAGGTTACTAGGTCTTTCTCAGAGTACATATATAGATAACGTATTAAGGAGGTTCAATATGGATCTCTCTAAGAAAGGGTTTATACCCATGGTGCATGGGAAACATCTTTCTAAGTCTATGTGTCCACAAACACTAGAGGATAGAGAGAGCATGAATAGAATACCATATGCATCTGCAATTGGTTCTATCATGTATGCTATGTTATGTACATGTCCAGATTGAGCATTTGCTTTGAGTGTCACAAGCAGATTCCAATCTAATTTTGGAGAGGAACACTGGGCAGCTATCAAGAATATTCTTAAGTCCTTGAGAAGGACTAAGGATATATTCTTGGTATATGGAGAGGGCAGTTTGGAAGTAAATGGGTATATAGATGCCAGCTTCCAATCTGACAAAGATGATTGTAAATCACAATCTGGTTATGTGTTCATAATGGGAGGAGGGGCAGTTAGTTGGAAAAGTTCCAAACAAGAAACAACTGTTGATTCCACGACGGAAGCTGAGTACATTGCTGCTTCAGAAGCAGCCAAAGAAGCAGTCTGGATCAAAAAGTTCATAACTGAACTAGGAGTGGTGCCTTGCATTGTTGATCCGATTCCTTTATATTGTGACAACAATGGAGCCATTGCGCAAGCAAAGCAACCACGGTCACATCAGCGATCCAAGCATGTTCTCAGATGCTACCATCTCATAAGGAAAATAGTAGCTAAAAATGATGTGGAAATAGAAAGGGTTACCACAGATGACAATGTGCCGGATCCCCTCACTAAAGCACTTTCCCAGATTAAGCATGATCACCATATAAATAGCATGGGTCTGAAACATATGAGTGATTGGCTCTAGTGCAAGTGGGAGATTGTTAGAGAGTATGCCCTAGAGCCCATGTAATAGGGATGTTTTTCATATGTATGAAATTTATATTCTTAATAAAAGGCATCATTCATTTATTAATGCTATGTTTGAATACATAAGTTTGTAAACCTTAAATTAATAAATGAAGTCCTAGATATTATAAACATAGTGCAAAGACAATCATGAAGGTGTTCATGATGTGAGATGTCTATTACATGCAAATGTCTTAATATCTAAATATCCCTAGTCAAAGAATTAATAAGATAGGACATTGTTAATTCGGACAGACCAGCACATGTTATGCTTCTTGAATGGTTCAAGCAGTGGTTCTCATAACTGTGATTATAAAAGATAATCAAAGATAACATGTGGATGCTTGTTAGAAGAACAAGTTCATTGGAGACCTGCATAGAGAATCCTCACATGGATATTAAATCTATGTCAGTGAGGAATCTCTTCATAGCGGTTGTGCAAGTATCCTTAGACTTGAGATCACCAAAGTTATTTTAAGTAGCAAGTGGTATACTTTGACTCCATAACTGATTACTTCCAAATATGAGTGAACATAGTTAGGAGATTGGGTATATCATGACCTACTTGAAGATAGTTGAGTGATTGAAAAAGGATTCACCATCCCAGATTTAACAAAGGAAGTTATCTCACATGATTATATAATTGCCTTGTTCAGTGAATCTCTGGCCAGAGTAATATGCCGAGATGGATGGAGATCCATGAAGGGCATTTTAGGAACAATGGTTAAATTAATAGAACATACATAATTATATTTATATGAGTTGACAGAAATCCATACTCAGAATCTAATTGAGATAAGAGTGGTGAAAGGAGTAATTGCACGGTAACTGTTTCTATGGAAGGGTACAGTCAAACCACATGACTTTCCTGACATTTGGGTAGTCATGATGCCTAGCTAGAGGCCAATCATGACATGTATAATGATGTATCAAAAGTATCAATAGGGATTGATAAGATGATTTAAAGGAGTTTAAATCATGTGAGTTTTGAATAGAACTCACAATTACATATTATACTGCCAACATGGACAGGAACCCAATAGGTCACACACATATAGAGAAAAGGGTAAAATGGTAAAATAACAAGGATAATAATATTTGATATTATTATGAAGGTAGAGAAGTGAATAAGATAATAATTAATTAAAGAGTTTAATTAATTATGATCAAATAAAATTGTCCGCGGAACTTTTAAGAAATGTTCTGCAAAATTGGACCTAATTGAAATAATGTATTTTATGATTAATTATTATTATCTTATAAGTGTTATAAGACTACTATAAGTGTTATAGGACTGATATAATAATTAATAGGTCCATTGGAGAAATTATAAAGGGCCAAAGGAATGAAGAAGTTGGAGGAAGCCCTCTAGAAGAGGGCCACACGCCAACTCCATACAGAAGGGCTTAGAGGGCTTTTTCTTGGACCAAATTAATTTATATATGTTACATAAGTGTTATGGAACTTACATAATTAATTTGGTTGGATTTGGAATCCATATGGGTATTTAAATTCAATTAGATGCACAGAGGGCCTAGTTTGTGGATTTTGTGCATAGACTTTTATGAAAAGGTTTAAATTGGATTTAATTAAGCCCAAATGATTATAATTAATTCCAGAGGCCCAATTAATAATTCTCCAGCAATTTGAAAGAGCCCAATCTCATTAAGGAGTTGGAATTTTAACCTAACTATAAAAGGCCAACTAATGAGAATTAGGGTTAAGTGATTAAAACAAAAGGAAAGTCTTTTTTCTTTATTCTCTATCCCTTTTTGCGCCAACTCCAAGCTAGCTTCTTGGAATTTCGGCCAGCCCTAGTTGAACACCAATTTTGTTGGTTCAATTTACCCCTCTCTAGTATGGATTACTCATTGGAGGTGTTCGATTTTGGACACTGTGGTTTGCGACAACCCGGTGCGAAGTAAAATCAACTGTTCAACAAAAATCGAAGGTGATTTTTCTTATTCTCATATATTTATATTGTGTATTCATGGCAAGATCAGATCTAATGGTTAAAAAAATTTTAAAATTCCGCTCATGTATGTGATGCATGTAACCGTTAAATTCCAAAAATTTAGGCCTCATTTTTCATGCACACTAAGTGTTCAATGAAATGCCACGATGACATTTGCATATGTTTTTTTCCTCTTTTCTTTAAATTTTCTCATGCAAGTATGTATTTTGCCCTAATTATCATTAGATTTTAGATATTGAGACAAAAATTTGATTGGTGCATATTTATGCAATGCCATGATTTTATGTTTCCATGTGAATCCTTACCTTACCCTTTATTCTTGATGTTTTTACATATGGCCACACATATGACCAATTCCTCATGGTATTTATTTTTTCCTCTCGTTATTGACTTTCAAGTTGTGATAGCGACCATTGTGATTCAACTTTACTTACATGTTTGTCATTTCGATTAAGCCATATTTTAGAACTTGAATGCTCTTTTTGGTTATTTTGTAGTGGCTCTTAAATGTGCTCATGCAGAAGCATGGTCTATTTCTTCTTTCAGATTCCTAATTATATAAACTTAACCTTACACAAGATATATAAAGTACTTTTCGAAGGTTGAATAAGTGAATCCAATATAATTGGATGATTTTTATCTGAACCTTGTTAATGTTAATCTAAAGGTTGAAGTTAATCGAATAATCACAAACATTGGGTCGACTGAGTTTTTCAACAAAAAAAAGGAAGTTTACTTTAACCTGACTAGAGATTTTCTCAATACCTTTCAGTGCACATTCGAATTAGATGAGGATGAAGATGGGATTGTGTGATTTCACACTACAAGAAAATTGCAGAATAGCGATGAAAATTAGCGAGGACAATAAAATATGTTGCTAAATGCACAATTTAGCGACAACATTGCGATGAATAATGATTTTTGTTGCAAATATTGTTAGTTGTGAGTGGAAAATAGATTTTGGGACGATTTAATGAGAAATAATTTTTGGTGTAGCTAATTTTGGGTGCCAAAATTTTGGTACAAAAAATAGAGACGACTTTGCGAGCAAAGACCCCTCTTTAAATCTTAATTCACAGCTAGAATGATAAATGAACCTAAATCCTCACTAATTTGGTGAGGAACAAATCCTGGCTAAATTAGCGAGGACAATTCCCTCACTAACGGTTAAATAGTTTAGCATATTGACATATTAACCATTTAGCGAGGACTTAATCCTCGCTAAATTAGCAAGGACAATTTCCTCGCGAACGGTTAAATAGTTTAGCATTTGACATATTAACCATTTAGTGAGGACTTAATCCTCGCTAATTTTGCGAGGAAAAAATCCTCGCTAAATTAACGAAGATAATTCCCTTGCTAACCGTAAAATAGTTTAGCATTTGACATATTAACCATTTAACGAGGGCTTAATCCTTGCTAATATTACGAGGAACAATTGCTCGTTAAATTAGCGAGGACAAAACCCTCGCTAACAGGTAAATAGATTGGCATTTGACATATCATAGATGAAGCATTTAGCAAGGACATATCCCTTTCTAACTTATCTTGTAATGTAGTCCTCGCCAATTTAGTGAGGATATATCCCTCGCTAATTTAGCTTGGAATGTAATCCTCGCCAATTTAACGAGGACATATCCCTCGCTATTCCCTTGCTGATACTTAATTTTCATCTTTTATGTGAGGATTAACTAGTTGCTAGGAAATGTTCCATGCTAAATTAGCGAGGTAAGTTTTGTAGCCAATCTCCTAAAATTCTATTTCTATATTAGCGGGAGATCACAATTATTTTGGTAGTATTCCTATTTTTATGGCTCTTTATACTTAAAACTTTATTTGTCCCTCACTTTCCCTTTCTTTCTCATTTGCTCCCATATCCCAAAATCGTGAAAACTAGAAAAACCTAATTCCTAATAATTGCCGATTTTTGATCTACTGCTATCGCCATTTTTGATCTATTGCTATCGCTACAGACCTTGCTCATTTTCCCTCCTACCCTATCTTGTTTTCCCCTCATAGTCGCATAAGCACACTGTCACTCGGTGTCCCCAATCACAGTGCTCACTTGAAATTTCGTTCTTTGGTTTTGCACCATAAGTGGCCACTCCAGGTTAGTATGTTTCTTTACAATTTATTTCTTGATATTTCGCTAGTGGATTACAACCACTCAATCCCTTTTATTAAAGTACCCTTTTCATAATCTTTAGACCAGTTGGGTTTCATTAACTGCTAAATCGCGATATAGAAACCCGCACCGATGCTTCTTTCTTATTCAACAATTTTTCTTGTTTTAGGGTTCTCTTATGATGAATTACAACTGATATTTTATCTTTCGATTTTACGATAAGAATCACCACCTATGGCTCTTCCTCTCTGCAAGTTAGGCATCCTCGTAGGTGCAGGTGTGAACAATTTGGCCCTTCCACTGATTTTTCTTTTTTTTTAATTCCAATTTGTCTACTTCATAAAGTGGGTTTTTGATAAACTCTTAGGTTTTATTTTGATGTCTAGGTGAATTATGATGCTTGACGTACTGCTTTTATGTAATATTGTGGTTTAAGGTTGTCTATAAGCTGGTTTAGCTAGGACTGCTCTATTTTTGAACAGCTTATATTCATTTGGTTTCTGGTTGTGATTATTGAACGTCTATAATTTCAGTCAATGCAGTTGTTTCTGAAGTTTTCTTTCTCTAATCGCTCATCCATTTTTTTCACATGCTATTTTTCTTCTATCACTATGAACATTCAATGTACTCCCTCACCTTCTATTGCTTCATATAAATCTCAAGGTCAGTTGCTTGGTGGGATTTTATAATGTTATTCCCAACTCGTTTTAGTCTTTTCATGGTTTCACTTTTTTGGTAAAAATTGAGGTTTCGGTCATCTTGATTTTACATGCAACATAATACTAGAAATCATTGTTGTTGTTTATCCTCCAAACATGTAGATTGATGTACCTATGTAGTGTGAAGAATTAAAGAAAATCCATGACATGATATGAAGTTCAAAGCTTTATTTTATGGTGTTAGTGTTCAATTATGAGTGGAATTTTGACGTAACCAATCTTTTAATTGGGTCCAGGCAGATTTTATAAAAGAGCTTCTATATGGAAGGTTTGCTGATGAACAGTTTGCTCCAGTAGTCCTTCTTGATGCTTGGTTCCTTCAGTAAGGTATTATAGGCTTATTTTATTTTTACATAAAGATTGAGTCAAGATCTCTCTGCTTTTATTTCCTTTTGACAATGAATATACACGGTTCAATTTAGCTCAATCCTTTCCTCATTTAGTCTCTTGGGGACTATATGTAGTTGCTAGTTAACTATTCATTTTTTTGGTGTAATTGTGATTTTTTTGTTTATATCTTTTATTCTTTTTCAAGTCAAACAGACATTACCCCTACGTGTGCTCAATTGTGCTTGTTTGTGTGATGTGCTTGTGAGACCCCATACATGACCCTAATTAAATTTCATGTTTTGAGAGGAGTTTTTATTTGATTAAGATTAATTATTTAATGAGGAATTCGTATAAATAAGTGGTTAAGGGATAAATTATGTTATATTTATTTTAATGGCACGGAAAATAAATTGATTAGTGTGATTTAATTTTAATTGAGGGTTTAATAGGAGTATAATTATTGATTCGGGGTAAATTGATAATTATGACATTTTATGGGGTCAATTGAGAATTTAAGAATAGTGGAGAGGCTAATGTAAGGAAGAGGTTAAATGATGAGGTTGAATTAAGAATGAATTAAATGGTGGGGTATAATTTGTGACATGCAAAGAATTGGATGTTATTAATGTGACATGCAAATTCTTGAGGGATTAAAGAGGACATTTACCATAGTATTATAAATAGAATAATCTTAGTGGATGGAAAGAGAATAGTGAGAGTGAGTGAAGGTGTGGTCGGCATTGAGAGAGGAGAAAAACCAGAAAATTTACTTCCTTGCATTTTCTTTCAAGCCTTTGAATCTTCAAGCTAGTTAAGTGACAAATCTTGATGGTTAATTAAGGCATTTAAGTGCTTAACTCTAAGGTAAGTGGTTTCTATTGAATTTCATCATCATCATCTTCTTCTTCTCATCTTGGTTGTGGTAAATGATGAACAAGTGCTGGAAATGATGGAATAATGGGGAATGAATTGTGTTGTAGTTAAAGGAGGAGATAGAAAGGATAAAGACATTGCAAGGGATTGAAAGCTTGGGTGTGATAGGGATTTTGGCCAAGGTATGGGAACTTAGGATTATTCATATTGCATGTGAAATTATCTACTGGAACATGTTGTGGTTGGCTTGAAATCTAGAGAAAAGTAAAAAGAACACAAGATAAGAAATGCATGTGAGTCTTAAAAATTCTGGGTTTGAGTTCACTGGACCTAGTTGTACTATTTTGGTAATATCTTGAGTTTGAGAATAGATAATTAGATGATTCAAATTGGGTCTTAAACTACACTTACATACAAAGATTTCATAGGAAGAAATCACACTCAAATTCTGCCTCTAGATATTTTTTATGATTTATTGAATTTAGGAAAACTTCTAAATTCGGATTCTGGACCAGGTTGGGGAAAAATTGAGATATCTGTATTTAAAATGATCAGAATGATATGAAATTAATTTATATGAAAACTATACTCATAAATAAACATTTTATATGAAGTAAGTAATGCCTAATTTTATTTCTAAGTTTGTCAAATAATTAGCATGAAATTCGTTGAATCTGTTGGGACTGTTAGGGGTACAGATGTTGGTATTTTGGGCATAAGTAATAGTAGAGAAGTCAAAATATTATTCTGTAAAATTCTGAGTAAACTAGATACCTAGGAGTACGGTTTTTATGAAGAAATGTTGGTCTAAATCCCTCTTGATTTTATGCTATGAATTTTTATAAGTGACAGCCCACACTGTTTTGGTTCTATGAACAGCCTATAGTATTTTTCAAATAACTCAAGCTATAGACCTGATATTAAGATTAATTTTGATGTTATGGAAACTATACACATAGGGGAATAAGATTGTAGAAGACCATTTTTCCTATAAATGACATCTTCAATTTCAAATTTGGCTCACAAGTAGAGTCCAGAATGCTGCCCTGTGCAGATTTTTGTGATATTTTATTCTATGACTTTTAATTAATTGAAATAAAAAGTTGTTTATGTGATTGTAAAATAAATTGGATAGAGCATGTAATATGACTATAAATGAAGGATTTATAGGCATATATATACATTCGTATGTGTACATAAATAAATATTAGTGATGAAAATATCTAACTTATACATATAATTAGACTTGTACATGATTGTTATATGCCAAATTGATGTACACATATGTAATCCTATGATATGAAAGTGCACATGAGTTGAATGATGATAAAGGCATATATATAGATAAACATGCTTATAAGAATAAGCCTACTATATGCGAATGTACCTACAGGTATGTATATTTATAATTATGTTTATGAGTGTACGAGCATGTATTTGCCCTATGAGATAGATGATGTTTTAGCATGACTATGAATATGTGAGATGCTGAATGAGAATATGATCAAGTTTATGATATAATTATCTATATGAGTGTATGAGCATGAATAAAGTATTGCCTGCAATAGAGTTCGGATGTGGATAGATAGGCGCCTATAGGGAATTGCAGCTGCCACAGTCGACCTTTTTAGGTCCATAGTATAGTTGATCCTGCTGGATCTTGTACAACTCATTTGGGTTGTTGCTTGACCCTTTTGGGTCCTTGACCGGTCCACCGTATAGTTGGCCCTGATTGGGTCCATAGTTTTGATATCTTCGGATATCTACCGTTGATACTCTCGGGTATCCACCGATCCTGTTATCCACTCTTAGAACCTAAGCAGGCTAAAGTAAAGCATTAATGTTTCACAGTTAATTACCGTATGAACTATGCATCTGATATATGATTTATCTTGTTTAACGGCGGTTGCATAAGCATGTATTGGTATCTATTTACATTATATACAGATCTCATCATGAATTGTATGTATTCAAGTATGCTATCTCTTACTTTTTCCTGACTTGTAAATATTATTATTATTCAATTGTTTTATATGTCCTATACTTTTGACGACCATTGTGAGTGGTTGTCTTTCATGTTTAGAATCCCCACTAAGCTGTATAGCTTAGCACGGGTTATTTTGATCCGTGTAGGTTTTTGGTAGTCGAGGCTTTTGCACAGGAACTATTTCTGCATCAGGACAGGCCAACACCAGTCTATAGAAGTGGATGTAGGAAACTTTTGATAAATCTTGTTTAGTTCCTTACATGTTTAATATGTATAAGGGTTGTAATATATGTATATGTAAGTTATATGGAAATGAAGTTTGTAATAAGCTCATAGTGAGAATGCTGGTTTATGCATGCATCTAGAAGCTATAATACTCTATATAAATGTGCTGAAATGCTGAATGCTACACATGAAAGAAAAATGGCTAAAGTATGATGATATAGTATAATTATTAAGATATTGGGATTGCATATGAAGTCAATATGCTTATTCAAATTTAAATGTATAGGAAAGATGTGAGAATCCTGATTAGTATATTAGTTATATGATTATTTGGATAAAATGACGTAGATTGTATTATTTATAGTAAAGATGTGGTTTAGGGTGTTTCAGTGCTTGTGTTGTCATGGTTAATAACTTGTAAAGCCATTTTTCATGCATTATTACCCACGAGTACCTTTATTAGGTGTTGCATTTTGTTGCTTGTTAGAGTTGACAATTTATAAACTTTGTGTATCATATTTCTATTAAAACACTACTTTTCACTTTATATTAATGATGCAACTGAAAGACTTGAAAAAAAAAGAACCAGCAAAGGAATTGATTAATTTACTATTTGTGCTGCAGGTTTCTTCTCCAACTATCATTATTGAGAGAGCTGGTTCTTTGCCTGGATGCACAGAAGCTAGAGGGTTTCAAAAGAATTGACTAGAACTATCGCATCAGCAATTGGTCTTTTTGTATCCATTGAGCTTCATCTTAAGCTGGCTATTCTCCCTCCTGTATGTCAATATTATATTTGATGTATAGTGGTACTACTTTTGCATAGCTAATAAAGAGTGCAAGATAATTATTCTTTTTCAGATTTTGCAGATGTTAAATGACCCTAATCTTAGTGTTAGGGAAGCTGCTCTATTGTGCATTGAGGTAACTGGAACTTGTTGTATTGTATAACTTAACTATTTTAATCAAGATTGCTCTTCTAACTTTGAGAGATGGACCTGTGGGTAATTTTGGTGTTGGAGAGATGAAGCATGTGAACCTTAATCCCAAGAAAAGTAGTCTAAAGGTAAAGACTTCTACAAGGGAGGTGTCTGTTTTTAGGGGTTAACATCCTTTATCTAGAGTTATTATTATTATTTTGTATTCAAGCATGTAAATCCCTTAGAGATAATAATTCTTTGCCATTGTTATCATCATTTTCTTCTGTACAGTTTTCATAATTGTGTACTGCATATTTACTACTATTTTAACATGGGACCTTTTTGTTTTCTTTTTTGAATGATGCATTTAAACTATAAAATATCCATTCATAATTGTGTGTTGCAAGAGGCTGTTCATCTTGTCGCAGGAAGTTATGCTAAAGAGGTATTCCTCTTTACTGCGAAAATGAGAAACTTCAAAATTTTCATTTCTGGGGTTAACTTCAATTGCTTTTCCATGCGATGCAGGAGAAAGTGATGTCACAGAGAAACCCATAGATCCAATTAAGGTATACATAGAGAAGGAACTAATTAGGGAATTTGAGAAGATTGGTTCTATCATTGTTCCAAAGAAAGATTGGTCCATCCATATAGCTGCCACGTAGAGAGTTAAAGGTCTTGTTTTAGGAGTTATACATTTTCTTTCTTCTTTCTGTCACTCCTAGTTTCTTTGTTGTTTTGTCCCTCCTAAAGTAGTGTTTGCATTTAGAAATACTGGTTTTATGTTTTAACCATGAATCTTGGGTCAGTTCCTTATGGTTGGTCATATCTTTGAGTACGATTTTGCTAAAAGAGGCTGGTAACATTTGGCCTACAAGAAAAAGCCAGTAATGAGCTGCTAGCATATGGATAAAAATGTCAAGGAGGTGGTTTCTTGATTTCAATCTTGTCACTCGTAGTGTTAAAAAGATGTGAATGTAATGATAGGATCTTGGAGTGAAATAATTTAGGTTATATGTTGTGATAGCTACTTGTGGATTTACCCTGTCAAATTATATCTATGTTCTGACACGGAACATAACATGCAGTCTCTCAGGAAAAAGAAAAACACTGCACTTCTGTTAGCATAATTTTTGTTCTCTCTCTCTCTATATATATATATATATATATATATATATATGTATGTATCTTTTTTGTTGGAAAATGTCGAAACTGTTTACAAATTCAAAGTTGTCATTTTCATTGTGCTTCGTAGAAGCTAAAATTTAGTTTTTTATTTTACCTTTGAGTTTCTTTGAGGCCTTATTTGAAAATTTCAAGTTAGAAATTTTCTTCATATCTTAAAAAAAATGTCATAGGATTTTAGCAAATTTTCTTCATATTAGTTGAATAATACACAACCTTGATATTTGCCAATGTGGCTATGAAACAGTGCACTTGAAAAAACATTTAATCCAAAATCTGTCCTCTTAATAGAATATTCATTTATTCCTTTTCTGCTTTTGTATTACAGATGCTATGAATATCATTATTGGTGCTAGAACACTGGTATGATGCTCCAGAGATGTAGCGTTCAATTGAGCTTCATGGATAAAGTTAGCTTTGCTATCTGTTATCTTTCTCATGCAATAGGAGTGGTGATTATGCATGCAATTTCATGTTTCCACATTTTAATTCTGTAACCATGTGTTGTACATTTAAGTGTTCAATGGTAGGAATGAAATGTTTTCTAATGCAAGCTTAATGTCTAGTTCTAATTTGAGAAAGTTGCCTAATAGTGGGACAGTAGGACAACTAGGGGTGCATAAAAATGCCAATGGTGGAACAAAAATGCCAATAGCTCCCAAACATGGGCCCCTCAAATGAATGTTGTATGTAAAAATTCTTAATTAACTTTGATGCTGGGAAGGTTTATATCATGGCCGCTTCATGATTGATTGTGGTTAGTAGAGGATATGTAGTTTGAATCTGTTAGTAAATTGGAAGAGCCTTTGTTTTGGTGTCTAATGTTTGGATATCTATAGTTTGCTAGTTTAGAGGATTTCTAAGAAGAGTTCACGGATATAAATCAAGAGAAGCAAATTTCAAGACTTCATAGAATGTTGGCTCCCCATCTCCTTATAAGTAAAAGTCTAGAACTCTCTAAATGGCTGTGATTTGATTTCTTAGATTGCTACTAATACTGAGATAGAGTTGAACCTGATATACAAGATACCAAAGAATCATATAGGTACTTGGGTTCTTCTTCACATTACATTAGTTTTTTTTGTGTATGTATAAGTGTCTACCTTTGCGTATGTATTTACTTGACGTATGTGGAGCAAATAATTTTCTTCCACATTGAGATTGTGATAGGATATGCTATTATCTTGTATATTATCTGTTCTTTCTATACTAATTATTTAGTCAACATAGGTAGTTAATTGTTCTTTTACTTCTTTTGGCATCTTACTCTTGTATTGTGATTGATACTACATAAACTGCCCTTTTTGAAGTCTAAAATTAGATAACAATCCTTTTCAAATTCTAAAATAACTCTTATGTTGTTGATTTGTTTATTAGGTGTTTTATGTTTCATTTTATCACCTATTTGAGTAATAACTCCTGAAATTTTCCAAATTATAGCACGTTATTCTCTCCCTCTCTATCTATCAGCAAGAATTTGTTTCATTCTCATGATGTAGGTACACGATCTTACATGTAATTTATTCCCTAGAATTAGTGCACACTTTAACATATTGGTTTCCTTTGTTCATGACTTGAAAACTATTTTAGAAGACAATTATGGCTTTGACATCAGTAAGTGTCGCATGTTGTCAATGTCATAAAGAGCAAGAGCCTGGCACTTTGAATTTGAAGACAAAGTTGTAGGTTATATGGAGTGCTTGGATCCTATATTCCAGGATGGAGAAGACTCAGAATCATATGTAGCCTCTCTTGAGAGTGCTTGGCATTTTGTATTCTCTTTTAATATATTTGACTGAAGTGGAAATTTTTAATCTTTTTGCTTATACTATATCATTTTAGATATATTATTAGCAATGTTATACACTTGTAAATAACAATTTATTCATTAATATATATTTTTTATATTAAATATTGAGTAAATATAAATTTGTTATTTTTTAGTTTATTGTTTAAATAATGAAATTTTCATATTAAATTAATAAAAATAAGTTCATATTAACATATACTAAAGATAAATCTCATGATAAATCTCATGTTTGTAACAAAAGTCTTCCTAACTGAATTTAGCAAGGATATCAGCCCTCGCTAATTTTACGAGGATTCTAACTTTTGCGAGGAATTAGCCCTCACTAACTTTTGCGAGGACTTAGCGAGGGCTAATTCCTCACAAAATTAGCGAGGACTTAGTCCTCACAAAAATTAGCATGGACTTTAGCTAGGATGACTTTTGTTACGAAATTTTTGTCCTCACTAAACTGATTTAGCGACGAAAAATCATCAAAAAGTCCTAGCTATTTTACATTTTTCATGTAGTGTCAATTAGGCAGAAAAAATACCGGATTATGTTCAAAGAATTCACAAAGCACCTAGGATTTCCTTTTGATGGTGCATAAGAGCTTTCATATTCCTCACCTCGGCAGAACCTATACTAAATATAAGGATATGGTTCAGCCTCCATGGCATTTCCCATCTTCAAATGGTTTTCTTTACTTATTCATAATTATATTATATTGTCTGATTACTTTGTTTAGTTATATCAACTTATTTCAAAGTTTTACTTAATTATATATCTAGCTCCATAATGTTATGACATTATGTTTCCATAAGAAATATTATATGCCTATATTTATTCAAACTTAAATTATACTAATTTTTGTTCCTTGAAATTTATATAATACATTTTATACCAACTATTACTTAACATCAATTAATTCTTTACATCTCATTATTTAAATCCAGCTAGCATGAAACTTTTACAATTATAAGTCTCTTCATGCTCTATTTTGTGCTATTTATATTTTTAATATTATTTTATATGAACACATGTTAATTAACACCAATTTTACCTTAATATCTTTTAATTACCTATATAAACATCATTATATTTTACCCCTAATCACATATACATATATTATTTTTATGTAAATTTTGTCATAACATATTTAATTACTATTTTAATACTAGAATTTCTTTTAGTACCTTATTAATTATCAAATTATCATTTTATTTTCTTTATAATACCATTCGGCCACCAAAGTTGTTTCCCCTAGATGGTTGTTTTCTATACATATTTATATTTATTTCATATCTAATCATCCTTTAATAATGTCATCTTGACTTATTTTGCATTTTTCTTTCATTTCATGTTATTACATAATGTAAACTCCATACTAAAATCTTAAAATTTAAATGAAATAAGGTGTAGTTTGTATCCACATACCTTAATTCTTGTCCTCCACATCTTACTCTTCATTTCCTTTGTCTTTCACCATTAAAACACCATAATCTTCCTTATGCTCCCTAAGTAGCCGAACATACTTCACAAGGAAACACCTATCAAGATGCTTTCTTAATTCACTATGACATCGTAACTATGATTCACCTACCTTAATCTACCTATTAGAGCCATTAAATCAAATTAAAATTTATGATTTCACCTACTTTGATTTTGGTTCCTAGGCTTAAATCTTTGATTTCTCCCACTTTCATCACTCATATTGAAGATTAGGAGCTACCATATTGTAGTAGAGAGGCTGAAATATTATAGAGGAGCTTGAATTTGGAGAGAAACTTGAAGAAAATTGAAGAAATGCTAAGAAGAAATGGGAGAGAAAATTCAGCCAAGGAGAAAACTCAAGAGAGATGGTGAAAAATGTAGAGAATTTTGGAAATTCTAAAGCTACTTGGTCTATATATACTTAGGCTAATGGGCTTGGTTTGTTCAATTAAGGTGATTGGGCCTAACTTAAGCCCAAATTAATGTTTCAAGCCCATTTTACACAAAAAATACTATTTCTCTCTCTTATCATGCTCAATTTCACTCCAAATTAATTCCATAATTTTTAAAATAATAAATTAAGTATCCATATAAATTTTCAGCCTGATCGAAGTTTATTTACTATCTGATTCACACAAAGCAGTCTTATAAGTAAAATTTTGACGTGACATATAATTTTTATACATATAATTTCATGTAAAAGTGAAAATTTTTGTGATTTTTAAAGATCATTTACTATTTTTAAATTTCCACTGAAACCTTGATTAGCCCTTGTCCTTAGTTTTTGACCATTTTTCTAAAACCAGTGTTCCCGATTTCATAATACTTTAAAATTTTACCCTGCATGCACTAGAGTATTCAAGAATATGTGGTTAAAATCTCAATTCATTCCAATGTGATTTTGATATACTTCTAGCTTTGACAGTCTAGTAGCCAATCCGAAACCTGAAATTCCAAAACTGCCCAAAAATTTATTTTTTTCTTCTAATAATATATTTACATTATTTCTACCTTGTCCATATGTTTAGAAAAATTTTCGAATTTGAGTACAAAATTTATGAGTCCGATCAAACTTTCGATCAACCCTTTTTATAGTACCGAGAAAAACTTTTCTATCTCATTTAAGGGTCGATATAATCTCATTTTCAGCTCAAATTATACCATCAGTCTTCATTTAGCATCAACATTCGTAAATCACTCTTAGGCCAAACTACTTACCGAGTCACCCATCCTTGAATTTTCCTGGTCTGAACACGTTTAACCTTTATACTTTCTCGAATTTCTTTGTTTTTTTCAACTCTATTTATTTCGAAAACTACCCGAGGTTATCTTTCATGCTCTGCAACATGCCAAATATGTCGGATGCAAGTTTCGGTATGTTACAATAAGAATGCTTGAGGATCTTGAAAAGGAGATGGATTGCTGATTTTGGGCATTTAAAGCCAAGGACCATCACTCGATCAAGTGGACTGGCCACTCAATCGAGTGGTTTAGCCACTCTGCCAAGTGGACTGGCCACTCAATTGAGTGGTTTATCACGGCTTGCCCAGTCCTTTTTACTTATTATGTTTTAGATGCCAAACTTGATGTATACTCTTATAAACTCATTTTTGGTATAGTTTTTAATACATTATAAGCAGTTTAGTCCCTCAATTACTCAATCTTGATATATACACACACACACACACACACACACACACACACACAAAGGCATAAACCTTAAGGATTTGAATGAGATAATGTAAGGATGAGCAAGCTCGTCATAGTATAGTCGTGAGATTTGGAAAGTATGGTTACCATGAATATGGATATGGTATTGTATTAACTTATATTCATGAAGTTTTGCCCAAACCATTTATCAAGGATTTAATTTGTTTTGTATTGGGGCAATTATATTGAGCAACTATTGTTTAAGTAAATTAATGATCACCATGATCTCATAGACTATAAAAGAAAATATTGGTGCTATAATATGGAAGAAATTGAAAGTGCAATTGGTATAGTAGCATGTTATTGGTGTAAATAGGAAACAAATATGTAAAGAATGGAATATCCTATAGTATATTGCATTGAAGACTATTAAGAAATACATGTCTTCCCTTATGGATCTTTGTTTGATACTCGGATAGCTAAAATGAATTTCATTTCTATAAATATAATTGATATAATGGTATGTTATGCCCTTATGATACCATGAGAAAACTGAAGGTTAAATGTTATACTTTTACATGTGCTTGATTCAATATATGCAAATAGCTGCTCTAAGATTGTGCATCTAGACAGGTGATTACAATAATGAACCTATATACTTATATAAGAGCTAAGACAATATGAAATGGCACGAATAGATATTAATCTCAGAATTGAAACACCTTTATTCATTGTAATACATTTAATGTATGTATCTAATATATTGGATGAGCTTGAATGTGTGATGATTAAATTGAGTATAATGAAGCATGAAAGATGGATTGATGGATCCAAAAAGGTACATCTTGCTTGAGTGATTATGTGTTTGCATGTTATTTCATGCATTGATTTTTTAAATGATTTCATTCACATGAACCATCTTGATTAGTGTGAGTATTGTCGGCATGTGGTTTTAAATCACATTGCTTATCCCATGACAACATGCTTAATGGATAGGTATGTTTGCACTGACTGGATTAAGAATTTCAAGGAACATATCAATTAAGTATTGCACTGTTTGTGTGTGTGTGTATATGCCCTTGAGTTGATTGCCACTACAAATTTCTTGTGCTTAATGATGTGTATTATATCGAACTCATAGAATATTGATTATTGAAAAAGTGTTGCCTGACACTCCATGTATTGTTATACAATGATAATTATATGATTGAATAACAAAGTAAAGTATGGATTGTTATTGTAAAGAGGTTCCTCGCCTACTTTGGTACCTTCGAGTAACCTATATCTTTGAGTAACTTTGGTGCCTTCAGGTGACCTATACCTTTCGGTAACTCTTGGAACCTTCAGGTGGCCTATACCTTCGAGTAAATCTTAGTACCTTAGGGTGACCTGTACCTTCATGTAACTTTGGTTCCTTCAGGTGACCTATACCTTCAGGTAACTCTTAGTGCCTTTGGGTAACTCTTGGTAATTTTGGGTGACCTATACCTTTGGGTAACTTTGGTGCTTTTGAGTGACCTATACCTTCGAGTAACTTTGGTGCTTTTGAGTGACCTATACTTTTGGGTAACTTTGGTGCCTTTGGGTGGCATATACCTTTGGGTAACTTTGGTGCCTTTGGGTGACCTATACCTTTGGGTAACTTTGGTGCCTTCAGGTGACCTATACCTTTGGGTAACTTCGGTGCCTTTGGGTTACCTATACCTTCGGGTAACTTTGGTGTAGCACCTTTGTCCTTTAACCTATACATATCACTTTATCCTTCTCATTATGCAAGTTTAACAATACGACTTAAACATAAACCAACTATACAGAGAACATATATTCAAACTTAATACATAAAAGTGCTATACAAAATAGTCTCTTTACAAAATACAACAACTGATTAACATCTTAACATACAATATCTCTAATACCACAAAAACTTTACTATATATAAAGAGCCCAAAATAAAAGTCTATAATAGTCTCTTTCGATGACTTGAGTTGGCCATCCTACAGCAGATATCACCTTAAAAACCTACACGGATGAAACACCCGTGCTAAGTTATAAACCTTAGTGGGGAACTTAAATCATTATAAATAACCACTCACGGTGATCATCAACAAGCACACATCATGCCTTAATTATAACAATGATTTATTTTAAGAAATGAACAAAACTCAACATTTATAACCACTTATGGAAATCATAAAGTTCAACTGAAAAATTTACTTAGATGTTTCATTTAATAATATAATACCCTTTACCTTAATACACGTATCTTCACAAATTATACATTGTAAACAAAGCATTAATAGAATGCAAGTTCATCATTTAGCAAGCTAGCATGTATTTTTGATACTAATAATATTGCTTACATATTTTTTTACTATGTGGTCTTCTTGTAGATGAACATTCTATTTACAATAAAATGAATTCTATACATGAAATAGTATGACATCAATTAAGAACTTTCATGCTTTATGAAACTTTAAATTCATCAATAAACTTTTCTTTACCTTTGTAATTAAGTCTGCACTATTCTAAAGAAGTGGATAAATGGGATCAATATAGAGGTCTTGAAAGACAATCAATGAACCCAAAAGGGTCAATATAAAGGTCCTAAAGGACAAATAATTGACCCAAAAGGGTTAATATAGAGGTCCCGAAGGATAAATAATGGATCCAAATGGGCTTAAGCAAATAACTTAGACCTAAACAAGGTCAAACAGATAACTTGGACCGGTCAAGTGGACCAAAACGGGGTCGGCTACAACCCAAATGGGGTTGTTCAAATCAACGTTAAACTTTTAAACGTAAATAGGGTCACGTTAAACTTTTAATTTCAAGTGGACCTAAATAGGTCAAAACTATTCAGAAGCAACTGCAAGGTACCCTTATAGGCATGACTATCTATCCACATCTTAGACTTAATACAGGAAATAAAATCCTTTTGATTTATCTTTCTAATCACATACATATATTTATATATATATGTACAACTATGTGCGGAGTTTCATATACATGTTGATGTATAGACTTTATGTGAACATGATATCACAAACATGTACGAGCATAAATAAGTTGTACTCGTGATCAATTCAAATACAGTTAGGTCATTCACATGTATATAATAACGATACTTATCATCATGCTATCTTAAATTCCAATATTCATTTATTATATACATACATACCAATATTTCCCATTATTTCAAGATATACAGTAAAGTTTAGAATCATATATTGAGTATGCATATATTTTTACACATTCTTATATCATACTCATATATCACATTCATAGGAATCATAGTTATATAGAGATAAATGTACACATATATGTTATCATTATATAATTGCGTATTTATATTATTCACTATGAAAAAATGTCTTATATCATTACTCTTAAACATATTTCACATGACAAGCACAGTCAATCAACATAACATTACCAAGTAAAATTAATCATCCATATTTACATTTCAAGGTTGATGTCTAATACTATAGTGTATTAGTAAATCCATGAAATCGATATTAATTAGGTATATTCCTTAGCATATATATATATATATATATATATATATATATATATATACTATCTCATTTCAACATTTTAACTATGTTCATGTATGATGGTATCAGCATTTATATTTTCAATGTTTTAAACATGCATATACATGCACATTCAATTTGAGGTAATATAAATCATATTCATCTATAAGGACAATTTTGTATGTTCATATATACAACTTCCAGCATTCACGTATATGTATTTATATATATTCATGTTTTCTTCTTCAAATATTGAACTCTATATACATTTTATGGTATCAGATTTCATTTATCATGCTTTAACATTTCATTATCAATTTCATAGTTGAATAATTGAATAAAAATATACACTATCATTTGATTAAATATATATATATATATGCATAATTTCGCATAACCAGCCATGTACATGTTTTTTAACATACATGTATATACATAACATTTCAATCAAATATTTTATATGTTATTTGTAAATAAGTTTATTTTCATCTATAAATAGATTTAATGTAACAATTTTTAACAATATATATTAAAAATTCTTCCTTCAGAATTCTGCAGAGTGGCAGTTTCAAATCCAACTTATATGCCATTTTTTACCTAAAAACGTCATTTTTAGTGAAAATTTCCTTCTACAAACATGATCCCCTGTGTTTCATGTTTCTAGAACATCAAAAATATTTTCAATAGCACTTCTTGAACTCAAGATATTTACACTTTATTAAATACTATTCCTATTGATAGTGATGTGTATAGGTCCATAATTAAGCTAAAATTAGACAAGCTTAAAGAATGAATTAGGAAAATAAATTCCAATCCTAAGAGCTTTGACCAGATCAAAATGCAAGGAAAATCAAAGAACAAAAATCAAGATGATTTCCTACAAATTCATATCACAACATGGGTTACTCAACACCCTTTTCAAACCAAAAATAACAAGGCTTTGGTACTTTAATCATGCAAGAATTTTCATATCTTAGTTCAAAATTAAATCATTGCACGAACATAAATTACCAAATTAGAATAGACATCAGACACACATCTCAATAGGTATGGGAAAGAAGCTACCAGAATTTTTATTTACATCATTTTAGTTTTGATGTTTTTGTTGTAGTTATTTTCCTTTTCTTTTCTTCTTTTTCTTATTTTTTATAAGAAAGACTAGGATTGCTTACAAGGAATGTAGAGGTCCTTTTTACATGAGGACACCTCGATTCTGACCTGTATACATCTGGTTATCCAGACCACATAAATACAAGTGACTACTAGCTCTACTCATATCCTATGTTAAGTGGATAGCAAAGTAAAATTTATTGCCTAATCCCCCTCTTTATTTTCCTTTTTTTTTCAATGAATCTTGGTAACTAAATTCCCAAACCATAAATACATAGAATTACTTGATGTCTAAATTGGTTTTAACAAATACCTAAGGTGCAAAGATTCCAAATTAATTCCATGTAAAGGTCAATTTCCTCTATTAAATTAAGGCTTGAAGTTTCTAATTCAAAAGAATATTAAGACTACCATGAGGTGTATGAAAAAAAACAAACCATTGAGAAGTTCACTCATTTTCTTCCTAAATTGTAACAAGCCAAAACTAATTAGTTAAAAAATTGATTTTAGATAAAAAAAAAATTCCTTTGGAAAGAAAGTGAAGTTCAATAAAATGCTAAGGATAAAAGATCAAAAAGATATAGGAAAGGTGTTATGTCAACTAGACATAGCACTACCTTTTATTTCATAAATTATATAAACCCTAAAAGTTCTTAAATATCAGTTGGAGTAGAGGCGGCGGCTAGGTCAAACTCGCACAAGATTTAGACTTTAAATAACACTCTGCAATGTTGACATCCTTTAGGTAAGGCTTAAGCCTCGACCTTGCCTTACTACTTGGGCAAGGCTTACTACCAGACTTTAACAATCAATAACTCTTTCCACCAAAATTACTTTAAAATAGATCAGTTCTAATTAGCCTTAAAAATATAATTTCTTTAAAATTGACTCTATAGTTAGTAAAATTAATAAACAAGTAAAAAGTCCCTAGAATAAGCTAAAAAAATGCAAAATGGTAAGTAAAAATCAATCAGAAACATGCAATTTTGGTGAATTAACAAATTTCCCACACTTATCCCATACTTGTCCTTAAGCAATAATCAATCAACATAATTAATCCTGTCAAAAACCCTTTCATCCTCAAATAAATTCCAATCCTAAAAGCTTATAACTGATCAAAATGCAAGGCAAGTCAGAGAACAAAATTCAAGATGATTACATACAAATTCATATTACAACATGGGTTCCTCAACACCCTTTTAAAACCAAAAACAATAAGGCTTTGGTACTTTAAGCATGCACGAATTTTTATGTCTTAGTTCAAAATTAAATCACTGTACAAATATAAATTGCCAAACTACAATAGACATCACACATACATTTCAATTGGTAAGGGAAAAAGCTACTAGAATTTTTATTTGCATCATTATACTTTTGATGCTTGTGTTGCAATTATTTTCCTTTTCTTTTCTTCTTTTTCTTATGAGAAAAACTAGGATTTCTTACAAGGAATGCAAAGGTCCTTTTTATTTGAAGGCACCTAGTTCTAGCCTGCATACACCTAATTACTCAAACCACACAATTTCAAATAGCTACTAGCTCTACTCATGTCCTATTTTAAGCGGATAGCGGAGTAAAATTTATTATCTAATCCCCCTTTTTTTTTCTTTTTTTTCAAAGATTCTTAGTAACTAAATTCCCAAACCATAAACACATTGAATTACTTAATGTCTAAACTAGCTTTAACAAATACCTAAGATGCAAAGATTCTAAATTAATTCCATGCAAAAGTTAATTTCTTCTATTAAATTAAGCCTTGAAGTTTCTAATTCAAAATAATATTAAAACTGCCATAAATTGTACGAAAAAGAACAAACCATTAAGAAGCCAACTCATTTTCTACCTAACATTGTAATAAGCCAAAGCTAATTAGTAAAAAAAATGATTTTAGATAAAAAAAAAATTCCTTTGGAAAGAAAGTGAAGTTCAATATAATGCTAAGGATAAAAGATTTAAAAAATATGGGATAAGTGTTATGTCATCCACACTTAAACCAAATAAACTTTGCAAAAATTCATTTATCAACCAAATTTTGCTTAAGAAAATATGCTCATAAAAAATGGATTCAAAATATGCTCAACAATTATTGCAACAAATTTGAACAACAAAAATCAATAGGATAGTTCCATAATAAACTCCCCAATATAAACACAAAATCAACAAAAAAATAACCCAAAAATTTCAACACAACATAAAATCAATAAAAAATAATCCAAAAAATTTAGCCTATGGTAATAAAAATCAGCACAATACCATAAATAGAATTCCAACATAGCATTTCTATTTCAAACCCATCCTCCACACTTTCTCTTCGCATTATCCCTAATAAAGAATAATAAATCCATCATGGGATGATGGGTATAAAAATAAATAAATAAATAAAAGTAAAAACAATTAAGTGTAAAGTACTATCGTATTAATGGATCGGGCTTATTCTATTTGGATCAGTTGTTTGTGGAGATTAAAGCAGCGTTGGATGGTGGGTTATATGGTAGTTACGACAAATTATGGTGACATGATGGCTGTGGATGAAAATGTTAGACCAATTAGTTGGTGAAGAAAAGAAAAGAAAAATAAATAAATTGAGTGAGATATGCAAGTTAGAGAAGAAAAGAAAAATTAATTAATTAATTAATTAATTGATTATGTGTTTAAGGTGGTGAAGACGGAGGGTGGTCGACAGTGAATGCATGTTAGAGATGATGGATGTTAGAGAGTATGCCCTAAAGCCTATGTAATAGGGATGTATTTCATATGTATGAACTCATATTCTTAATAAAATGCATCATTCATTTATTAATGCTATGTTTAAATACATGAGTTTGTAAATCTTAAATTAATAAATGAAGTCCTAGATATTATAAACACAGTGTAAAGGCAATCATGAAAGTGTTCATGATATGAGATGTCTATTGCATGCAAATGTGTTAAATATCTGAATATCCCTAGTCATAGAATAAACAAGACAGGACAATATTAATTCGAACAGACTAGCACATGTTATGCTTCTTGAATGGTTCAAGCAGTGGTTCTCATAACTGTGATTATGAAAGATAATCAAAGCTAACATGTGGATGGTTGTTAGAAGAACAAGTTCATTAGATATCTGCAAAAAGAATCCTCACATGGATATTAAATCTATGTTAGTGAGGAATCTCTTCATAGCGGTTGTGCAAGTATCCTTAGACTTGAGATCACCAAAGTTATCTTAAGTAGCAAGTGGTATACTTTGACTCCATAACTTATTACTTCCAACTGGAGGTGAACATAGTTAGGAGGTTTGGTATATCATGACCTACTTAAATATAGTTGAGTGATTGACAAAGGGAAGTTATCTCGCATCATTCTATAATTATCTTGTTTAAAGAATCTCTGGTCGAAGTAATATGGCAAGATGGATAGGGATCCATGAAGGGCATTTTGGGAATAATGGTCAAATCAATAAAATATACATAATTAGATTTATATGAGTTTATAGAAATCCATTCACAGAATCTAATTGAGATAAAAGTGGTGAAAGGAATAATTTCACGGTAATTGTTTCTATGGAAGGGTATAGTCAAACCACTTGACTTTCCTGACATTTGGATAGTCATGATGCCTAGCTAGAGGCCACTCATGACTTATATAATAGTCTATCATAAATATCAATAGGGAATGATAAAATGATTTAAAGGAGTTTAAATCATGTGAGTTTTGAATAGAACTCACAATTACATATTATACTGCCAATATGAACAAGAGCCCAATAGGTTACACACATATAGAGAAAAGGATAAAATGTTAAAATGAAAAGAATAATAATATTTGATATTATTATTGGAATAGAGAAGTGAATAAGAGAATAATTAACTAAAGAGTTTAATTAATTATGATCAAGTAAAATTGTTCGCATAACTTTTTAAAAATGTTCTGTAAAATGGACATAATTGAAATATTGTATTTCATAATTAATTATTATTAGACTATAAGTGTTATAGGGCTGATATAATTATTAACAGATCCATTGGAAAAATTAAAAGAGGCCTAGAAGAATGGCTTTGGTGCAGAAACCCTCCAAAGGAAGGGTTTCAAGCCAATTATAGACAGAAGGCCTTAAAGGCCTAATCCTTTGACAAAAATAAATTAAATATATTTCATAAGTGTTATGGAGCCTACATATTTAATTTGGATAGATTTGGAATTCATTTGTGTGATTAAATCCAAGTATATGCACAAAAGGCCTAGTTTATGGGTTTTGTGCATAGTCTTTTGTGAAAGAACTTAAATTGGATTTAATTGAACCCAAATAAATTATTAATAATTCCAGAAGCTCATTTAATATTTCTCCAGCAATTTTAAAGAGCCCAATCCTATTATGAAATTGGATTTGTAACCTAACTATAAAAATCCAAGTGATAGGGTTTTAGGGTAATAAGGTGAACAATTAAGAGAAAAGAGTTTCTCTTATTCTCAAAACCCTAGCCGCCACTTTCCACTTGCTAGCATCAAGGGATTTTGGACAGCCTTGTATTTCCCCTTTGTTGGCTCATTTAATCCTTCTCTAGTGTGGATTACTCATTGGAGGTGTTCAATTTTGGACACTGTGGTTTGCGACAACCCAGTGAAAAGGAAAATCAATTGTTCAACAAAAATCAAAGGTGATTTTTATTATTCTCATTAATATATATATTGTAAATTCATGGCAAGATCAGATCTATTGGTTAAAAATTTTAAATTCCACTTATGTATGAGATGCATGTAACCGATAATTCCCAACATGGTATCAGAGCCAGGTTTTGCCATGAATCTACAATTCTATATTTTACGGAATAGTTTTTATTTTTGAGTTATTTATTTCATGAACTTTATAATATCATATTTTATTGTTCATGAATGAGAAATATTGATTTCTGGATGTATGTGATCAAAATATATAAAACAAAAAATAAAAATGATTCTTTTGAGAAAAGAACCATTGAGAATGGCTTATAGGGTTTTATTTTCAAATAAAGTTTAAGAGCTGTTATAAATTAATTTTTTATTGATCCACTCTAAGATTATTTTGATGATGATTTATGTGTTTAATATTTGATATTAAGCCATAGGATCAAACAAAATTAAAATCGAACAAGTTTTGTATGTAAACTAGTTTAGTCAAAAAGTTCGATAAATTGGTGTTCTTCGTGTGTTCTTGGTATGTTCTTGGTGTGTTCATATTTAGAAAGATTAAAATGAGTCTTAAGTTAATTGGATTAATTTTAATTCATTAAAACCACTTAATGAGCTTAATTATGTTTACGGACTTGGTTTAAATTAGTGAATGACTAGGTAGGCCTAAGTAGCTGATTTAAATTAAATATTATAAACTATAATTAAGTTTATTAATGGGTTTCAAGGGCTGGAGTGGGCTTGGCTCATTCCAAAAGGCCCAAATGGTCCAATAGACACAAAACTATTTTGTGTGTGAACAAATCTTAGGATTTATTATGTAGGTTTCGGCCTACCCTTGTTTTAAGCCCAAAATTGATTTTTTAATTATTTAATATGATTAATTAATTAAATAACCAATTGATAATTAATTAATAATCAATTGGATTGATAATTAAGGCAATAACACATACATGCAAAAAGGTTTCCTAAAATAAAAGATTCCAAAATGAAAAAAGTTTTCTAATTTGATCACATTATTAAAATAACTCAAAAGTATGTTTCAAGAGTTGAAACAAAGTTAGTAATCCATTATATGTTTTACTTTATGCATTAGAAATTCATATAAGAGTGTATGATTGGCATGATGGATAGTTATGGAAAAGGCCCAATGTGATTGAGCATAATGCATGTTCGGCCCAATGAGGACTTTCATGTCCCCGCCACTTGTTTTTTGTTTGTATTTCTTTTCAAATTGTAATATATAATTAGATTACTTAGATTAAAATTAGAGATAGAGATGGAGACTACTATCAAGGAGCAAGATGGGCTGGATGGAGATCCAACAAGTTTGAAGATAATGTAATTATTTTTACTTGTTTGAATCATGCATATTACCTAGGTTTGACCTTTTGATTTCCCTTTTTGGCTCGAGAAAATCAATGTAGTAATGTCCATAACTATACCATATTTGTATGCTTATATTTATAAGATAGATATAGGAAGCATACCAATGTATGCCAAGCATGTATGATGAGACTTAATTAACTAAAATCCCTCAAACTAATACTAAGGTATATAAGCCTTCCATTAATTTGATGAGAACTAGAGTTCTTTATAGTGTGGGTTGTTGACCAAAGTCAAGCTCACATTATATCGAATATGTTCAAATTTAATTAAATGGATCATCTTAGCTAGCCCATTAGCTTGTTGACCAAAGTCAAGGCTAATGATTTTAGAGGCAAGATTGGGGAATGCATATATGATATGCATGTATCAAGAGTTGATAACCTAATGATCCAATACTTGTATAGAGACACAATTGGTATAGAGATACCTACCTTTCAAAGGTATGGAGTTTGATTTGTTGACCAAAGTCAAGGTCAAATTTCATATCAACGATTGGATATTGGCCCAATAAGAAAACCATTGGGTTTTCTCGGATTAAATAGTGAGGGCTATTGATTCGTAATAAAATAGTAGGAGTAAATAGATTAATTAAAGACCTAATTAATGTATACATATATATAAACATACACTCATATGTTTTTTTTTTCACCTCTAGGTCATCATCATGAGCACATCAAACATAAATATACGATCAATCTTGGATAACAAGATAGTTGGCAGCAACTATTCTGACTGGATCAAGCAAGTGAGAATTGTTCTCAGCTGAAAAGATTCATTATGTCTTTGAAAAAGATCCACCACCACTTCCATTAGATGATGCCATTAATGAGATCAAGGGCACTTATCGAAAATACATGGAGGATAGTGAAGCAGCAACATGTCTATTGCTAGGTGCTATGTCTTCAGAGCTTCAGAAGCAACATAAGATGATGGATACTAGAACCATCATTTTGCATCTTGAGGAGCTTTATTCTTCTCAGGCTAGAACTAAACAATATGAGATTGCTCGAGCTTTATTTAACTGCAAAATGCCGGAAGGCACTTCGGCTGCTACCCACGCATTAAAGATGTAACACCCTAATTCCTTTACCATGGATAATCATCAAGCATCATCAATCATCATCCATCATAAACCTATTAAAGACTAGGCAATAATCATAATAATAAGACAGGCCATTATTACATGCCATAATAAATAAATCAACTCATAAAGAATAAGGCCTAACATAGTTGGCCAACAAAACATAATGACATCCTCAACACAACTAGAACCTGCCCGATCTTCTCTTTGATGGTGATCAAGCTGCTGAAGCTAACGACCAAGGTGGAGCTTATCCAAAAATCTACACGGATAAACAAACCCGTGCTAAGCTATCAAGCTTAATGGGGAACAAAAATCTATGGAAAAGATCTTACCAAAATATATCATCCATACATTACAACCTATATAGCTACAATAATATCTATCTATGGTATTAATCATTTCATAATTAATTACCTTCTTGAGGAGTTTTTAACCTCAGCCATACTAGTACACTTACAGTAGTGTAGAGCATGGCGTGAACTTAGCTAGTTCCCAAAGACTTTTAATTTACCTTAATAACTAAATCTCTTACTTGGTAAACTAGCATAATTTATAGGCATCTTAATCCTTTCATTCATGAACTTCGACATAGTTATTACTGATGGTACAACCTCTAATCATATGCATTTAATCCCATTAGCTTCATGAAATATGCATTTAATGTGCATTTACAATGTAAGAAGTGCATATGTTAGGTACTTATATACCGCTAGGCATGATTACTTCGTATATATCATACAATCATAATTATGAAAATACAATTATAATTCATAACTTCTGTTCACCACGATGTATTCCTTAATACTGTCTTATTATGGCAACTAAATGTCAACAACATCATATTATGTCATACACCGTCCTTTATCTTATCTCACAGTTATTAGAGTGCATAATCAGGTGCAAACGCACACAGGTATTGATTAATCAGCCTTACATGCAATCACAAAAAATAGCCTAACATGTCAGGGTTACCGAGAAGGTCCAATTATTACATACATACGTTCATAAATCCCAATGTAGATGAAATTCATTGTATATGTTATAGCCCAAATAGTTTTTATTATAATATTGTGCACATTCTTTCATAGCATGGCAATTTAAGTCTCATATATATATACATTCCGATAACTCCATTTCATTGAAACAATTTATAGCCAAAGAAATCATTATAAGCAATATAATAGGTCATTCATCATGCTTACATTACATAAATAGAGCAATCAATGCATGTTTTATTTTATCTTTTATATACTTTATCATCTTTAATAGCCTGCCTAAGTACTAGTTCAAAAGGTGGATAACGAGAGCAATAGATACCCGAAGGTATCAAACTATAGATATCCAAAGATATCAAACAATGGATCCAAACGGGGTCAAACAATTATTCTAGCAAGCAACAATCTATGGACCCAAATAGGGTCAAACGATGATTCCATTAAGGAACAAGACCCAAATGGGGTAAACTATGGCAGTTGCGACTGTATCCCTCTAAGCATGCCTATCTAATCCACAACTGAACTAAGACCCGTAGGCTTAACCATTTTAGAGCATCATTGATTCATCATATTTACTTTATTCGTAACTGCATTTGCTTTAAACCACACTTCATATATGAATGCATAACATTCTCATCATAATTAACATTGAGCTTTACTTATTGTAACATCATTGCATAATGCCATCATTCGTATAAGAATACACATTAATCTTATCATATTTTAATTTTGAGCTCTAGGCTCCAATTACGCATGAATGCTTTCACATGATCATACAGTTGCATGTTTATGCAAACAATAACAACATGAAATATTTCATGATTAGCGTTGAGCGTGACATTATACACATATACATATATTTATGCAGCCTAAATCATAGCTATACATGCTTTTATTACTCATACTTGTTCGCATATTAGGATAAGCTACTCATCATAGCATGCTTATATCAACTATACAGTATACAGAATTTACATAACTCATAGGTAGTTCTTGATGACATACCTCGTTGCTGCTTGCTATAAGTAGTTTCCCTATCTTACACTTATTCACATTAAAACATAACACACACACACACATATATATATATGGCAACACTCAAGCAATTATAACCCATATAGTGAAATAAGTAGGTTCTCTTACAGTTTATTTCATCATTAATTTCCTATTATGGCTTAAAACATGACCAAACTTCTATAGTTCCACCTTTGAGTAACAATGAATATTTTATCTCTTTTAACTCAGTCATGCACATCATAACTATCTTCTTAATGTTACTAGATCATGACGTGGTAATCTCTTACCATTGAAAAGAAATGTTGATATATATATATATATATATAGTACTTGGGCAAAGCCAGTTACTTTGTTTGAGTTCGCATCGATGCCAAATCCATAGGATGCATTAAATAGCATATACAATTTAGAGTTATTAGGGTACTTCCTATTGTCCTTAGTTATGTGCTTATCATGCATTGAACCCTATTCTAGCGACTTAATTTGTATAAGCATTACCTCATACAAGCCCCTTTAATATTAGTTCTCAAGGGTAACCCATACTATAATATAATGGTTGCATTATTTAATTGTAAATTCTTTATATACATGCATAGAGGTTCTTCCCTTTTATGGACCACTCTAATATAGCATACTGGTGGCTTAGATTACCTACAACTTAGTTCAGTTTACTTTCTCTTACCACAATCTTCATTTCATCTCTCTTTCGATAGTACTTCATCTTATGGTCTTGATTTTCTAAATTATACCGTTATAGACTCTAACCTACAATATCAGCTTTCATAACCTATTAATCCATCAACATTTAACTTACATATTAACCATTACTTAGTGAACAATCCTCATCCTCACATTTACGACCAACTTTATTCATCCTACTTATGTAATTCTTTTATTAACTTTGAGATATCGCCCAAAATTATGATTATGGGTGATTATTTTTTAGGAGTACGTGTACAAGAAGAACATGTGGCCATGCAATAAGAAAACAATAGGTTATGCTTGGTCGTGTACTTCCAAGAGGAAATCAATGAGTGGCCGTGTGTGGAAAAGAAAACAAGACAAGTGGCCATGTATTCTCATGCATAAAGGAGTGAGTGGCCATGTATTTTGAAGGAGAAACCAATGAGTGGCCATGTGTTCCAAGAAGAAACCACATGTGGCAGTGTACAAGGAAGAAAGAAACATCACATGGCCATGTGCAAGAAAGAAGACAAACTTGCATGGCCGTGTCCAAGAAAGGAAGCACGTGCGTGGCCACGGGTGGGAAGAAGGAATGCATCGCATGGCCGTGGGTGGGAAAGAAAGCAAGGTGCGTGGCCGTAGGTGGCAAGCAAGAAATCATCACATAGCTGTGTGTCATGAAGAACAAACACAAGTGGCCATGGATTGGGAAAGAAGAAATCATCACGTGGTCGTGTGTCATGAAGAACAAACACACGTGGCCATGGGTTGGAAAGAACAATCTCACACGTGGCCATGTGTGGGAAAGGAAAGAAGAGAAAACCAAAATCCTGATCGTACATAACATGGATTTAAACCCCAAATCTCACTTCCTCTCTTGCTTACATTATCATTTAAGTTTTCAAGCATGCTATACTCATCAAAAATTACTAGATTTATCCTTTAAACTCATGTCAAAATACACATACAAGAAGAAAAAGGAATTAAAACCCTAAATCATTCCTATGAACAGTACCAAAACTTAATTCCCGTATCTTAAATCAAGCGTCATCTCCTTTCACATCCACTAACCCATTTAAAGATTATCCTTCCCTCTACACAAGAAGATAACAATCATAAACCCTTTAACCCTAAATCCAAAAGTAAAACACAAACCAAAAGGAAAGCAAGAAGAAAACCTCACCTTAAAGATGCCCAAAACCCTAGGTTTCTTCTTCTTCATCTCATAACCAGGGAGTGAGAGAGAGAGAGAGAGATCTCCCCAAATGCCGATCCAACCATTCCCCAAACTTGAGTGGGATAAATATCTCACTAAAGGAAATTTCCAAAATGCCCTTATACATTTTAACCCCTAACAACTTATTTTCTTAACATTTAACTCCAAAGCTTCTTATTTAATTCAATTGCATCCTTCCTTACTATTTTATCTACACTCCAATACACATGTGTATAATTACCAATATACCCTTAATGTGACTTAACTTCAATAATACCAAATAATCAAAATTTGCCTCATTAAATCTTAATACTGATTAATTAACTATAATCCCGTTAGAGCTATGATTGGGTCCTTACAAAAGATGTATGGGTATATTGAGCATTTAAGTAGACTTGGCTATGTAATGGATAATGATCTATACATAGATTTAATCTTGTACTTGTTGCCTCCAAGTTAGGCACCTTTCGTGCTTAACTTCAACATGAACAAGATCTAAGTAACCATTCCTGTGTTAATCAACATGCTCAAAATAGCTGATAGATCCTTCAAGAAGGATCCAAAAAGTGTCATGATTGTCACTTCTGTTAAAGGCAAGAAGTAGAAGAAGAAGAAGAAGAAGATAACCAAGGCACAGCCAAAGAATGGTGGCATCTCTAAGAAGAAGGTTGCCAAGAAAAAGAATCCCAAAGGAGCTTGCTTCCATTGTGGAAAAGATGGTCATTAAAAGCATAACTGCAAGGCCTATCTAGATTCTCTCAATGAGAAGAAGCAAGCTAATGCTTCTACTTCAGGTATTTATATGATTGAAATTAATACTTATTCTGTTGCTTCAAAACAATCTTGGGTATTAGATTCTGGATGTGGATCTCATTTGTTTAATGATTTACAGGGGCTTAGAAGCAGTAGAAGAGTTGGAAAGGCAAAAATATGTCTACAGTCAGCCACTGGACAAAACATCTCTACAACAGTTATTGGGACTTACTATTTGCCTCTTCCAAATGGATTGATACTGGAGTTAAATAATTGTTATTATGTTCCAGCATTGTCCAAAAGTATTATTTCTTTCAATTGTTTATTGAACGATTATGACATTTTTTTAAAGGAAAAGTGTTGTTATATTTTTAAGAACAATATGTTTTATGCAAAAGCTATCATTGAGAATGGTATATTTGTTCTTGATTTAATTAAAGAAGTGTATAATGTAGATACCAAGAGAATGAAACAAGATAATCTAAATACCTCATATTTATGGCATTGTCATTTAGGCCATATAAATGACAAACACATGATCAAATTACACAAGTCAGGTGATTTAGGATCATTTGATTATGAATTATTTGATACATGTGAACCTTGTTTATTGGAAAAAATGACAAAAGTTCCCTTTATTGGTAAAGGAGAACAAGCTAGAATGGTTTTGGACTTAATACCTTCAAATGTATGTGGTCTAATGACTACACATGCCAGAGGAGGTTACTCCTACTTCATTACTTTCATAGATGATTATTTCAGGTATGGATATATCTATCTAATGAAATATAAATCTGAGGCATTTGAAAAGTTCAAAGAATTCAGAAATGAAGTAGAGAAGTAACTTGGCAAAAGTATTAAGACATTTAGATCAGATCGAGGTGGAGAATACTTAAGCCAAGAATTTCAAGATTATCTTAGATATAATGGGATTTTATCTCAATGGACTCTACCATATACACCACAACACAATGGTGTATCTGAGAGGAGAAATCAAATACTATTAAATATGGTTCGATCCATGATAAGCCAAGCAGACTTGCCTAAATCCTTTTGGGGATATGCACTAGAAACTATTATTTATGTGTTAAACAGAGTTCTTAGTAATTCGGTTGATGTTACTCCATATGAGATATGGAATAACAAGAAACCCACACTTTATCGTATGAAAGTATGGGGTTGTCCTGCTTATGTGAAGAGGACAATGTCAGACAAACTAGATGTTAAGTCTGACAAATGTTTATTTGTGGGATATCCAAAAAAATGTTTGGATGTTATTTCTACGATCCCTTAGAACAAAAGTTGTTTATTTCAAGGCATTTTGTCTTCTTGGAAAGAGAATTTCTCATACGGGAGGACAATGGGAGTAAAATTAAACTTGTTGAAGTTCAAGACCCACAAATAGAAGTAGATCAACTGATTGAACCCGAGACTAAATTTCATAATGATGAGATTAGAGTTGAACCTAATTATACACAAAATCCTAGATGATCTAATAGGATGCGTTATATCCCTATGAGATATGGATTTCACATTGACTCGGATAAAGGCATAACTGTAGTAGAGGATAATGAGCCTACAAGCTATCAAGAAGTTTTGACCAATTCAGAACATGATTTATAACTTAAGGCTATGCAGTCTGAAATAGACTCCATGTATGAGAATAAAGTATGGATTTTAACTCAACCACCTGAAGGGATAAAAACCATAGGGTGCAAATGGGTCTTCAAAAAAAAGACTGACATGGAAGGTAATATAGTTACCTATAAAGCTTGCTTAGTAGCAAAAGGCTATTGTCAAAAAGAAGGTATTGTCTATGATGAAACCTTTTCTCCTGTAGCAATGCTTAAGTCTATAAGAATACTTTTAGCCATTGCAGCTCATTATGATTATGAGATTTGGCAAATGGATGTGAAGATAGCTTTCCTAAATGGAAATCTGACTGAGGATGTGTCTATGACACAACCATAAGGGTTCACATCAGGAAATGGCGAAAAAGTATGCAAGCTTCAAATATCCATTTATGGATTGAAGCAAGCCTCTAAGAGTTGGAACATACGATTCAATGAGACAATCAAAGAGTTTGGTTTCTCACAGAATGAAGATGAACCTTGTGTATATAAAAGGGTTAGTGGGAGTGCAATTGTCTTCCTAGTTCTATATGTCGATGACATATTGATCATATGAAATGACATTTCTCTTCTCCAATCTGTTAAAATATGGTTACCCAAGCAATTCTCCATGAAAAAACTTGGAGAAGCATCCTATATTCTGGGAATAAGGATTTATAGAAATAGATCCAACAGGTTGCTAGGTCCTTCCCAAAGTACATATATAGATAAAGTATTGAAGAGGTTCAATATGGATCTCTTTAAGAAAGGGTTTATACCCATGGTGCATAGGAAACACCTTTCTAAGTCTATGTGTCTGCAGACACTAGAGGATTGAGAGAGCATGAATAGAATACCATATGCATCTACAATTGGCTCTATCATGTATGCTATGTTATGTACAAATCCAGATGTAGCATTTTCTTTGAGTGTCACGAGCAGATTCCAATCCAATTTTGGAGAGGAACACTGGGCAGCTGCAAGAATATCCTTAAGTACTTGAGAAGGACTAATGATATATTCTTGGTATATGGGGAGGGTAGTTTGGAAGTAAATGGGTATACAGATGCCAGCTTCCAATGTGACAGAGATGATTGTAAATCACAGTCTGGTCTTGTGTTCATAATGGAAGAAGGGACAGTTAGTTGGAATAGTTCCAAATAAGAAACAACTGCTAATTCCATGACAGAAGCTGAGTACATTAACACTTCAAAAGTAGCCAAAGAAGCAGTCTGGATCAAAAAGTTCATATCTGAACTAGGAGTGGTGCCTAGCATTGTTGATCCAATTCCTTTATATTTTGACAACAATAGAGCCATTGCACAAACAAAGGAACAACGGTCTCATCAGCGATCTGAGCATGTTCTCAGAGGCTACCATCTCATAAGGGAAATAATAGCTAGAAATGATGTGAAAATAGAAAGGGACACCACAGATGATAATATGGTGGATCCCCTCACTAAAGCACTTTCCCAGATTAAGCACGATCACCATATAAATAGCATGGGTTTGAGACATATGAGTGATTAGCTCTAGTGCAAGTGGGAGATTGTTAGAGAGTATGCCCTAAAGCCCATGTAATAGGGATGTATTTCGTATGTATGAACTCATATTCTTAATAAAAGGTATCATTCATTTATTAATGTTATGTTTAAATACATGAGTTTGTAAATCTTAAATTAATAAATGAAGTCCTAGATATTATAAACATAGTGCAAAGGAAATCATGAAAGCGTTCATGATATGAGATGTCTATTGCATGCAAATGTGTTAATATTTGAATATCCCTAGTCATAGAATTAACAAGACAAGACATTACTAATTTGGACAGACTAGCACATGTTATGCTTCTTGAAAGGTTCAAGCAATGGTTCTCATAACTATGACTATAGAAGATAATCAAAGCTAACATGTGGATGCTTGTTAAAAGAATAAGTTCATTGGAGACCTGCAAAGAGAATCCTCACATGGATATTAAATCTATGTCAATGAAGAATCTCTTCATAGAGGTTGTGCAAGTATCCTTAGACTTGAGATCACCAAAGTTATCTTAAGTATCAAGTGGTATACTTTGACTTCATAACTGATTACTTTCAACTGGAGGTGAACATAGTTAGGAGGTTGGGTATATCATGACCTACTTGAAGATAAATGAGTGATTAACAAAGGATTCACCAATTAGATTTATTAAGGAAATTTATCTCACATGATTCTATAATTACCTTGTTCAGATAATCTCTGGCCAGAGTAATATGCTAAGATGGATGGAGATCCATGAAGGGAATTTTGAGAACAATGGTTAAATTAATAGAACATACATAATTAGATTTATATGAGTTGATAGAAATCCATATGCAGAATCTAATTGAGATAAGAGTGGTGAAAGGAGTAATTGTACGATAATTGTTTCTATGGAAGGGTATAGTCAAACCACTTGACTTTCCTGACATTTGGGTAGTTATGATGCCTAGATAGAGGCCGCTCATGACTTGTATAATAGTGTATCATAAATATCAATAGGGATTGATAAAATGATTTAAAAGAGTTTAAATCATGTGAGTTTTGAATAAAACTCACAATTACATATTATACTGCCAATATGGACAGGAACCCAATAGGTCACACAAATATAGAGAAAAGGATAAAATGGTAAAATGACAAGGATAATAATATTTGATATTATTATTGGAATAGAGAAGTGAATAAGAGAATAATTAATTAAAGAGTTTAATTAATTATGATCAAATAAAATTGTTCGCAGAACTTTTTAGAAATATTCTGTGAAATGGACCTAATTGAAATATTATATTTTATAATTAATTATTATTGGACTATAAGTGTTATAGGGCTAATATAATAATTAATAGATCCATTGTAAAAATTAAAAGAGGCCTAGAAGAATGGCTTTGGTGCAAAAACCCTCTAAAGGAAGGGTTTCACGCCAACTATAGACAGAAGGCATTAGAAGCCTAATTTTTGGACCAAAATAAATTAAATATATTTCATAAGTGTTATGTAGCCTACATATTTAATTTGGATTGATTTGGAATTCATTTGGTGATTAAATCCAAGTTTATGCACAAAGGGCCTAGTTTGTGGATTTTGTGCATAGTCTTTTGTGAAAGGACTTAAATTGGATTTAATTAAGCCCAAATAAATTATTAATAATTCCAGAAGCCCATTTAATATTTCTCCACAATTTTAAAGAGCCCAATCCTATTATAAAGTTGGATTTTTAACCTAACTATATAAATCCAAGTGATAGGGTTTTAGGGTAATAAGGTGAACAATTAAGAGAAAAGCGTTTCTCTCATTCTCAAAACCCTAGCTGCCACTTTTCCCTTGCTAGCATCAAGGGATTTCGGCCAGCCTTGTATTTCCCCTTTTTTGGTTCATTCAATCCTTCTCTACTGTGGATAACTCAATGGAGGTGTTTAATTTTGGATACTGTGGTCTACGACAACCCGGTGAGAAGGAAAATCAACTGTTTAACAAAAATCAAAGGTGATTTTTCTTATTCTCATTAATATGTATATTGTAAATTCATGGCAAGATCAGATCTATTGGTTAAAAATTTTAAATTTTGCTTATGTATGAGATGCATGTAACTGATAATTCCCAACAATAGACCTATAAAAAATTAATAAGTCAGGGTAAAAGGAAATGGGTTAATGGGGTAAAATAAAATAAAATAAATTAAATGGGTTTAATTGAATTAAAACCTACGAAAGACAATGCAAGCCTATCAAATAGTAAAACCCATTAAACCATAAAACCTATTTTTATATAGTGTGACCTGAGGTAGCCTAGATTAGGGTTACTTAATGATTAGAAAATAGTATATTATTGACAGTAAGTTTGGATCTCAAAGCTTTGATTGTGAATTTCTCACATTTTTCTCAAAGATTTTTATGATTTTTCAAGTGTTTGAACAAAATTGCATGAAAAATCCTAATTTTGACATTCAGAGATGATAAATGACCATTTGTCATATGAGGTACAGTTATCCCTACCTTTTCTCCCTTGTCTAGGTCAGATCAAGGGTATTTTGAGTAATTTTAGGATTTTAGAACGAGGGACGGCAGTCTCTCGCTAAAGGGTACCCATTTGTGGCTTGGTTTTCAAAATTCCTATGTTTTTAGAATTCAAAAAAGTGAATAACTATTTAAAAAAGATTTTAATCAAATTTAGTTGGATTTTTCTCCAAATTTATGAAGTTGGTGTTGGAATCCAACTCCAACCCTAACCTAAGTATAAAACCTAAAATTCTAGGGTTTTCTTAGGGGGGAAACACTTTTTTTATAGAGAACAAACCTTAGGGAAGAAGAAAAACTACTTTTTTTCTCTCTCTAAGTTTAACTACTCTAACAATCTTTTGATCAACATACACACACATAATGAAACTCATAAGATTTTTTTGAAAAATAAAAAGCATAAATTGGAGTAGAGATCTAGACTATAAGAATTTTAAAGTCAGAGTATCTCCAGAGGGTAATATTCTAGGCTCTTTTATACTTTCTCTCTCCAGAATTTCCATGCATGATTATATGAATATTTATTACAAATAAGTATTTTTCAATGTTGTATTTGAGTAATATACATGTCTTAATTATAGTGTGATGTAAATCTGGGTCAAAGAGCATGTAAAGGCATGGTTAGAATTAAGATTCCTCTATTATTATAATTTCAAACTTTTTCTCTATTTATGTAATTCTATGTTTTTATTGAATTTCATGCATAATTTGGAGTTAGAGCACTATTTTAGCATGATTGTGTGATTTTTGCATGTTTTGGCTTTAAGATTTTGCATCCCATTCTGTCTAGTGAATGATAGACAATAAGATGACTCGATGTGATAGATGGGACATCACGAGTCTTCTTCTTCTCCCATCCCCTGCCTAGTTATGGGCATCCCTATCCTATTTAAAGGCATCCATGGCTATTTTTAGGGGTATTTTTATTATATTTTGTATGTATTTTATGCTATTTATTTTATTTATTTGATTCCTATGGTATTTATGCATTATTTTATGTGATTCAACTCCATACTTAATTTTACTTTTTTATTATATAAGTAGATTTATGGTTTTTTTTGTTGCATTGTATTTTTGTGATACTAACTCATAATGCCTTTTATGGTTTTTGTTGAGTAAATAAACATTTTCCCCTTTCGAGGATTATATAGGGTTTTTTGCATTGGGAATCGTGTTCCTCGATTGGATGACCACCCTCAGCCTATCTAGTTACCTCATTTGACTATTCTTTTATCATTTATTTATTTATTACGTTTGTTTTATTTAGTTATTATTTATTTTATGTTCATTTATTCGTTCGATTTTTTGGATGTATTTTTCTTTCAATGATGTAATAGTTAGTAAAAAAGAGCTTTTTATGCACATTAAAAGGAAAAAGCACTTAAAATGTTTTGTATTAATCAATTTGGAATTTTATTTGGAACTTCATCCAAAGCCAAACAAAAGAATAAAATAAAGATTTTTGTAAAATATCCATAAGGGAACCAATGTTCCCAATCCAAATAAATACCTCGATCTGTGCATGTATATCACTTTACTCTTATTGCTGGATGATTTGCTTCTGTAATAAGTTTAAGTAGTTGATTCATTTACTTATTTATTTTCATGATTTATTAGGATGTTTACTTAATTCTTATGGTTTTGTATTGTGTGAGAGAGGAGAAGGAATTAAGTATAAAACTTAAATAAAAAATAACACCTAACTAAGATGCCTAATAAGAGTGATGTTCCAAACACCATTCTTCATTTAGGCATCAAAAGGTTGTGATTCATTTTTTGACATTCTAGTGAGTGGTGACTCTAGGATACCTATGCCATTATGGGTTAATTATCAACAATAATTTGGGATTGATCTTTTTTTATTATGAAGGAGCCAACTACAAGTTAAAGTGAGCCTACTCTGATCTTAGGCCCTAAAAGTAAGCCTACAAAAGTGAACCCAAATATGAGAGATGGCTCCAATACGCATCACAGTGGTGACTTCACTGGGGACTAAAGAGACCTTGCTCCTAAAAGCATCTTGACTAAGTTCTTTATAATTTGGTTTTGCAATTAATTCTATCTCTTTTCTAAACTACATTCTTGCATATATTTTAAATCCTTAAAATTAAGTTAGGCATCCCTTTAAGCCTCGATGCTATCCTGAAGCATGCCCTATGTTCACTCAATGTAGGAAGGTGTCAATGAGACCCACCAACTCAAGTCTAGTACCAAATGGTATATAAAATGGTGATCCATCGATCGTTATGCTTATGATGAGGTAAACCTATTGGCAAGGATCATGCTTAAGTGGCCCTAAAGTTTTATCACCCTTTACTTTAGCCCATGTAATGACAATAGCAACTTCCCTTAGGTTGTATAGCCATAATAATCTTTTGCTTGCTATATGGAACCTTTCTATATTAACCAAACTCAAACAAATTATAAGGGTACCAGTTAAAGGTTGCAATGCCCTTGTGGGCCTAACTCGATCTGTATAAGTTAGTCAAAATACATAATGATCAAAACCCATATGCCTGCACTTTCAATTAGAGAGGTTATGCTACCAGTTTTTCATTGTCCACCATATGTGTGCATTAGGTACCCTGTTGACCTATGGGCTAAGCCTACCTAGGAAAGAGATAGCACGGCCTCCTGTGTAGGAGTAATAAGGTTGGAAAGCCATTGTTATGCTTGTGTGTGGTTGTCATTGACATCTAACAAAATCATACAGCGCATACATGCATCATGTATATACCATTCTCATGCATCATTCACCATACATACCTCGTAACATCTTATTCTTATAGCCATCATAAACTTATTTAGGTGGTCAAGAGGGTCAGATGGTCACTTGGTTTGAAGATCTATATTGAACTTGTTGATATCAAGTTCAAGTTCGAATTTAGGTTTAAAGATCATATCCACGTTAGGTATAAGTCAGTGGTCAGAAACCAATCAAGAAATAAGATTGAAAAATTGTAGATGATCAATTGAATGAGATTAAAAAGGTGAACGAGACTAGGAGAGTGATTGATGACATAATAGCAATGTTTCCATTCCATAGAAAAAGCCAAATATTACCCTTATTGGGATATCAATAGTGCAAGATGATTTAGACTAAAGATTGGATAAAAAGTTTTAGGACTTTAAAGAAAGGGTTATGGCCATGATATATAGGATGGTGGCTTCTATAGCACCTAATGTTGGAACTTAGCCTGCAGCACTTGCTTATGAGATAGTGGAGCCAACGTATATTGGGAATGTTGCCACAGATAATGCTACAGTGCTTTGAGACCTACCTAGGAGAGAAATAAGGCTTGATCCTAAAAATGATTTCATAGAATAGAAAGATGAAGAGTATATACCCCCAATGATGAATGTAAGGAATAAGGGTCCTTGTGTTGAGGATCCAGCCTTTAAGAATATGGAGGATAAAATTGAGAATATATCTAGGCTATTATCTTCTGGTAAAGGAATGAACCATGAGGATAAGGATTTGGATGGAGAGGAGTCATTGCCCCAGAGGTTCAAAATGCCTGAATTGCCAAGGTTTGATGGCACTTTAGATCCTTTGGTGCATGTCAAATAGTACAGCTATGCATAAAGGGGTCCACCTTGACTAAAAAGCAAAAAATGGAGTACTTTTGTCTATGTTTGATAAGGCATGCAATTGATTAGTATCATAGGTTGGATAGGTGTACTAAAGAATATTGGGATATATTGATTAAGGATTTCCTTTAACAGTATGATTGTAACACTAGAATGGAGATTACTTTGAAAGACCTTGAGTTACTTTAGCAAAAATATGATAAATCCTTCCATGAGTACCTCACCAAGTGGAGGAATAGGGTGATGGAAATGAAAAGAAAGCTTTACACAGTTGATCAAATTAGGTTATTCATTAGGAATGTAGAGGGATGGTTTGAAAATAAAGGTCTGAAGGACTGGGAGTCATTAAAGGACATAGTCATGAAAGTTGATGGAGAGTAGCTAGCCAGGAGAGCAAGCAATGAAAATGCCAAAAGGAATTTCAACAGTAGTAAGGCAATTAGGAATAGTAGTGGGTAGAACAGAGTTAGAAAGATTGCAAGAGTATTCGCTATAGAGGCTAGCCAAAGGCATTATTCCAACTTAGGTAAGCTACTATCCTAGGTGTTAAGTCTTTTGAGCAAAGAAGGAAAGCTTTAGCCACTACCCTCGAAGCCTATAAAGAGTTAAAGGTGGCCCATCATAGGGATGATCAATACTATGCATCCCATCAATATACTGGACATCTAAATGATTACTATTGATCCTTGAGAAATAAGACTCAAGACTTGACAGATAGCAAATAGATTTTAGATCCTAAAAAAAAGGGATAAAAAGAAGAAGGGAGGTTACAATGTAGTGCCACCTCTAGTGTTTATGATTAGGTCTAGCTTACCTGAATGGTACATTATGAGGGACCTATATAGGACTAAGTACATGGTCGCTACTTATTCCACCTCTAAAGCAATAGAGCCAAGTGAAGGAAATTGGCTAGTTTTCATGATTGATTATTTGATTATTGGGATACACCCATAAAGAGTGGGGATAAAGGGGCTTTGGTGCTTATTGATATCTAAAGTTTAGCTAGGGAAAGCGAAGAGGAGGTAAGAGAAGAAAAAAAAAGGTTAAGATTTTCATGAAAAGTGGGAGAGTGGCTCTAAAAATTGAAAGGCAACTAGCTCCAGAAGCTAGTCGAAGCCCTAAGTGAATCTATTATTTGCACTACCATCTCACCTTCTGAGCTATTGGATTTAGTTAAGGGAGAATTGGAGAAAATAATGTGTACTCTAATGTTGACTTACCCATAGAAGGAAGGAATTATAATCACCCTTTATACATTAAGGCCTAAGTGAATGGCAAACACACAGCCTATGTAATGATAAATGACGGTTCTTCCATTAATGTTTATCCTTTAGTTGTAATCCCATCTTTTGTGTTAAATGAGAGCATGTTAAGTAAGTCTGACTTAACCATCTCTTCTTATAACAATTCTAAAAGGCAAGCTGCTGAGACCTTCAAAGCTTTAGTGAAGATAGGGCCCATTGAGATAGAATCTGAGTTTGCGGTGCTGCCTATTCCAACTAATTTCTCTATGCTATTAGGAAGACCATAGTTTCACAAGTTGGGTAGAGTGATTTCCTGTAACACCCTAATCCACTAACCATGGATAATCATCGATTATCATCATAAACCTAATAAAGATCAAGCATAAATAATAATACAGGCCATAATTACATGCCACAATAAATTCAATCAACTTATAAATAAGAAGGCCTAACATAATTTGCCAACAATACATAATGAAATCCTTAAAGGCAACTGCATTTTGCCAGATCTTCTCTTCATTGGTTGTCTAGACACTATAGCTATCGATCCACTAGAGCTTATCTTGAAACCTAAATGGATAAATAAACCAGTGCTAAGCTATAAAGCTTAGCGGGGAACAAAACTCTAAAGACAATCCTCATACAATTGTATCTTATCTTACACAACATCCACTATAACATGGGTGATCATGTATATCTATCATATGAATCATTTCTCACTGGGCATATGGGGAAGTCTTCGTCTTTAAACAATAAATACCTTGTTATCATAATCTAAAATATTACTTAATTTGTTCCTGAATACTTGGCACTTCACTATCATTATATAATCTCTTTTTCACTTAACTAGCGTAGTTCGTGCACCTTATAGTCCTTTTATTTATGAGTCTAGACATCATAACTATTAATAGTACAAAACTTTATATTATTGCCTTAAATCTCATTGTTCACCTATTATAGGCATTGGACGTTAATTCATAGCATAAGGGCATACTTAAGTCATATAGCATCTATAAGTAATCATAGTAGGCATAATCACTTCACATATATCATACGATTCTCATATTAGATTTGTAATCTTTATTCTTTCGATTAACCCTTCCTTACACACAACTAATGAAATTACCACATTGCCCTCTATAAAACTTTAACCCAAAATGACCATAACTATACATAAACATTAATTTGGCCTTCAACACCAATTAATTAGACATAATTCTCACCAGGGTCAATGTTGGATCCTCATAATTCTCTCCCCCTTAAGAGAATTTCATCCTTGAAATTCATACCTGATTTAAACAACTGAGGATATTGTGCCATCATCACTGAATTTGGTTCCCAAGTTAATTTTTGAATGTTATAATGTTGCCAAAGTACATTGACAAGAGGAACCTGTTTATTTCTTAATTGCCTGGTTTCCTTAGCCAAAATCTCTTTAGGTTCTTCACCATAAGTAAAATCTATCTAAACTTAGATGTCCTGCATTGGTAACACATGTGATTCATCTGAGCAGTACCTTTGAAGCATAGAAATATTAAATACATCATGCAATTTTGATAATTCCATAGGAAATATGCCTCGGGTCTAACTCTTTGCAAGATTTCATAGGAAGCGATAAATCTCAGGCATAGTTTACCTTTCTTCCTAAATCATAAAACTTTCCTCTAAGGCGATACTTTCAAAAACACTTTATCCCCAATTTGATATTTGATGTCTTTCCTTTTTAAGTTTGTATATGACCTTTTCCTGTCACTAGCCTCTTTCAATCTTTGCTTAATCACCTTTTTCTTCAGTGTCTTTAACTATATCGGGACCAATCATCTTGCGTTCAGCTAACTCAGTCCAGCATTTCAGGGTCTTACATTTTTAACCATATAAAGCTTCATATGGTGCCATACCAAGAATAGTCTAGCAATTATTATTATACGCAAATTCTATCAAAGCTAGATATTTGTCCCAACTTCCAAAAAAATTTAGAACACAACCCCAAAGCATATCTTCCAAAACTTGTATAACCCTTTGTGATTGTCCATCCATCTAAGGATGAAAAGTTGTACTAAACTTTAACCATGTTCCCAAAGACTTCTACAAACTCTGCCAAAATCTGGATATGAATCTAAGATCCTGACCTAAGATTATAGATACCGATATCGCATGAAGTCAAACAATCTCGTTTACATATAACTCTGCTAATTGGTCCATAGAATAGTCTACTCTAACTGGTAGGAAATTAGCTGATTTTGTCAAGTTATCAAAAATTACCAAAACTGCATTATGCTTTCGCTGCATTGAAGGCAACCCTATCACCGAATCCATGGTAATATCTTCCCATTTCCACTGAGGGATTGGAATGGGATTTAACAATCCAAAGGGAAGTTAATGTTCTACTTTTACTTGCTGACAAGTTAAGCACTTACAGACATAATCGACTACATCCTTCTTCATACCTGGCCTAGCACAAACATTACCTAAGATCCTGATACATCATGTTACCCTCAGGATGAGTAGTGAATACTGTGTTGTGAGCTTCATGCAGCAAAGTGCTTTTCAATTCCTTATCATATGGAACACATAACCTATCCTTGAAATATAAATTTTTATTGCCTTTTATTGAGTACCTAAATTGATCTCATTTATGTCAAGATTGCATAACCCGCTGTAACTTCTTATCATTTTTCTATACATCTATCACAGCCTGTCTTACATTTATGAAATTTGGTTAATGTCTTTTGAGATTTATCTTTAGAATTCTTGGTGATGGTTGAAATTGTGGAAAAAGATTTATTTTTCTTAAGTTAGGAGGAATTCTTAGATAGTGTGGCTGATCTTATTTTGTTGACTAAATTTTTTCTTTGGAGCCAATACTTTAGTCTTACATTACAACCTTAAAGTAAGACCTAGTGATCCTATTTTACTCTTAGTTGTTTAGTAGAGATGACCCATGTGGTTCCGATGCTAAAGGAGAGGCCTATGGCTATCCTAAGTTTCAAGCGTGAAATCGTTTTGCAAAATTTTTGAATGCTTTTCTTTTTGCTCAATTATTTGAATTTGCTAGTGGTTTTTGGTTTTAAAAAAGTGATATAATTATTTTGGCCTAGCACACATACATAAGAAATTGATCAATATAGATTAGTTTGAGTCTTTTTGGTTGAATTTTTGTTTAAGTGTATTCTGCTAAGTGTTATTTTAGCTCCTTAGAATTTTCTTATTTTGAGTTAGAGATTGACTTTTTAAGAATCTGGATGATTCGTTTGCTTAAAGGCAAGCAAGGTCTAAGTGTGGGGTATTTTGATAACTCCAATTCAATGTTTAGTTTTTAGTCTTTTTAGTCTAGATTTATGTGTCTTTTAAGTGTTTGTTTCTTTGTTTTATTTAGTTTCAATAAATTCTATCCAAATATGGTAAATCTTAACTTTCATACACTTTAGAAAGCAATTGATGGGTTTATGTGCTTAATTTCAGAATTTTTTAGGTGCCTCACGGTCAACAGTAATTGGTGCTAACCGTGACCTAGTGCTTTTTTTGTCAAAATGCAACATTTCATCATGCCATGGTCAATAGGGATTTCATAGTCTCTATAACTTGGTCATTTTTTAGTCTAAAATCAAGATGAGAAGTACCTCACGATCAGCAGGATTTGGTAATGACCATGAGGTATCCAATCTTCAATACAGAATGCAATGAAGGAGCATGTCATGTTCAGCAAGTATTTATTACTGACTGTAACCCATTTCAGTCCAGAAGAAGATTTCAAACATGCCATGGTCTGCAAGAAATGGGTACTAATTGTGACCCTTTTGAGGCAACATAAGCTATTATTGTTGTTTGGTAGGAGATGATGAATTTTTTAGATCTAGATTTTTCCTTCCATTTTGTTCTTTCATTCTTTAGCTTTTATACATAGTTTATAGATTTATACTTACAAATAGAATAGATTTACACAAATATAAAGATTAGATACACAATTATATAGATTATATTTTTGATTTTCATCTTGGAGCTCATCTTCCATTGGAGATTTAGAGAAAAAGACTTGGGTTCAACTGGGTGTTCATCCTTAAGATGAATTTTTGAGTTTACTCTTTCCTTTTTCTTTCTTCTTTTGTAATTAATAATGAGTAGTTAAATAGTTGTTTAGGAGATCTTTGAATCCCTAATACCCAATATGAATCTAAAACTTATTTGATTTTATATATAGTTGAATAGTTTATTTTACTGGTTCTTCATTGATATTTTATGGGTTTTTGATTTTTTGAGTAATTTATCTAATTTGGATAGATGATTTTATCATGTTATCTTTTTTAGGTATTTTATTTAAGTGTTTGAATGCCATGAATGTTATTATGCTCTATTTTTCTATCACGATTATTATAACTTTGAGATTGGTCCAGAATGGGACTTGATAGGTTGCAAATTTTATGGTATTAAGACTAGAGTTTGGCATAAAATGGATGGGATTTTGGGTTGTTTAGCTCTAACATGGGAAAGCAAATTAAATCTAGAATGTTAGAGCCACGTGTACGCTAATCATAAGACTTGCTCCGAAATTTGACGTTTTATGATTAGAATAGCTTGCTCCGGAATGAGACACTTGGGCATAAAGGGTTATCCCGATTTAATCTATATAACTTAAGATTAATTAAATTCATATTTGGGTATGGTAAGCAAGAGTGAACTTGAGAAATACTTTTAGTTATATTGATTTTCAACTTGTTATATTTTTACTTACTTAAGTCACAATAAATTTTTTGCTATTTTATTTTATTTGTTTATTTTTCTGCATTTTTAATAGTTGACAACATTATAACACAAAAATCTGGGAATTATTTAGCATACATTTTATTTTTATTACTTGCATCTACAATCTCTTGGATACAATATTTATGGGTCTTAAATTGAGCACCCTATATCACTTATTGATTCAGTACAATTGCTTAGGTCGCATCACTATACTACTAACCGATCTAGTACACTTGCTAGACACTGGTTATAGGCTACCTCAGGATCTGATGTCTACACTTGCACCTCCTTAAGGTTGTGGATAATGGGTGATGCTATGGTACCTAAAGGTTGGTATCAAACATATGGACCCAAATAAGGTTAATCCTACAAACCCAAATGGGGTCGGCTATGTGACCCAAATGAGGGCAGTATTATAGACCCAAACAGGTTCAGTCCTATGGCAAATGCGATGTACCCTTATAGGCATGCCTATCTATCCACAACTTAGATATAGATGTGAGAAACTATAATTTATTTCCTTTGATTATTATCACTTTTCTTTTCTTCTTTTCTTTCAACAATATAAATCTTTAGCTCAATCATATGTATGCATTTTTTAGCATAGAATCATATACATGTTCATGCATACACATCTTGTACTTGTAATTAATGCAAAAACATAAAGTTCTTCACTTATGTATAAATGCCCTACATATTATTATTCCATTATTTGCTTCATTAATAATATAATATGTGCATGTATATCCATACTCGTACATTTCATAGAGGCAAGCCATATGATAAAGACATACATTAAGTATGCATATATCTTCATACTTGCACATTTCATATTCATATGATATAAGATATATTTATAATCGTTATAATTAAATGGAAACTTATATATATATATATATATATATATATATATATGTATTCACTATATACATATTCTATGCATTCTGGTATTTGAACATTTTATCATGCCTTTAAATGAATTAACATATCAAGATACACTCAATTAAAATTAGGTAAACAATATAATTACTTATATTTGATAATATTATGGGATAAGAGAAATGAATAAGAGAATAATTAATTAAAGAGTTTAATTAATTATGATTAAGTAGAAATATTCGCATAACTTTTTAGAAATGATGTATAAAATGGACCATTATTGGACTATAAGTGTTATAGGGCTAATATAATAATTAATAGATCCATTGGAGAAATATAAGAGGCCCAAAAGAATTGATTTTGGTGCAGAAACCCACTAAATGAGGGTTTCACGCCAACTTCAAATAGAAGGCCTTATAGGCCTAATTCTTGGACTAAAATAAATTAAATATATGTCATAAATGTTATGGAGTCTAAATATTTAATTTGAATGGATTTATAATTGATTTGAAAGATTAAATCCAAGTATATGCATAAAAGGCCTAGTTTATGGATTATATGCATAGTCATATATGAAATGACTTAAATTGGATTTAATTGGGCCAAAAAAATTAATAATATTTCCAAAAGCCTAATCAATATTTTTCCAACAATTTTAAAGAGTTCAATCTTATTATGAAGTTGGATTTTTAACCTATATAAAAATCCAAGATAAAGGAAACTAGGGTTAAGTGAGTTTTAAAAGAACATAACTTCTCTATTCTTCTCTAACCCTAGCCACTACAAAAAAAAACTGTAGATTAGCGACAGAAAATTTCGTCGCTAAATACCATTCTTTCGTCACAAGTTAAAATTAGCGACGCCGCGACGAACAGTCGCTAATAGGCCAGTCGCGAGTATATTAGAGACAGATTTCAAATTCAGTCGCTAATTTAGCGACAAAATATTTCGTCGCAAATTTTTTTTTCGTCGCTATTTTATATTCGTAAATAGTCGCCGAATTATAATAATATTTAGCGACTAAATTTTCCATCGCTAATTCTGTCGCTAAATTAAAATTTAGTGTAAACTTTAGCGACAAAATATTTGTCGCTAATTTAGTCGCTAATTATTTCTGAAATTATATATTTTACATATTAGCAAAAGATTTTCTGTCGCAAATCCGTCGCTAAATTATTAATTGAAATTTTCTTTTGCTGTATTTTAAAATTGTAATCCTACATACAAATATCATTATTTATTTATTTTCAACTTGTAAACAGCAATGATCTCACACATATCAATATATATTGATTCCAAATCAAAATATGTTCCAAAATACACATATCTAGATAATAATTTAAAACATTACATAATATTATCCTTAATCTATCATGAAACAATAAAATAACAAATAATATTGTACTAATTAGCACAAATAGTGTCATCTAAATAAAATAACGATCAAACATATAGTGCAACTAAAATCACTGGGAAGCAGAACCACCACCATAAGCCGATTAGCATATGTAATAAGAATGTATGTACAAAAAAATATATTCAAAAAAAAGGAAGATAATTTCTTCGTGCAAGAGTTGCAGCAATACCACTAGCAACCACTCCCACAGTTTGTTACAGCAATGCCAATGCCAATTATACCATCTGTGAAAATAATAATAATAATAATAATAATAATAATAATAATAATAATAATAAGCAACTCCACCAAAAGATCAACAACATTATTATTGAGACTGGGTTTTGGGCACATGAAAAAGACCAAATAACAGCACCCATAAACAAGCTATGCCTTTCATGAAACAACAAGATGGACATTGAAAAGCAGCGAATTTAGAGAAATCAGCTACTAAATTACTGAAAAAAAATAAAAAACAAAGGAAAAGAAACTTACACCGAAGGCCCTACATAAACTAAACTTCTGCATGACTAAATATCATATAAAAGAACAAGCCATGAAAAAATGCACGTCCACAAACATGGGGGACCTTGCAAAGGAAAAAAGAATCAATTGCCTATTGTCATTTAGATCGAGGCTAGATCTAGTAACTACATCCCAAAATCTGATCCATATGGAAAAAGTCCAGGATAATAAGGCATTCCATAACCCTAACACTCAGGAAAACAATCTATCATAGAGCAAAGGTAGACTTTGTGATGCACTAAGAACATCTTGATGAGAAGTTCCTATACCTTAAGCAAAGAGATAAGTCTTGGAAATTAGTGACTCTTATATCAAACCTAATAACTTAGGAAACCATCATTTGACATCCATTTATCTTAAATGATCAAAATCATAGGCAAATATTCAATTCAAATTCTGCCTAATACTCTGGTGAAAGGCAAGTTATAGTTGCAGATAAAATCATTAAGGGAATATAATGGTTTGTTCTCATTTGCTTTCTCATTTATTAGTTGATCTAAGTGGCACCCACAATGTCATAGTTGAGGGCAGCATTTTTTTGGCATACGACAAAAATCCCTGATCTGGTAATTTGTCCATCATCCCCTTCCCCACCTCGTTGTACATCAGCCAAAAAGCTAGGCTTAATCAAAGGAGATGCAGGGAAGAACATAAAAAATATAAAACTCTTAGACAAGGGAAATTGATGCAATTGGCGTTACCTTACTTCTTCCTTGCATAACCATTGAAGTAGCTTTGGATTTTTGCTATCAGCCGGATGCAGAAAGATAAAAAGATCATACAGGACAATTAGGAATGAAAACATTTATTTGAGGAATCAAATTAAGAAGAAGCTCACTCATTGAATTTAGTTATATTCAAAAGACCATCTCCATCACCATCTGATGCATTAGACCCGTGGTATGATTTATATAATCTAAGACTGATATGATTTTTTATAATTTTATAAAATTAATATAATGCAACTATAAAATATATATATATATATATATGCATGTATTTTATTTAAAAAAAATAACAAGATAAAAGATGATATTTCATATCATCTTAGAATGAATACTCCTGGTTGACTTTATTTGCTAAAACTCTGAAAGAGTAGAGTTGGCTCACCAAATTAATAGATCAAGTAATCTATAAAGACACAATATAATTATTTAGATAGCATTCGTCTTTGCTACAAAGAAAATTGTAAAACCACCTAAAAGTGTTCTATCCCAATCATACATATCCTTAAAAGTTTCAATAAATGGTGCTTGATGGATGCATTCCATGTATGGGATTGCTGAATTAAGCATTTTGTTTTGTGTAAATCGTCCTTATAAAATTTTAGATTTACAGTTCAAGGACTTCTATTTGCTAACTCCTCCCAACCTGTTATAATTTTTCTGCAGACTGGACTTTAATTGCTTTAAGTGTTTATTTGTGTTCTCTAAGCCTCTCTCCAAGTTCTAAAACACAAAGCCATATCAAATATAATCCTCCACTCCACTTTAGTCTTTTAAGTCTTAAAACAATAAATTCATATACATCATCAGCTTTTAAATTTATGCATATTTTCTAAGTAGCCAAACACCAAATGCCTTCCTTGATGGTTTCAGCCAATCAATTCAATAACAACTTAACCATAAAAACTTTCTAGTTCCTGCCGTTCATCATAATATCGAATCTTTAGTACTGGTTCATGATTTTGTTCAAAAATATCAAATTGGCATGCCAAAAACTTAACAAATAATATAAATTGACTACTGTAATTATTGTTAAAAACAAAATAGAAAATTCACGCTAACCTTTTTTGTGCAAGGCACGAGACCATAAAGAGTAGTGATTAAATACCTTTTCCTCCTTTCATTTTCTCTCATTCTCCTTGACAATTTCCTTCAGCTGAGTTATATATTCCTCGAATATTTCTTGGTAAATGCTCTCATCACCAATCAAATTGCATGTAAGCACAAAATATTCCAATATCAATGCAAGATTATATAACCAGGTGAAAGTTTGGCAGTTAACTGCAGTTACTGATGCACAATCATCAATACCTGAACTCTCGGCTACCTAACAAGGGATTTCATAAGCCTAAAAAGGGAAAAAATGGAAGAGATTCCATAAAATATAATATAATAAAGCCATAGACCTGTCAATTGATTTAGAATGAATCTAGAATCAAGGGTATTACTAAGTCAGGATGTTGGAGTCAGGTTAGGTTTCAATTGAATAGAATGAATTCTGATTAAGGTTATCATCAAGTCATAATTTTCAGGTGAATTTAGGTTATAAAAGTATAACTAGTTGATTTAGTGAAATTTTATTAGGTTAGGATTCAGATTAATCCTTTATCAATGAATTTAGAACAGTAAAAGCAGAGCAAATGGATTTTGATTGGTTTTTAAACTTTTGTTTTGATGAGATCCATCAGTAATACCGATATGAGTGCAGTATCTTAGAAAAATCATTGATTTGGTAAAGTTGAACAATATTTGGGACCAATTTAGGTAGAAAAATCGACATTGATTATTTAACCTCATAATACAAATGAGTGGAAATGATGAAATTCCACTTAAGTTCGGATAAGTAAACTTGTTGTATGTGACATTTTCCTATTTTGCTACTTTTTGAAGCCTAATGACATTTTAAGTAACACCTTCAAATTCAAAACCAACTAGAAAGTGTAATTACCTATTTCTGTAGCTCCTCTACAACATCTTCAAACAAATCTTTTGCAGTTGCACTTGAACTATTTGATGCAACAACTGAATATGCAGGTAATTCTTTAACCTGAATGGTGAATGAAACTCAACATAAGAACAACATACCGTATAACCCAAAATGTTCAACATGACATGATAAATAAGCAACATGATCCATTTTATCATGCAACAAATTGATATATTGCCATCAAAGAAGTTAAAATTGATTGGAAAGATTGCCATGTGTGATCTTATGTTTAATCAGACATCTTTAGTCTGATATATATATATATATATATATATATATATATATATATATATATATATATATATATATATATATATATATTATTTAGTCCATTTCAGAGATAATAGAATAGAATTGAAAAATATTTATAATTTAAGGCAATCATGAGAAAGTCGAATAATTGATTTAATAATAGCATACTTTTGTGATAGATAATGCCGTGAATTGTACCATTATTATTTAAAAAAAATAAGTACCATTATCATACATACACATACTAATTAATTAATTAATTAACTAACAGCACCCATATAGCTGAGAAAGCGGCCATGACCAATTTCAGCATTGCACCCAGCACATATCCTAGAAACAGCATTTTTCGACAACCACGTCAGATTTCAGATAGAATTGATAATATATATAAGAACAAAAACAAAAAAAAATAAATAAATAAAAAGTGTTATATTCAGAAATTGTTTTCGCTTCCTGAATAGAAAATGCAATATATCTCGTTTGGGAGAATTAACTAAGACACAAAACAAACAATTGTCCTTTCAAAAACTGAAAGCATCTAGCAATGACAACGGCTAAAATAGTCAAACTACTTATTCTGCACAACTGGAAATACCTGTATCCAGAGGGAAAAAGAAATGGATAAGGTGAAAATGAATTTCCGTAATCATATCGGGGAGGTGACCCCACATTTAGACTTGCTTGAATAGCTTTGGCGAGTTGTTCATCTTCCTCCAACTGAGCTCTGAGGCACTTTTCATCTTCCTCAGCTCTTGCACCCCTTTCATCTTCCTCTGCTTTAGCAAGCCTTTTAGCTTCCTCTTCTCTCGCAAGCCTTTCCTATTCCTCTGCTCTCGCCAGTTCTTCATCTTCATCTGACAGGCAGGAGTCGTCATCTTCCTCTACATTGAAACAGTATTTTTTATTATTATTAAACAATAAAAATCTTAACAACATATAAATGAGAACATTTGCTGATAATAAGATGGGAAGGTGAAAGAACTCGTGAAAGCATAGTCAGAAGAACCCTAAGAACCTTTAATCAACCGAAAAGAAAATATACAACAGCATTTATCCTAGACAAATAAGAGATCTAAAGACTAATGAATAAAATGAAATAGATCTACAAAAAGTGATGATTAACAAGGAAAAAATGGAGATTGAACCCAGAAAAGAAAATCAAACCTGGAATCAGAGAGATATGAAGCATCTGATTGCAGATCTTAACCTGCAGATTCTAGAGAGAGAAACAGACATTCAAATGGCAATAATCGTCGGAAATCGGTAAAAAAAAAGAAGAGAATGATGGCGAAGATTAGGCTAAGGAGAAAAGGGGAGACTCTCATCCTAGACGGTGATGTCATGTAATATGTCTACTTTTTAGTGTTTGTTTTTCTTTATTTATGTAACTAAGTATGTAATATTATGTGTATTTTACGTATTTATGTTCAATTTATGTGTTTATTTGTGTTTTTAGATTAAAGATGGTGAAGTGTGAAGAAGAATGAAGAGCTAGTGAAGATTCAAAGATGAAATTCACGAGTCATGAAGTGGCTCACTACTCGGACAAGAATTCACGAGACCGGACTGGAGATTCATGAGTGAGGTAGAGGAGGAACATTCACTACTCAGCATCTTGTTCACGAGTCATGATATGGATCACGACTCAGGAAGAAAGCTCACGAGTCTAGAAGATTTGGTGGAGTTCACAACTCGTGAAGGTGTTCATGAGTTGGACAAGATACTGCTTCCCAAACGTTGTGACCTTTTGTACCCAATTTTTCAGCCAAACATTATGTCTTTTCAGAGCAGCCTTTCGTGGTTTTTGAGGGGACATATCTATAGAGTTAATCTCTATAAATATGGGAGTAAAGCTCTGAAGAAAGGGAAAGAAATCAATGCTTTGTTTTTAGAAATATAGTTTTGTTTTGGATAACATTTTTACTTAGCTTTTATTAGATGATTACAAAGGAACAAAGTTAAGAGAACAAGAGATGAGTTTCTTTCTCTTGTTTATCTTAAAATTAAATTATGTATTTGGATAGTTTTCTTTGTACATTATAAATATGTACTAGCATTTGTTTAAGACATATTTATTATTATTATGAATGAAGTATGATTTACATCCATTTGTGTGCTTTGATATGCTATGTATGATTAGCCACCATATTTGGCATTTTAGTCAATTTATTTGCAACGAGAGTTGGAATTCTTTGATGGAAAAACAAATTAATGTACTTGAAGCATTAGTTTATTATTATCATTCACCTTCAGCACAGCTTCAAGTACATTCATTTGTTTTGGCCCAATAATTAGTTTATTATTATCATTCATCTTCAGCATAGCTTCAAAGAAAATGAGCCACCACTGATTGCACACTAAGTTTACCTGTATTCGAGAGCCTAGTAACTTCAGCTTTAGCATTTCTTATAAATTCATCCTTGTCTCTCACGCATAGATTTAGTCGATCTTTCAATATCTGTGCAAGCTTTTCCTTTTGCTATGGTAAACAAGCATAGCACTAATTAGAAATTGAAGCCGATTTAGTTGATTAGTATATCATTAAATTTTAATGGGCTTGATTTATCTTTTGGACAAGTAAATAGAATCATTATCCACCCAATTTATTATTTATGCATGCAATTTCTTTCTTAATTATGATTTTTATCACTCGAAAATCATTAAAATGTTATAAATCCACATAATTTATGCAAGGTCTTGAGTTGCTAACATAACTATTAGATGAAAATCTCTCTTTTTCTTTTAAAATCGACCTTGAAATTAATCAAAATCACGTATTTCTTAAGTCTAATAAGGTTTGGACTTGTTTCTAAATATTAATAACATTAAAGATTCATTTGTAATTGTTAGACGTTACTTTATTAATGGTCAGTCATTACAAACTCTTAATTAGTATTACTAACTTAATTCACTTAATATATCATGGATGAATGCTGTATAAAAACTCAACTCCACCAAATATGCTAGCCCAAATAATTTCAAGTCAAAAAATTATCTCTCTGATTTTATCGTCAAAATTTATTTGAATGAAAATTCATTGATATTTTTTCTTTTCGAGTGATTGGAGTTGTCAGGCTACCATCAATATTAATGTCTATTAATTTACTTCTCTATCTAATTTCTTTTTCAAAGAAAAAGTACAATGAATACAACTTGATTTAGTTTATTCAACTCATTAAAGTTGTTTAATCTTTTATTTATTTATTTATTTATTACAAGTTAAAGAGGTCTAATCAAATTATCTATAAGAAATCATTAAATATAAGCTGTAGATCATTATAGATGACAACTAGCAAGCATATGTACAGTAAAATAGATTTTATTTTTAACTACTGTTGCTTAAGACGAATTTTGAGTTATTTATTTAATTATTTATCCTAACTTAATAAATATACTTTAATTAATGTTTATGATTTGGTTAATGTCGATACTTAAATTTTAATAATAATTTATTTGTCATTAGTATATATTAATTTTTTAAATAATAAATAAAAATGTATACCGTTGTTAACAAATTTTAATAATAACATATTTAGGACATGTAACTATCAATTTTATAAATTTTTGTTTTGAAAAAAAGGGATATTAGACACTGAATTGAGATGATGTGACATCACTCAACATTGAATTTAATAAAAAGAACTATTAAAATCAATGAAAAAATAAATTAATTATATTTTTATTGTGTATGTGACTGTACATGTATTCATCTTAACAGTTTAAATATCATATTAGTACATTTGAGTATTATATGCTCTAATTTTTTAAATATAAAATAAATTTATGTTTCATTTTTTGTAAAATTAATAAATACAAATCATCAATATGTTATTGTTCAAAATATGGGTATTTAAATAAATTATGGATTTAAATTTAATATTTCCCACTACTTTGACCTTTTAGATTCAATTTCATTATACCTGTAAAGAGAGGACAGAAACAAAAAGCAAAGAAGAACTAACAAAGAATATATCTTCATGCACATTGTATTTCATGACCATAAGTTATAACACACAGTTGCATGTGCATGCATCAAAGTCAATCGAAGAATTTTGAACATTTATACAGCACAAAGTACATAAAACCATAAGAACCTATGAGAAATAGAGAAGACCATCAAAATCCAGAAGCAAGAACCCAGAAAGAATAAATAGAAAAAAAGGCAGTATAAACTTACCAGTACACCAATATCAGCTTGAGATGCCCCACTAATCATATTTGGAACATAACTTTTGTGACCCTAAAAATGCAACAAAAGCAATATTAGCTTGTCACATTTATCCTTCAAACGAGCCTCAATCTCATGGGAAAGAGACATCTAATATTCTACCATTTCCTACAAATGTAGAGTGAATATCAGTTCATTTAATAAAAAAGACAAAAAGAATTTGCTTGAAAATTAAACGTGACATCTAGAAAATTAAACAGAACATGGATATGTTTCTTCTGCCATGGGGTAACATACCATTGTTAATAACATTTTTTGGAGCTGAGTTTGCCATAAATAAGCAGGTGTTATTCCAAGAAAGCAATTGGGAACACCATACTCCAGGTTTTGCTGAATCATCTGCACCAAGAGAAAAGGCATTACTTATTGCACCTGCAATGTTGTTTGCATTTATTTTGAATAATTTATTGGAACTTGAGCTGATTGTGAAATGTACTTATTGAATTAGAGCTTGAGCTGATAGAATTAGAACCTACTTGAAATTAAGACTAATCCTCCGGAAGAGAATACAAACATACAAGTTTTTCTTGAAGACCAATATCATTGGATACTTTTTTTTTCTTTCTTTTCTCAACTTTCACTATAACCTATTATCATAAAACAGAAAAATTAGGATTAAAAAAGGAGAAAAGGAAAACCTGAGGAGAGTTCTTCAAGCTAAATTGTGGGTGTAAACCTTGGATATCTCAGATGCCACTAATTCGTATATCCAGTTCACAGGTTTGATCCCCATCTCAATTCGAATATATAAATAACAGAACTAAAAATATATTATAACCATAAAAATGCATGTATTATTGCAGAAAGGTACAAGACTAGTATTTTCTGTTCATCAGATAATAATCTAGAGTGCCTTTACAAGATTAAAGATGTAAAGAAGTTCCAACCACCTAGCTCAACAGTAGGAGGTATAGCCCCTTGCCAACCAAGTCCTACCATTCTAAGCAAGATTCTCGAGTCTTTATCTATTGTAACCAGACCTTGTATAATAAATGGCCATTTCTCTTTCTACTAGATTCAGAATAATATAAAAAAGAGGGCTAGCAATTCTGGGCTTTCCATTTTGGATCCACCTATAGACAACCCTAATTCCAAAATAATGTTACCCTATTTGCAAACTTTGATTTTTCTATGCTAGTCCTATCCTAAGTCAGAGAGAGAGTTATCAAAATAAGAACCATCATGCACGAGCTCTAGCTACATTTATCAATAAACAGTCATTGAAACTACTGGGTTCTAGTGAAAGAAGATAAAAGTGAGATTAAAGGTTTTTTTCCTAAATGCAGCATGACAGTACAATTCAAATGCTACTTGGCAAACACACGTGTGAGCAAGCATGTACATGTGTATGTGTGCACTTGTTTATGTACATATATGTGTATGTGCATGTATATATGTGTGTGTGTGTGTGTGTGAATGTATATATATAGGTCATAGAATTCCAGGTCATTCAGACAAAGGAAGAGAGGCAAACCAAAATGTAAGAATGTGAAATTTAATACCCGTAAGATGAATATTCTTAACATAAGCACAATTGCATCTCTTGAACTATAAAAAGTTCCAAAATGAGAGAGCATTAGCATAGACCAAAAAATGAAGAGGGAAAATACAGCAGAAAGGCAATTACAATGACACAACCAATCTACAGATAGAAAAAATCAAAGAAGAAAGGTGAACAAATAATATTATAACCTTTTTTTATGCACTCTAAAAAGCCTCCCAAGATGCAAATATATTTCTTTTTCAAAGAAAAATGACTAAATTATATTTACAAGTTGGTTACACTTTAAATGCTTTATGGGATTTAAGGAACAATCACCAATCAATTAAATAACAATATTTTGTTTAGGAAGAAGAAAAGTTAGGAAGACATTAGAAACCATTAAAAATAGCCTACTACCATCCATTGACTCATTAACTTGTAAGACATGCTGGACATTACTCGAACAGGTTATTGCAAATTTCGTAGGTTGTCTATATAAGATCGCAACCTAACCAAGAGAGAGAGAGAGAGAAGAAAGGCAATAATGTAATAAGAAGTTCAGCAACATGATTCCAAGCCTGAAATTTCCCAACACGTGTTATATTTCCAACTATAGGTGGAAACATCAAACCATCTACCTTACCAGTATTTTTTAATGCCCATCAACTACCCTATGTAGGGCATATATACCTTACACCGAGAACTTGATTTATTTAGGTCAATAAATAGCCACTGAAGATGATCAGAGCTTTCTTTATTTCGCTCCATTAAAAGGAGACCGCTGCTCTCTCTGTTAAGGCACTATACCGGGAAAAAAACAACTATTTGAGAGAGATAATAAGAGAACAGCAAAATAATAATCTAAAGTTGAAAATATAAAATAAAACAAGGGATAATTCAATGTAGTACTTTTTTTTTTGGTAACAACTATCCCAAACATGAATGAAGACCTCCAAATGAGCAAAACACAAAAGGGATACTTTGCAGGAATGAAGACCTTTCCCACATGCCATTAAATTCCTTTATAGGAAGGATCCATTCATTGAAGCTAGGAAGTGCATTGTCACCACTCAATTCCTCACATGGTCATTCTTCACTAAGCTGATAGAAATATTTAAAGTTCAGAAAATTCAATATTAAACTCCTCTTTTCAAGTATTCTGATTACAGTAAGCCATTAACAGCCAAAATTTTGGCAGTGAAACCAACGAATACGCTAAAATCCAACAAAATCAGACAAACTAATCATTGGCACTACACACCAAAACGTAAAATTTACCTCATCTGCCTAAGAATGATAACCAACAAATAGACATTCTCACATCGAATTAATGAAACCTACACATAAATGTGGAGTACCTTTCAATGGAACAGTAGACATCTTCAATGCAAGCAGTGCTGGAGGATTTTAAGCAAACTTCAACTAAAAAAATTAAGCAAAAAATGAATAAAAAACTCCCCTAATGAACCAATAAAACAAGCGTCAAATTAGAAGCTAGAAAGTGAAATAGGAAGCTGGATCTCTGAACAACAAAAGTGAAAATGCTAATTGAATAAATACCTGGAGTAAGAGCGGCGCCGTTCTGATCAAGAATCGCATCTTCATCCTCTTCACCGACAGTGATGGCAACCTCCTTGAGTTTGACAATCGGAGCGATCTGAGCTTCGGTGTCCTTGTCCTCACGGCGATTGTGATCAAGCTTAGTGCTTGCCATAACTTTTGCTATAAGAGAGTAAAGAGAGTTGATTTTTAAGAGAGACTAGCAGGCTTTTGTGGCCGAGCTGGATTAGGAAGGAGGAAAAAGTGAGTATTTATACCTAGGGTAAATTAGAAAATACCAACGAAATAAGTATTCGGTTGCAATTTTAGCAACGGAACCAAATTCCATTGCTATTTTTGGAGCCAAAATTTTTTCATCTTTTTGGAACCAAAAATACCGACGCAAAGCAAATTTCGTTGCTAAAATTGCAACCAAATTGTTTTCGGTTGCAAATTTAGCAACGAAAATCTAATTTCGTCGCTATTTTTAGACACAAACTTTTTTCTGCTTTGGGATTAAAAATAGCAACGGAATGTAAATTTCGTTGCTAAATTTGCAACCGAATTATTTTCGGTTGTAAATTTAGCAACTGAAATCTAATTTCGTTGCTATTTTTAGACACAAATTTTTGCTCCCAACACCATACTCTCATCTAAAATTTTTATAAATTTTTCAGAACTACTATTCAAACATACCCGTATACTAGCATCTAACATCATATAATAACACAATAATAACTGAAATTATTAAATGCTAGTCACTAATTATAAATCATTTTACCTCAGTTTATGCGATCCCAACAGTCTTTATGTGCATGCCCTTCGATCTTACTTCTTCATATCCTAAAATCCTTTGTTTCTACATGCAGTCAACAATCGGACGCTAAGCAACATTGTTGCCTAGTGGAGGATACAACTACACAAAATTTCATCAATACAAATTTTATTTTCTTTTGCTCTTATTATTATTATTATTAATTTTTTCTTCCTTCTCTTATATATATATATATATATATATATATATATATATTAAATCATCTAATCATTTTGACTGACTTTAATATATTATAGTTCCTTCTTTTGTTATCTGAATTTCATATAATTGTATACTTTTGCCCTTGCTTTTCCCATATTTGCTTAGATTCTAAATTTTCTCTTACCTTGACTAATCTACTTATAATTTCCTTTTTCTCCTTTAGGAGCAAAAATACCAATGAAATTTATTTTCCGTTGCTAAAATTGCAACCGAGACTAATTCCATTGCTAAATTAGCAATGGATATTATATTCCATTGCTAATTTAGCAATGAAAGTCATATTTCGTTGCTATTTTTCATTCTAAAATTTTTTCGCCATTTATTGGCGCCTATTTTAGCAACGGTATATGGATTCCGTTGCTAAATTTTAGCGCTAAAAATTTCCTTCATTATTAGCGACAGAAGACTACCAAATATTTTTTCGTTGCTAAATTTGCAAAGTTTAACCAATTTTAGCAACGGAAATTGAATTTCATTGCTAATTTAGCAATGAAATCAATTCTGTTGCTATTTTTTCGTTAATATTTTCATATTTTCTTGTAGTGTATGATAGATATAGGATGCATATTATGCCAACCATGTATGATGAGACTTAATTAACTAAAATTCCTCAAACTAATACTAAGGTATATAAGCCTTCCATTAATTAAAGGAGAACAAGAGTTCTTTATAGTGTGGCTTGTTGACCACAATCAAGCTCAAATTATATCGATTATGTTTGAATTTAATTAAATAGGTCATCTTAGCTAGCCCATTAGCTTATTGACTACAGTCAAGGCTAATAGTTCAAGAGGCAAGATTAGGAAATGCATATATGATATGCATGTATCAAGAGTTGATAACTTAATGATCCAATAGTTGTGAAGAGATAAAATTGGTATAGAGATACCAACCTTTCAAGGGTATGGGGTTTGATTTGTTGACCACGGTCAAGGTCAAATTTCATATCAAGGATTGGATATTGGCCCACTAAGAAAACCATCGAATTTTTTTGGATTAAATAGTGAGGGCTATTGATTCGCAATAAAATAGTGGGAGTAAATGGATTAATTAAAGACCTAATTAATGCGTACATATATATGAACATACTCTCATATGTTTTCTTTTTCACATCTAGGTCATCATCATGAGCACATCAAACATTAATATACGATCAATCTTAGATAACAAGATGGTTGGCAATAATTATTCTGACTGGATCAGACAAGTGAGAATTATTCTCAGAGTTGAAAAGATCCATTATGTCATGGATAAAGATCCACCACCACTTCCATGAAATGATACCATTGATGAGATCAAGGGCACTTATCAAAAATACATGGAGGATAGCGAAGCAACAGCATGTCTGATGCTAGGTATTATATCCTCAGAGCTTCAAAAGCAACATGAGATGATGGATGCTAGAACCATCATTTTGCATCTAGAGGAGCTTCATTCTTCTTAGGCTAGAACTAAGCAATATGAGATTGCTCAAGCTTTGTTTAGCTATAAAATGGTGGAAGGCACTTCGGCTGTTGCTCATGTATTAAAGATGTATGGGTATATTGAGCATTTGAGTAGACTTGGCTATGTAATGGATGATGATCTATACATAGATTTAATCTTGTACTCATTGGCTCCAAGTTTTTCACCTTTCATGCTTAACTTTAACATGAACAAGATCCAAGTAACCATTCCTGAGCTAATCAATATGCTCAAAATAGCTGATGGATCCTTCAAGAAGGATTCAAAAAGTGTCTTGGTTGTGGCTTCTGCTAAAGGCAATAAACAGAAGAAGAAAAAGAATAAGAAGATGACCAAGGCACAGCCAAAGCATGGTGGGGTTTCCAAGAAGAAGGTTGCCAAGAAAGAGAATCCCAAAGGAACTTACTTCCATTGTGGGAAAGATGGTCATTAGAAGCATAATTGTAAGGCTTATCTAGATTCTCTTAAGGAGAAGAAGAAAGCTGATGCTTCTACTTTAGGTATTCATATGATTGAAATAAATACTTATTTTATTACTTCAAAACAATCTTAGGTATTAGATACCAGATGTGGATCTCATTTGTGTAATGATCTACAAGGGCTTAAAAGCAGTAGAAGAGTTGAAAAGCTAAAAATATGTCTACAGTCAGCTACTAGACAAAACATCTCTACAATGAACCAGAGACTGAATCTCATAATGATGTAGTTATAGTTGGACCTAATTATACACAAAATCCTAAAAGATCTACTAGGATGCATTCTATCCCTGTGAGATATGGACTTCATATTGATTCAGATAGAGGCATAACTATAGTAGAGGATAATAAGCCTACAAGCTATCAAGAAGTTTTGAACAGTTCAGAACGTGATTTATGGCTTAAGGCTATGCAGTCTAAAATGGACTCCATGTACGAGAACAAAGTATGGACTTTAGCTCAACCACCTAAAGGGATAAAACCCATAGGATGCAAATGGGTCTTCAAAAAGAAGACCGACATGAAAGGTAATATAGTTACCTATAAAGCTCGCTTAGTAGCAAAAGGCTATCATCAAAGAGAAGGAATCAACTATGATGAAACCTTTTCTTCTGTAATGATGCTTAAGTCTATAAGAATAGTTTTAACCATTGCAGCTCATTATGATTATGAGATTTGGCAAATGGATGTGAAAATAGCTTTTCTAAATGGAAATCTGACTGAGGATGTGTATATGACACAACCAAAAGGGTTCACATCAGGAAATGGCGAAAAGGTATGCAAGCTTTAAAGATCCATTTATGGATTGAAGCAAGCCTCTAGGAGCTGGAACATACGATTCAATGAGATAATCAAAGAGTTCGGTTTCTCACAGAATGAAGATGAACTTTATGTGTATAAAAGGATCAGTGGGAGTGCAATTGTCTTTCTAGTTCTATCTGTAGATGACATATTGATCATGGGAAATGACATTTTTTTTCTCCAATCTGTTAAAATATGGTTATCCAAGCAATTCTCCATGAAAGACCTTGGAAAAGCATCCTATATTCGAGGAATAATGATCTATAAAGATAGATCCAATAGGTTTCCAGGTCTTTCTCAAAGTACATATATAGATGAAGTATTGAAAAGGTTCAATATAGATCTTTCTAAGAAGGATTTATACCCATGGTGCATGGGAAACACCTTTCTAAGTCTATGTGTCTACAGATTCTATAGGATAGAGAGATCATGAATAGAACACCATATGCATCTGTAATTAGTTCTATAATGTATGTTATGTTATGTACACATCTAGATGTAGCATTTGCTTTGAGTGTCACAAGTAGATTCCAATCCAATTTTGGAAAGGAACACTCGGCAGCTGTCAAGAATATCCTTAAGTAATTAAGAAGAACTAAGGATATATTCTTGGTATAGGATGAGGGTAGTTTGGAAGTAAATTGGTATATTAATGCCAGCTTCCAATCTGACAAAGATGATTGTAAATCACAATCTGGTTTTCTGTTCATAATGGAAGGAACGGTTAGTTGGAAGAGTTACAAACAAGAACAACTGCTGATTTCACAACAGAAGCTAAGTACATTGCTGCTTCGAAAGCAGCCAAAGAAGCAGTATAGATCAAAAATTTCATATCTGAACTAGGAGTGGTGCCTAGCATTGTTGATCCGATTCCTTTATATTGTGACAACAATAGAGCCAATGCACAAGCAAAGGAACCACGGTCTCATCAGCGATCGAAGCATGTTCTCATACGCTACCATCTCATAAGGAAAATAATAGCTAGAAATGATGTAAAAATAGAAAGGGTCCCCACAGATGATAATGTGGCAGATCCCCTGACTAAAGAACTTTCCCAGATCAAGCATGATCACCATATAAATAACATGGGTTTAAGACATATGAGTAATTGGCTCTAGCGCAAGTGGGAGATTATTAGAGAGTATGCCCTATAACCCATGTAAAAAGGATGTAGTTCATATTTATGAATTCATATTCTTAATAAAAGCCATCATTCAGTTATTAATGTTATTTTTAAATACATTACTTTGTATATCTTAAATTAATAAATGAAGTCCTAGATATTATAAACATAGTGCAAAGGCAATCATGAAAGTGTTCATGATATGAGATGTCTATTGCATGCAAATGTGATAATATCTAAATATCCCTAGTCATATAATTAACAAGATAGAAAATTGTTAATTTGGACAAACTAGCACATGTTATGCTTCTTGAATAGTTCAAGCAGTGATTCTCATAACTGTGATTATGAAAGATGATTAAAGCTAACATGTGGATGCTTGTTAGATGAATAAGTTCATCGGAGACATGCAAATAGAATCTTCACATAGATATTAAATCTATGTCAATGAGGAATCTCTTCATAGCAGTTGTGCAAGTATCCTTAGACTTGAGATCACCAAGGTTATCTTAAGTAACAAGTGATATACTTTGACTCCATAACTGATTACTTCCAACTAAAGGTGAACATAGTTAGGAGGTTGGGTATATCATGACTTACTTGAAGATAGTTGAGTAATCGATAAAGGATTCACCATCTCAAATTTATTAAGGGAAGTTATCTCGCATGATTCTATAATTGCCTTATTCAGAGAATCTCTGGCCAGAGTAATATGCCAAGATGGATAGGGATCCATGAAGGGCATTTTGGGAACAATGGTTAAATTAATAGAGCATACATAATTAGATTTATATGAGTTGACATAAATCCATACTCAGAATCTAATTGAGATAAGAGTGGTGAAAGGAGTAATTGTACGGTAACTGTTTCTATGGAAGGGTATAGTCAAAAGCACTTGACTTTCCTGATATTTAGGTAGTCATGATGCCTAGCTAGAGGTTGCTCATGACTTGTTTAATATTGTATCATAAATATCAATAAGAGATTGATAAAATGATTTAAAGAAGTTTAAATCATATGAGTTTTGAATAGAACTCATAATTACATATTATACTGTCAATATGGACAGAAACCCAAATGGGTCACACACATATAGAGTAAAGGATAAAATGGTAAAATGATAAGGATAATAATATTTGATATTATTATGGGACAAGAAAAATGAATAAGAGAAAAATTAATTAAAAAGTTTAATTAATTATGATCAAGTAGAAATATTCGCAGAACTTTTTAGAAATGTTCTACAAAATGGACCTAATTAAAATATTGCATTTTATAATTAATTATTATTGGACGTTTAATAGGGCTGATATAATAATTAATAGATCTATTGGAGAAATATAAGAGGCCCATAAGAATTGGTTTTGGCGCAAAAACCCACCAAAGGAAGGGTTTCATGCCAACTTCAAATAAAAGGCTTTAGAGGCCTAATTCTTGTACTAAAATAAATTAAATATATTTCATATGTGTTATGGAGCCTATATATTTAATTTGGATGGATTTAGAATTGATTGGATTATTAAATCCAAGTATATACATAAAAGGCCTAGTTTATGGATTATGTGCATAGTCATTTATGAAAGGACTTAAATTGGATTAATTGAGCCCAAATAAATTAAAAATATTTCTAGAAGCCCAATTAATATTTCTCCAATAATTTTAAAGAGCTCAATCCTATTATGAAGTTGGATTTTTAACCTTACTATAAAAATCCAAGATAAAGGGAATTAGGGTTAAGTGAGTTTCAAAAGAAAAGAACTTCTCTATTCTTCTCTAACCCTAACTGCCACCTTCTCTCCTTGCTAGCATCAATGAATTTTGGCCACCTTTGTTTTCCAATAGTTCTAGGTTCATTTAATCCTTCTCTAGTGTGGATTACAATTGAAGGTGTTCAATTTTGGACACTATAGATTGCGACAACCCGATGAGAAGGAAAATCAACTATTTAACAAAAATCAAAGGTGATTTTCCTTATTCTCATTAATATTTATATTGTAAATTCATGGAAAGATCAGATATTGGTTTAAAATTTTAAATTTTGCTTATACATGTGATGTATGTAACCGATTAATTCCCAACAAAAACATACTAAAAACATAATTTAATTCACAGTTATCAAATACCCCACACTTAGCCTTTGCTCGCCCCCGAGCAAATCTGAACAAAAAAACCTCTCAGAATAATCAAACTCAAAATCAGATTTAAAAAATTCAAGACTAAGTTTAACATTTAACAAGAGCACTCAATAAAACCATGGCTAAAATAAACTCAAACAAGAAAATAAGAATTAGCTTTTGTACGTGTGTGTGAGATCAAAATATTTTAAGTAATTTTCGTAAACAAAATACCAGTACATTTCATAATCAAACTTTTATAATTGAAGTATACTAAGTACACTTAAGGTTTCATGCCTGAAACTCTTGAAACACCATAGGCCTCTCCTTTAGCACTGGAACCCGAAAGTTATCTCCACTAAACAACTTAAAGCAAATCATAGAATTACTTAGGTCTTAATTGGATTGTAATGAGATTTAGGTATTGGCTATCAAAGAATGTTCAAAAGATAATCAAAGAGAAATAGCCACTCTAAACTTAAATAAATCATATTTCTAAATTCTCAACTTATTAAGCACAATTCCCTTGTCAAACTTTACCTATTAAATCCCTTTTTTAAGCAATGAGCATACCTAAATAGAAAATGTAAGACTGAAATCCCTTTTACTTAGCTCAATTTCTAATTTTTGAGAAGCCATAATCTTATTTTCCTTGTAATACCCCATACTTAAGATTTTGCCATATATGCTAGTTTTATTTTTTTCTTTTTTTTTCAATAGCTTTTTTTCCTAGCTTCTTTTTACTGGAAATTTACAATAATATGGGTAAAATAAGGACATTATACAAGCACTTAACCTCATTTAACAATTATTTCCCTTAATGATGCAACTATTCTCATTATACTTGATTGAAATGCTTAATAAATGTAAACCTATCCAAATCTAGAGTGGCCAATTCTAGAGGGTAGATAAGGCATTTAGGCTAAATGGTTAAATAATGAGTGTCACAAAAATAATAAATAAATAGTACGCTTTAAGCATACCTTATTAAGCTCAAATTGGCTAACAAAGGTTAATGAAATTAAAAAGGTAGGAAAACAGTCTTTTGAATACCTCACCAAGAAAAATTTGCCTAGATCACTTTCTAAGTTGCTTGAGTTGCTCTTATACTTTGAAGGGTGATGAGAAAAGTTCTAGTGTCCTAAAATTCCTTGCTCAACAATTTTAATGCACTGGTTTTTTCTTTAAATTTCAAAATTGGTCTTTTGCGCTTGAGAATGTGAAAGCTAAAAATTATAAACCAAGTTGAGTAATAAACTAGCACAAAACTTCATTGAACAACCTATATGTCTTACTGTTAAACTAAATGTTTAACTAATGTAAAATCTAAATTTATGTTCAATTTGTTCACATTCTGAGAAAAACTAGGGCAAACTAGGCTTTATATAAGCTAAGTGACAAATGCTAATTAACTATTTATTAGTATGGTCTAAGAAAAAAAATAACTACTTAATGAAGACTAGCAACTATTCATAGCATTACTGAATTACTTACAGCACAAAGTTGCTCCTAACATTACTATTACAGACCAAAAAACAAACAAAGATAAAAACAAAACAAAATAAAACAAAAGAACATAAGTGTTTTCATAATATAAAAATTAAAGAATTTGATTCTACTTCCTGGAGTTTAACAAAATTTGAGCTTAGAGAAGCTCTACCCCCCTTCCAAAAATTTGTTGTCCTCAGCAACTGCAATCACTATAGTGATGGTGGTGGTGAATGTTTCTTCCAATAGCTGTGCATAAATCGTTGAAAATCCGGCTTTTACTCATCCACACTCTCTTGCAGATTGTGTATCTTTCCCTGTATAACATCTAGTCTAGCATTTACTTGATTAAGAACATTCATTATCCAAGATAAATAGGGTTCTGTAGTGGGTGGTAGTGCTGGATTCTCATGCAATTATGGCTCATCTTCCTCCTCGTGATGGTCACCAACTCTAATATTATTCAACCATAAGTATTCAACTCATAATGTCCAATGCAAATGAAGCTTAGCCCATAATACTTTCAAACGTTTCATCATATCAAAATCAATGTAAAGGGGAAGGCCATCAAAAGGTTTTCCTAATTCCTTGTGGTTAACTGCCTCAGCTAGGATGGTGGCAATCCATCCAATAGAGATTTTTCTCGCAATTCTGCAATCTTATCTATGATACAAGCTTCCCCATTAATTGTAACGACCTCAATCATACATCTCAAGAACATGACTTGCTTAAAATTTATTACACTAGGTCCTCCAACACAATTAAAGATCGATCTTGATAAAAATTAGTGCAAAACACGTAAGGCATGATCTCTCAGGGAATGTGCTTTAAGCTTGCTTCCCTTCCATGGTATTGGATCAAGAGGGTCATGTACAACTTTCTAATTTTCCTGCTTAGTACTGTTGGGCAACTCACCCAAACCAACCTTTGAAAAGCTCAAATGGTTTGTGAACTCAAGAAAACTCATCGTGTACTTTTTTTTTCTAACTTAAACTTCACCGTTATGGCATCATGATTACCTTTGAAATAGTACTCAAATGAAGCCAAGAAAGCTCTTACTAGTTTTAGATGGACAAGTGTATGATGCTTCACAAACTCTTCCCATCCTATATTGATAAGTAAAGGCTCTATTTCACTCCATAAATTCCCCTTAGCGATATCCAAATAGAGCGAAGTCAGGTAAAATGGCTTGACATATGTGTAGTTACTAAAGAACTCATATAAGGAACATTGTGCGCATTCTACATCTGTCTTAATATGCTGCTTAGATGAACTTGAAGCTTTTGCATGCTTCACCTTCCTTGGAGGCACTATATAAAAATATAAAGTTAGTACATCATTAAAAACTTGTTAAATCATATTGGGACAGAAGAATTTGATGCACTAAAAAATGGCATGCTGAAGTGTGGGAGTAATGAATGTGTGAGAAAAGCCTTGAATTAAAGTGTGCACAAGTTCGTTAAAGTGAAAAAAAAAATACTTGCCTAAATAAATACCTCAACATTTGCATTAGCTAGAATAGCCACTTTAATTATCATCATTGAAGCATAAACTAAAAGTATATTTGATAATTAAGAATGATTTTTGAAAGATACAAACAAAAACCCATGCAACGGTTAAGGAATTTTTAAGGTATAAAGAGAAAATTTTCATTGCGGCATTTCATCGAACAAGTTATGTGCATAATTTCTTCAAGCAAAAATGAAGACCAATTGAACACTAATTGTACCCAAAATTTTCTCAATGCTCTAATAACATGCATTCTCTAAGCTCAAGTAAAACATGTAAAAAGAACAATTATTTGAACTTGTGAGAAGGTGAAACGTTAGCCAAGTATGTAGAGAAAAAAATCAAGATAAAGCCATTTCATTAATGTATAATGTTTAAAACAAAAAATAAAGAGATGGCTTTTAATTACTTGTGTTAGAAATCACAAAAGAAATTAAAGAGAATGGAATTTTAGACATACTTACTTGGTAGAGCTAGAGAGGATTTGTGAGGAAGTGCTAGTGTGTGAAGTAGAATGAAGTGAAGTGAAATGCCTAGTTATAAGGGGGAGTGGGTGCTCGAGGGAGCATTAAATATGCTCGGGGAGAGCACTTTGATTCTGCCAAGAATAAGGGACAAGGCACGGGAGAGCACTTTGCTGTAGGGTGCGTAAGAGAGAATGTAACGGTGAGGGAGAGCGGGGGCTACTACTGGGAAAGTACAACGCGCGCAGGAGAGCAAGCAGCTTACGCAGGCGAGCGGGGCACTGCTGAAGGCCAGGTATAATGTACGCGAGGGAGCGAGATGATTGGCGTGGGAGAGCGATGACAGACTGTTAGATAGGTTCACAATGTGCAAAAGAGTGGGGTGACTGGCGCAGGCAAGTAAGGAGCTACTGCTAGGCAGCTCGATGGAGCAAAATGACTGCTCAACGGAGCAAAATGACTTCTGCATGCTATCCCTTATATCTTTCCTTTTTCCATATCCCTTTACTGAACGAACGATTTCTTCTTCTTCCAAATCATCAAGCTCAGCATCTACATTGTCATTAATCCATTGACCCCTCTTGGCCATCCTTCTAGAATTGCTTGATGTGCTCACTTCCAATCATTCTAACCTATCTTTCACACTACCTATAAATCTCTCAAATGTTCTATGCATTGCTTGTACTGAATATGCTACCTCTTCAAAAGTTATTCTCTTCTTGTTAGTCTCTTTAGTCATTGTAAAAATTTGCAAAAAGTATTAGATAATACGCCATGAACACTCCCTTACATGTTTACACTCAAGTAATGTCACTCTTTTCTTGTGTTTCACTCAATATTAGCTTTTACCCTCTTTGATATCCTCACACACTCTTGCCTTTTTCCACTTTTGTTCCCGCTAAAGAGTTCTTCTTCAGAATCAAGAAGTACTTCAAGCAAAACTTAAGTAAAGAAAATAAGGAAATTCAATGAAACACAGAAAATAAAGTTTTCACAAAATTTTAAAGGCAAAGTTACTTTTTTCATGAGCGCGATGGTTGTTGCGAGCACGACGGACATGAAGAGTCATAAAAATTTTGAGCAAAACCTCCCAGAATGTTACACATAAGATGAAAACAATGTGTATAATCAATTTTTATGTACCAGTGAGTAATACGAAGCAAATTTATCACTCAAACAATATTTATGAAAGCAAAGATAAGCAATTAAACAATAAAGATAACTAAAAATGTTGGAACTAAGTGTCTCGAATTTGGCTCCTCATAAGGAAGAAAACCAAAGTAGAGTACTAAATTCTCTATCCCGACCCATGCTAGCTCTACCTAATTTTGCCTTAAAGAAACCTGAAAGCTTTTCATTGGATTGCAAATCTTTTCAATTTTCTTTCAACTGAATGTCGATAAATACAAAATTTTTGACTGTACTGATATCAACGATTTTTTTTAACAGTACATGAACAATACTCTGATGAACTTAAACAGTGAACAGTATCGATGAATAGTACCTACATTTTTTTATCAGGTAATATCCAATTTAACTATGAATATAACAAAAAAAAATTAAACTAATAATTTTCAAACTGCAACCTTAGGCTCTGATACCAAATGAGAACCCTAGGATCTAAGAATCCTAAAACCCTTTTATCGATTCAGTTGTTCATAAACTTAGTATGCAATCCAAAAGACAAATACTTTAAACCTTAATTCCGAATGAGATTAAAATCTAAAGCAGAAATAAGATAAAGAATAGAACTACACAAGTAAAACTTGAATAACCTTAATTCTTAAAACAACATCAAAGTAAGAACACTCACCTTGACAAGCAATTCCGAAGAATCAATTTATTTCAAATTAATCAAAGTCTAATAATTTTTAGCTACCCAAGTTACATCTTTTCAAAAGTATTTATAGGCAAGGAATTAACTTAGAGTCATTAGGATAATGGACCAGGTTAATTTAACCTTTAATCTTTCCTAAATTAGGAAAACTTAAATTAACTTAAAGACCAAATGAATAAGCTGTCTGTAAGGCCCAAACAATAAATCCAAAACTAAATATTATTAACTTAATTAAATCTTACTTAACTTAAAATAAAGCCGAACTCATAAATAACCCAAATTTAAAACATTGCACATACAATGCACATGCTCAAGACTTCTCTTCATGGTCCACTTTAATTCCCAGCATATGCACCATCATCAAACCCTGATTAACTCTTCCAAGCTAGCTCTCTGCAACTCCAAAGTCGACATTGTCCATCTGCGTACCATCGCGCTCGCGAAGGCTATCGCACTTACAACAGAGAGCTTATTGCTCTATTAAAGCTTACATAAACACCAACAGTTTCTCTCTGATCCTTTTGGCTTTTCTCCTTGTGATTGGTCCCTCTGAAAACCTCAATGGATCCTTACAATTATCCATTCTCTTAGGAATATCTACATCAATAGGTGAGATAAAAAGATCAAATTTCTACTTAAATATACTCACCTTGCACCTTAATTATTATATGCCTCTCTCTTATTCCACTTCTAGCAAGGGATAGATTTTTAAGTGTCACTAGAGAATAAGATAATAAAATAAATCTGAAGATTATCATGCTAAAGCCAGCCGACCAACTCTTTTCTTCCTATCAGATTTTTTTAGCCTTCATTAATGCATAACTTTTTCTAGAAATGTAGGTGCCAAGCTCCTATTAATCCTTGTCTTTAAACTTTTGTTAATTATGATTTGGGCACATAACTTTCTAATTTCATGTAATTGCATGCAACCTCAACCTCAACTTATTTTTCACATAAAGCCAAGATTTTATATATTTATGCATATGTAACATAATTAGAACAAATTACTAAATTACCCTCTAACAATTTCATTAATACCAATCATATCACCAACTCACATTAACTTTCATATTCATTATCCTCCAATTTGTAAACTCCCGTAAATAAGTTCCATTCCTACTAGGATATAATTTGGGGCATTACATTATTATTTGAGTTGCTATCTATGAATTTCAAATGGCAAAAAGGAGATTTTTATATGTTAAGTGGTCAAAATTACATATTCATACTTGATATTTGCATATTTTTATACACTGATTTTGATTCAATTAGGAGTTTTTTACTTGTTTTTGTGATATTAACCATTGTAAGACTTAATTAGTGAGAAGGAAACATTTTAGACCCGATTAGAATGGATTTGAAGTGACTTTGGTTGTTTAGGGCATAATGGATGTAAAAGAGCTGATTTTGGCAGATTCATACCTTAGCCTTGGGCAAGGCTAAATGAGGTTGACAGTGCAAAGTTATGTTGAGAATTTTGTTTCGCGTGCAATTCTGACCAATTCGCTAGAGATATTCTAGAAGAATTTTGGAGAACATTTAGGCTATTATGTAGGGATTAAATGACAATTGGTTAGGAGTTTTTGGATTGTATTAATTTCTAATTCTATTTTCCTTAATTATCTGGATTTTTATATTCAATGATCTATTTTAACTAAGAGTCTTCTTACCAAGGGGAGACCTAATTCTAGGTTTAGTTTATAGAATTCTTCAAATTACTTTCTGCGTTTTGTTCGTGGCTATATGTGGCTAAATATTTATTTCAGTTCAAGGTTAATTTAAAGTCAATATTTCTTCATGTATTGTGAGATCTAATTGTTTATTATAATCTCTTTAATTCTTCTTATATTCATATGATTTTCTATGATTATTGAGAAATTTCATGTCGATTTTTAATCTCTTATTTGTTCAATAAGACGCCGTTGCTAATATAATAAGTTAACATACAATTAGTTAATGAGATTAAATCTGTAATTGTTGAATTAACACAAGTAATATAATTTCAGAAGTGTCGAGACTCTCGGGTTGTATTATGGAAACTGTATGATCTAGTTTTAATCAATTAATAAATAAAGATTGGTTAGAGACGTTCTTCAATAACTATAAGTGATCTACTACATAAAATTATTGAATTAGTAGACCATAAAATTATTGAATTATTTTGTATTAATGATCAATTTAAATAATCGTGTACTCCAAATTACCTTGACTGGAACTTAGTCATATTGATCTCATCTTAATTAATTATTTGCTTGTTTTATTTTAATTTTTGAATTCTATTTTGAAATTCATTTTTTTTCATTTATTAATTTTCTGATCATTTAAAAAAATTAAAATATGACTAATCCCCATGGATTCGTCCCTATTCATTACTAATTACAAATTAGTATTAGTTAAAAGTAAAAATTTATTTTTATTGACTTCAACATTCATCGTTGTAAATGCATAATTAAAAAGGCAATTGTTCAATTTAATTTGCCCCATAATGACCGCAGAGATTTTAGACTACAAATTGCACCAGAACTATTTACAAGTGACGGGAGACCATATCTTTTGAAGATAGCTCAAGCTAAAATTGAACCGAGTCATATAACAAAATCTCACAGTAAAATTGCTAATTTTAGTGGTAGATTTAAAAACTATCCTTGTACTCAAAAAAGAAAGAACTACTTCACGGCAGAATAAGCAACTCCAAATGGTTTTCTTAGAGCATTACAAATTAACTGGGACCACTTCAGGATGATAAAGAAGCATTTCATTCCACATCAATTCCCGTATCATATGTTCACCCACGTTCTCATCTATATCAAGATTGATTGGAACATGTGCAGGAGGGTTGCATCTTGGATCGTACAGCCCTGACATGTAAGGATGCATAAGTGCTTCTGTCACAGTAATTCTCTTAGATGGATCAAACACAAGCATCCTTCGCAGCAAGTCTATAGCTAAAGGATCAGCCTTAGGGTATAAATGGGAAAAGTGGGTTCCCCTAGAGTAAGGAAGTGTTTTAATGTATCTTCGAGCTTTAGGGTTGTCAATGAATTCAAGATCAGCATCCTGCAGACTTCCAAGGATATTGATAATCAGTTTAAGCTGGTTAAGGCACTCAGTTCCCGGGAAGATAGGCTTTCGCCCTAGAATCTCAGCAAAAATGCATCCCACAGACCAGACATCAATAGATGTACCATAATTGTCGCAGCAAAGGAGGAGCTCGGGTGCACGATACCAACGGGTGACAACATATTCAGTCATGAACTGTTCATTGCCTTGGCCGGTCCGTGCCAACCCAAAATCACATATCTTCAGTTCACAGTTAGCATTGACAAGGAGATTTCCTGGCTTCAAGTCACGATGCAGAATGTTTGCTGAGTGCAGATAATTCAGCCCTCGTAGCAACTATGACAATTATGAAGATGTGTCACTTGGAGCAAAAAGGAAAAAATACAATAAAATATACAGAAGCAAACAAGTATGTGAATTACGAAATAGTGCTAATTAAAGTGCCACATCTAATCTTTGATTTAAAATTAAATAGCAGCACAGTACTTAACTCATTAAGTTACCCATATCTGTTCATGCCCTTGGCGTGCAGTTTTACAACTCAGTAAATTCACATTGATGAATTCATTTAGGTTCATGACCTGGAGGGATGCCAAAATTCAAGAAGGGATATTTTTCACTTTCAAACGAGGAAATACAAAAGAATCAGAAAAGGTTCTTTCTTTCACAGAAAAACCAAGGGCAGAGCCGCTTTATGTTATGCTTTGGCCCGGTGAATGTGAAGAAAACTGAAACCTAGAACTCTAAAAAAGAGAAGGTTTGTCACATTACCTCAAGATTAAGGAAACCTAGTTAAAACTTATGACTAGCCCTCCATATTCTAAAGAAACTACTCCAATCATTCACCTTGGATATACTCATCTATTAAGGCACTATCATGAGTTTATTCAACAAAATCACAAACTCATAAAAATAAAAAAAAAGATTAAATAGTAATCAATTACCAAAACATATAAATGAGAAATGTTCTACCTAAATTTTAGCAGATGAATATCTCTATATGGAGAAATAAAATGACAAGCCACAGGTCTCATGTTTCCCATTCAAAATGAACTTGATGATTTGTTAAAAGCCTCTATATCTAATGCAAATTATTGCAATGCTTATTATGCTATACGGTATCTGTAGATAGCAGTAATGCAATTTGAAGCATGCATTTTTGGCTTAAGAAGAAGATGCAATATTCTGATTCAATATTAGTCTCAGGCCAAATCTACATATACCTCAATGATTAATAAGTAGTTGTCATCAACTCAAATATTTCTCTCTTCTCAAATATTTCTTTCTCTTTGAGGACCATTTTACCGTAAACAAACATTTGATAAAGATGACATAAATAATCAGTCACATTAGCTATCATGAGTTTATTCAACAAAATCACAAACTCATAAAAAAGGTTAAACAGTAATCAATTACCAAAGCATACAAGTGAGAAATGTTCTACCTAAATTTTAGCAGCTGAATATCTCTATATGGAGAAATAAAATGACAAACCCCAGGTCTTATGCGTCCCATTCAAAATGAACTTGATGATTTGTTAAAACTCTATATCTAATGCAAATTCTCACAATGCTTAATTATGCTATAAGATATCTGTAGATAGCAGCAATGCAAGTTGAAGCTTGCATTTTTGGCTTAAGAAGAAGATGCTACATTAAGATGCAATATTCTGATTCAATATCTGTCTCAAGACAAATCTACATATACCTCAATGATTAATGAGTAATTGTCATCACAGTAAACGAACATTTGATAAAGATGACATAAATAATCAGTCACATAAATTCAACTCATAATCCAGATACCATTCTCATGAGAGTAAAAGTCAGATGAAATAATAAGTGTAAACAGCACATCACATCATGTGTGCTACAATGCAAACAGAAATTCTATTGAGATAAACATTTTTCACATAGATCACATATCATACTAGAATGAAAATAGCAATAGAAAACAATTTGCAACGAGTTTTCTTTAAAAAAGAATAGCATTTATCAAGGATTAAAAACAATGAAAAGCTACCTGAAATATGAAATATTTGCAATGATCATTGGAAAGCGGTTGCGAGGACTTGATAATCCGATGAAGATCGGTATCCATGAGTTCATAAACCAAATAAACATCCTTAAAACTTGTCTGATAAGTGGGCATCATAACATCCTTCAAAGCAATCACGTTCTCATGCCGAATATGCCTAAGTAGCTTCAACTCTCTAAGAGTCCTTAAAGCATCAATTTTGTTCTCAAAAACATTATTGATTTTCTTGATTGCAACTTTCTCATTGGTCTCCCGATTAATCGAAGAGCAAACAACACCATATGCCCCTCTACCTATTGGCTTGATAGGAACATACTTTGTATCAATCTCAAACAAAGTTTGCCACATTGAGTAGTAATGCTTCCCTCTCTGTTTATCTCCGTTAGGAGGCTCCACCAAGGTCGCCATTTCCCTACAAAATTCCATTAAAAGCATCTTAAATTCATTAAGATCCATGCCAGCATGAAAATAAGGAAACCTATTTTAATTAAATTGAAACAAACCTAGCAAATTGAACTTGACATGTAAAATTAAGAACAACTGACTTACAAATTTAGAAGAAAAATAAAAGACTAAAAGTGATCCCAGTGCTGCAGAATGAGTATATATACATATAAACATAAAGAAAGAGACTAGAATTGATCCTTACTCGCTGCTGCCTGGATCTTTTATAAACAGCTCCTTGCTAGTTGAGTTATTCTTCGTAATTTGCTTTTCTGCTAAACTAAATTTGACTCTAAATAAATAGAAAGTATCACTCTATCGTTACTTTGGTTGGCCGCAACTTTAAACTGCTTCAAATAACATATAATCTTCATTCACACCACAAATTCTCCCAATTTCCCTCCAAATTACGCAATTCCTTAAAAACTCAAAAAATCCTCTTCTAATTCAAAACCAAACCCATGAATTTTCTTCTCAATTGGCATCGAGTGAGAAGCTAGAAAAGAGGGGAAAAAAAGCAAAAGCAGAGAGCTTTTTCGGTCATCGATAATAATTAGATAAAATCTTAAGAATAATGACAAAGAGGAAGTCTTTATATGGTCTTATCTAGCGAGAAATATAATCTGGTGGTGGTTTTCTTTTGAAGAATTGTAAGGGCAGGTAAAGGAGTAGAAAAAGAGGAAGGTAAACGACATAATAAACAAGACGCCCACAAGTGCAGTTTCTTTCTTGTTGCTTGCAATATACAATATAACAGCTGCGTTGGATAAAATATAATTTTAGGAAGCATGAGCGCTTTGTTCAATGTTCATGCACACGCATACATATGTGCAGTAGTTATGGATTACTTGGCCGGCGCATTCGCACGCTCAATTCGGCTGACTGCGGAACCTCTAGTTAATTATGTTCGTTAATTATGTCAGTATTTATCCAATTCTAAAATTTATAATCAAATAATTATAATAAAATAATTTATAATATAAAAATTATTAAAATTTTATTTTATTTTAATTAAAATAAAAATATTTTAAAAATTAATTTTTTATATTATCAAAATTATATTTAAACATGTCATATATAATTATTATATTATTTTAACATCAATTAACTCTATAAATAAATCATCATTAGTTAATTGAAATTTTTTTATGTTCTGCATGTATCATATTTTCTTGTTTATATAATAACGTAAATTTTTTTTCATCTGCTGATCTAATTTATAAAATTGATTGGTCTCAAAATAACGTAATAATCATAAATAACATGTTTAACAATCATTTTGATAACATAAAAAATTAATTTTCAAATCATTTTTCCTTTCGTTGAAATAAAATAAAATTTTATTAATTTTTGTATTATAAATTATTTAATTATAAACTCAAAAATTCGATAATTATAGACATAATAAACCCCAGTACCTTGCTATTGTGGGAATTTAGTTGCATTCATTTTCTTGAATTTACAGCCAATCATTATAATTTTTTGTGAATTTTAGTTTACAATAAGGTCAAATTAATGTAACTTAAATTTAATTTCATTGTTGTTATTTCATCTATTTTTCTTCAGTGAATGAAATCGGAAAGAACAACGTTATACTTTGAATGTGATAATAAATGAATCAATTAATGTCAAATTACATGAATTGAATTTACACAATATTTGAATCGAAATTAATTTTAATGGATGAAATTCGACTTCTTTTAAGCCAGCTATGTGATTTATTTTTTTCCCCTAGTGTTGTGGAATAACTTTTATTCTGATTTCAAAATTTCGTTATTTAAACCAATCATATTTTATTACATATATATATATATAATAGTTATTATTTTTCATATATGGCAATTTACAACTGATTTGATGTATGAATTTGTTTTAGAGACATAATTTAGAAAGAAAAAAAATCCCTTGGTAGCAATCTTCTTTAATTGATCAGTATTTTCTTAGTTTAATGTTGACTAAGAAATCGATAACTGAAAAGTGTTTCAAGCTGTAAATGCATATTATATGGATTTATCTGAATTTAGTTCTAGTACTATGGATTGCTGCAATTTATTCTCTAAGTTTACGAACTTTTTATATTAAGAGACGAGTCAATAGAGCAGTCTATATTTATTCTATGCTAATTTATCAAACTATTATTTCATTTATAATATTATTCATTCTAATATTTTAGTATAAAGACTAAATTTAACGTTTAGGATATGTTTGGTAAGGTGTAATAGATTACAATGTAATTGAAAATATAATCATCCTTTGTTTGGTAACTTAACTTTCACACAATATAATGTAACGATATTTACAAAGGTATTTTTCAATATATTTATTAATTTATTGACTAATCTTTAAATTTAAAAACTATTTTATATTATATTACGATTTTTTTCTAAACGTAAATCGTATCTCATTAGTTTCTTTTTCACCTATATTGCTACTGCCACCACCCTATTGATAATGTAATGCCTCCAAAATTATAACTTGTATGCATAGCACTTTTCCTGCAATGAGTAGTGACACAAGAGTAAATAATACTGCCCAATCGTCATCAAAATCTATAAAATTTTTATTATACCACTGAAAAGTACTATTAATGATGAGTCTAATAATATAAATTGAGATAAAAATGAAGTCATTTAGGTCATCAAAAGTAAAAAAAAAAAAATGAGTAGCGAAATCGTAAAAGGTTGACCAAAATTTTGATTGACTACAAAATATTTTAAGAATCTTAGAAAATTACTCTGATCGCATAGAATCTATTAAAATAATTTAAATGAATTTTTGAAAGTGAAAAACCAATTTTTGGATAAATCCAAAAAATTAGCTTTCGGACTTATAATTTAATTATTGACTCTAAATTATACTAAAACAAACTTGTTTTGAACTGAAATTTTAAACACAATCTAAATAATATTTTTGAAATAATTTTGGTAAAAAATTGATGTCAAAATAAACTGGATTAATCATAAGTAGACAAGTGAATTAATCATGGCCATTTGATAAAAAATTTGATGATCAAATCATGACAATGATCAAGTCATATATAAGCATCACACATTTGAAAAATTCAAGCACTTTCTACTCACATTCCTAATCAAATATAGAAATGTATTAGTATTTACATTAAATTACTAATATAATCAAATATAATAGTGTAATTACAATTACATTACATTTATTAATCTGTTATATTATTTAATATATTACAATTCATTACCTCTTATATTCCATTACATTATATTTTCTAATCCATTACATTATCTAATACATATATCCATTACTCCTTACCAAATATAGTCTAATGTATTAGATAATGTAAGGGATTAGAAAATATAATGTAATGAAATATAATTGTGATTACACTACTATATTTGGTTATATTAGTAATGTAATATAAATACAAATGCATTCCTATATTTGGTTGGATTATACACATGTATTGAAATGTAATTATATTTATAATCATTAATTAATTTTTTTTATAATTATTTTTTTTATAATTATTTTATATATTTATTAAATTATTAAATTATAAAAATATAAAAATCCAAACTTAATAAAAACATATTTAAAAAAACATGTTCACAACTACATAAAACAAATAAAAATATCATAAAAGTACTAAACAAGAACATAATTTTCTATCTATTTCTTCTCCATTCATTAAACATATCATTTGCTAAATTATCTCTCCAAGCATGCCATTTATTTGATGTTTTAATCATTGAAACAACATTCTTGGTTCCATCAAATTTGTCTCCTTGAAATCTTCTTCTGTCTAGCTTATCTTCCAACTCATCATCAGGCATTTTCCTTCTTATAAAATTATATATGAAGAAGACAACAAATAATAATAATCTTATTATAAGTTTTGATAGGATAAAATGTAGGACTCCTAAGAATTGCCCAACACAGTTTAAGCACTCCAAAACATCTCTCAATAATGTTTCTTGCAGCAAAATGCTTCATATTGAAAAATGCTTTGCTAGAAATAGGTTGATGTCTTTCCTTCCAATCATTCAAATGATATCTCTATCCTCTATATGGTGCAAAAAATCCTTCACAATTTGTGTAGCTGGCATCAACAAGATAATATTGTCATATATAAAAATTACAGCAAAATTATTTAAAATAAGTTATCAACTAAAACTATAATTAAAATTATAACTCAAATAATATACATTTACCATGAGGAACTCTTAATCTATTTTTCCTAGTTATAGCATCTCGAGAACTCGACCATCGGCAAACGATCCCTCCCAACCAGACAATACATAGATAAATTGCATATCTTGTGAACAAACTCCAAGTACATTAGTGGCGGTTTTATCTTTCCGTGATCGATATCTAGGCCTATCTTCTCTAGGCACTTTGACTCGAATATATGTGCCATCTAGAGCCCCAATACAATTCTAAACAGAGAAGTCATTTACGTCAATCATTAATTCTTTTTGAAAAAAAAATGTATAGATACTAAAGAATTACAAAAGTACCTTAAACCATTTCCTCCTCAAGTCTGTTGAGTTGTTAGGAATAAGTTCTACTTTCTTTAATAAGATTCCTTGCAAACATATGGCAACTTTCAAGACTCCCTAAAATTTATGCTAATAGTTTCCCTAGATCTCCTAAATCTCAGTTGTATTGTCCCATTTTTAACATGATGAGCTAATATATGCAAAAAAAAAAAAGAAAAATTGCAACTTGGTATTCTACCGACATGAATTTAGTTTCCCTTAAACCCCCTTCATGTTCAAGTAAATAACATAACTTATTAAATGAGTTTCTATCCATTCTTAATTCTGATTTACAAATATTATCACTCTCATTTACCATTTCATTCAACATTTTTCTTCTAAAAAAATCATTGGTATAACTTTTTCTCAAATAATAAAAGCTAATATACATTGCTACCACACAATATAATTGAAAAAATCAACTTATTATATTTAGAAAGTCTAACCATTGTAACAATACTGCTAATTTCTTTCTCCTCTTTATCAACTTCCTCATGGTCAAACTTAGGCAAGCTATTTTTCATATATATATATATACACATCCATAATTACAGTGCATAAAAAAGCTTATAAGAAAAATAAGTTACTAGAAATATACTTGATTTCTCTGTTACTAGAAATTAAACTTCATTTTAGTCAAAATAATGCCTAACATATCAGAATCCAAGGATGTGAATAATAGTTATCAATTCAATGGTCATTTGTTCAATGTTTGCAAGTCATAATTATAAATCTACAATGCACATCTTCTTCACATTACAGAGAAAATAGATAAAATCAAAAGAATTTGTAAGGCCATAATCGCCATTAGTATGTACCTAGCAAGTGAATTGATCAAACAAATAACGCGGATCATGCAATTACTCTAAGCCAATCCATCCTCTAACTTGTTTAGATTTGAGTGATATAGCAGATTGTTAACCTACAAAAATAAAATGACTCTTAAGCTTAATAATACAATTCTTCCCATATTATTAGGACACTTGAAACAACCAAATAAAATATGCCCTATTTGGCAACAAGATTCCACTTGCAGTAATACATAATCATAATCAGAATAATATTCCACTTGCAGTAATACATAATCATAATCAAATAAGTCTTCATTTTCGTAATAGCATACAATTTTGGATTTGTACCTTAAACCATGCTCTATAGATAACAACCTGAGTCAAGGTTTGAAAAGCGCCTTTATTCAAACAGGACAAAATTAAAAAGCAAGAGAATTAAATAAAGGTGGTCATAAACCGTAAGAATAGAAAGGGTGGAGACAGAATCTAATAATATTAAAAATAATAGGAATTTAAGAGTCGAGGATAAGAAGATATTGAATAGCAAACACTACAAGAAAAAATTTAATTCTCGATGGAAAATTACTGACGAAAAAAATTTTTCGTGGGGAAAATTGTTGAAAAATTGTGTATTACGACGAAATAAAAAATCCATCGTAAATAATGGAGGAAAATTTTTCTGCCAAACTTTACAGATGAAATTTAGCAACGAAATAAAAAAATTTGTCGTTAAGTTGATGCCAATTTTTTGCTGTTGAAATAGGCCATGGAATTTATCGATGGATTCATATTTTCATTGGTAAATAACCTATGGAATCATATTTTCATCGGTAATTTACCTACAAAATATTTTTCATCGGTATTTTTTCTATGAAAATATGATTTTGTAGGTAAATTACTGATGAAAATATATTCTGTTGGTATTTTTCCCACGAAAATGTGATTTATCAACGAAAATATGATTCCGTCAGTAAATTACCAACGAAAATATTTTTTGTCTGTAATTTTCCTAAGGAAATATAATTTCGTCAATAAATTACCTATGGAATCATGTTTCCGTCGGTAAATTCCCTAAATTACCTACGAAATCATGTTTTCGTTGATAATTTCCCTAAAAACCAATTGTTGATGTAAATTATAATTGTTATATTTATTTATTTTCTTTTAAATAAAAATTAATTTATTTTAATAAATGTATGGATTGTGGAAGAGAGAAAAGGAGGAGTATTAAGTATATAATGGAAGCAAGAGTGGGGATCATAAATGCCTTACCTAACTGCATGTCCATATGGGTGAGCTATTCTTATATGGCACATTGTGCATGGCACGTGCCACTCATGAAAGATCCTGACCCTCCGATTTTAATTCATTCTTTCCTTCACTATTGCCTATACTGGTCCTGCTATTAATTATTAATTAATGTGGTCATGCTTTTGACCTTTTACCCATTAGTTGAAATTTCTCTATCTGCATATTATTTTGGATCTACATTTTAAGATCCTTCCATATTTTAACTTAAAAATGTCGCAAGCTAGGTTATACAGAAATACGTGCATTTTGATCTATAAGACTGAAAAATTTTTATGCTAAACAAAATTCATGCATTATGATTTAATGAGATAAAATGAATAGCAAGATTTTTTCATTTAATAAAAAATTTCAAATTTAAATTCGAAGGAAAATAAAATGCCGTTGGTAATTTTAACAGCAAAAATTGAATCCATCGGTAAATATGGCAAATTACGACAATTTTTCAATCCACATCTCTCGATGGAATTACCGACGGACTTGTTTTCCATCGGTAAAAGTGCCTACAACCGGTTCTGCAACACCATTTTTCATCTCTAAATTTCGTCGACAATTTGGTTTCCCTACGAAAATTCTTTCAATTCCGTCGGAAAATTTTGTTAGCAAATTTGATTTTTCTTATAGTGAAAGAAAGTTAAACCCATATGTATTGTATGCCAACTTTAGACAACACATATGTGATGCTAGAATATATGCATAAGCAATTTATACAACTTTAATTTCAACCAGGTATAGAGACCATTGAATAAAATATGAATTGGGATAAAGATCTACAACTTAGAAACATGGAAAAAGGAGCACAAAAAGAACAATTTATAATAAAGAAAAAAGCTATAAGTAGAACTTTAGCTGTAAAATCAATTTTGTTATGCATCCCCTTCCAAAAAGTCATTTAATCTTTTTGCCCAACATGGGAATTACATGGAAATAATGGGAACCGTGAAGCAGTACAATCCATACCCATTTTACTTTCATTTTTCTAGCAACCAAATAGGAGAAAAGAAAAAATATAAAAAAATAAAAAATAAAAAGTAGAGATTTAAACATCATAAATAAAACAAACCCAGATAACAAGTTCGAGAATTCGGAGTAGAAAACTTAGTTGAATCTCTCTTCCTTTCGCCATAGATTTTCTTCGCCGAGTAAAGATGGTCTATGCCATGAAAAAAGAAGGTTGATTATTTAGAAATTGCAAGTTAAGGATAACACAAGATCTATACGAAGCTTTAGATTTGGAATATCATGAATTTTAAGCTTAACAATTTAAAATATTGACCTTTCCCTTAATAATTTCTAGCTAACTTGAATTTTTGAGGTGGAAGGAAAAAGAAGGATTAGAAAAATGATGGCTAGAGAAAATTTGAGTGTAGAAATGAGTTGTGACCAGCAGAGAATGGCATTGACATGAGGAGGACAGTGCCGACAGGGATGACGGCAGCAGCGGCGGTAGTAGAGGCCAAGGGGAAAAATGACGGTTTAAGTTTAGATTTTAAAGAGAAAGTCTATAATGAGAAATACTTGGCTAAATAGAATGATTGGGGAATACATTAGTAAATGTATTAAAAAATACATCAGTTATTGGGATTACAATAGGTATTTGTGTTAAAAAACATAATACTTGTTACATTTTGATTACATTATGTTACTTAACATCCTACTAAACATGCCCTTAGGCTATGTTTGGTAAGATGTAATGGAATGTAATATATTGGATAATGTAATGAATTAAAAAATGTAATGTAATGGAATGTAATTGTGATTATATTAATATGTTTGGTTACATTAGTAATGTAACGTAAAAACTAATACATTTCTATATTTAGTTGAAAATATGAGTGAAAAATAGTTGAAAATTTCAAATGTATAATGCTTATATATGGCTTGATCAATGACCATAAATTGATCATCAAGTTTTTATCCAATGGTTATGATTAATCCACTTGTCTACTTATGATTGGTCTAATTTATTTTGTTATCAAATTTTTACCAAAATTATTCCAAAAATATTATTTAGGTTGGTTTTAAAATTTTAGCTCAAAACAAATTCATTTCGATATATTTCAAAGCCCGAAATTAAATTATCAATCCGAAAAGTAAATTTTTTAGATTTATTTAAAAATAAAATTTTCACTTTTAAAAATTTATTTACATTATTTCAAAAGATTCTATGCGATCAGAATAATTTTTTAAGATTTGTAAAATATTTTTTAACCGGTCAAAGTTTTGGTTAACTTTTTATGGTTATGCTATTTATTTTTATTTTTTACTTTTGGTGGCCTAAATGAATTCATTTTTTTCTCAAATTATATCACTGTACTCTTCATTATTAATACTTTCTAATGGTATAATAAAAATTTTACAGTTTTCGATGACCCTAGGACGATATTATTTACCCAGGTCATGTTAAAACTAGCATTAAAATAAATTAATAGCATTAAGATAAATTAATTCATGCTAAAAATGCATTAATTCAGACTAGCATCAATACTCAAATGTCATGTTAAAAATATTTTGCAAAATTTTTGAACTCGTAAAAATAATATAACGAAAAATACGAAATAAAATTGAAGGATTTGGGAATACATTAATAAATGTATTTACAAATATATATGTAAACATGATTACATTACTTTGTTAAAAATTTATGTTAACAAATAAATAATTAATTACACTTTAAATTACATTATATTATATTCCATCCTACCAAACATAGCCTTAAAGTTTGGATTGATCCTTTGACTTTGGTATCCTTCCATTAAGTATTTCACCATTGCAATGTCAACTTACATAGTTATTGTATTTGGTTTCAGATTAATGTTATTATTTGGGCAAAATGCACTTACAAGTTTGGGAATATTTTTAATGTTTGCTATTAAGTCTTTAAATATTTTTTTTTGTAATATTGAATCTATTTTTTTATCATAAAATTTTCAATAGATGAAAAATATAAAATTAAATTATATGTCTTTTTTAATACGTATTTACTATGTACGTATGTACCTCAATTTAATATATTTTTGTATATTTTTTGTTAATTTTAATTTAATCACAATTTTTATTAATGATTCAATTTCAAATTGAAGAGAATATTGACAACCACACATTAAATTAAAATTTATGTGCATATATCAAAGGCATAAAACATAATATTATTTAATTTTGTATTTTTCATCTACTGAGGATTTAATTAGGGATGAGCATAGTTAACCGAAATTTAGGTTAACCGAAAAATCGGTCCGAAATAGAATTGATTTTTAGGTTAACCGAACCAAAATTTTAGGTTTATGGTTTTTACTTTAAAAACCGATGGTTAACCGATCCAAAATCGAAACCAAATACATATATATTTTATGAATTATATTTTAAATTTTACACTTATATTTTTCAATTTTTATGTAATTTATAAATATTATGATATATAATTTTGTAAAATATATATTTTTAGTAAATAAATATTAAAATTATGTGCATAATTAGCATTCTATTGTTAGTTTTATATTAAATATTTTTAATTTTTATAATTAATTATGAAAATTTTATTTTTATTTTGATTATTTTAATGGATATTGTATTTAATTAGTATTTTTCATTTTTAAAGAATTTTTAACTATTAAAAATAATATTATAAATTGTATAATATATTAAATTTATATATTAAAATTTGTTAATGGTTAACCGATAAATCGATCCGAAAAACTGAGTTAAAAATTGAAACCGATATAGTGGTTAACCGATAGAAATGGATTGGTTTAAGAAAATTGTTAATGGACCGGTTAATCGGTCGATGCTCATTCCTAGATTTAATGCATAAAAAATAAAAATTTAAAACTTCAATATTGCAAAATACATATTTAAAATTTTAATAAAAAAACTTAAAAAGTTCATGCATGTTGTTTTATAGTATTGTATCCCTGTTTGGCTTTCAAAAAATAAATGTATTAATCCAACAGGGAGTATTTTTTTTTCCAATTAATTAATTATATAGATTAAAATGTAGAAGCCAAGTGAAGTAAGCCGGCCGAAAGGCTAAAAACCATGCATGTGTATTAGTTTGGAGCATAGAAGATATGTTGAATGCTTTAATAATAATTCATCTCTTTGCTTTGCCTTCAATCCTTTTTTTTTTTTTTGGGTCAAATTCAATCTCGTGAACCTTTCAAAAAAGTAATGTTTGTTATTTATATCTTTTCCGAAATATAAATAGATTTCATTTTCTTAATTTTTAGAGCATCAGCAGTGGGGTTTTTCACCCGATCCCCATTGCATGACATAAATGGGATTGGGATTCTAAAATTTCATTGAGTGTTAAATATGAATTGGAACTAGTCCCAAGTCAGAGAGACGGTATCAATTTATAATTTATTAATAAATTATTAATTATAATTGTATATTGTTTTCTTTTTTATTTTTATTTTTTTATTTATCTTGCCGCATTAGTTTTTTCTTCTTTCAAATTTCAATTCAAAAATTTTATTTTTATTGAAATACTTAATTAATATCCCGTTTATTATGTGTACCAAATTTTTAACTATCTTTTGTGATAAAATTACGGTTTCAACTATATATTAATAAATATAAGTTTTAAAAAATTATAGATTAAAAATTATAATAAAAATGACTTTGTTAGATGAAATGTATTTAAAAAAGTAATTTAAAATATTTAAATATTATATCTTTAATCCAAATCAAAAATTAATATCGGATAGCTCATTTACTCGCTCAAGAATCTATTTCTGTGTCAAGCTTTATATTTTAGAACATAATTCCTCATTTTGTATTTGTTCAACTCTTGCAGTGCATCTTGTTTTATAGTATTTTTATCCATGTTTGGCTTTCATAAAATAAATGTATTAATCCGAACAGATGCATTGTTCTTTAGTGGACCCAATTTCCTACATTTTTTTTTAAAAGAAACCATGACCTTTTATAAAGAAAAATCACAAACTGGGAGAAATAACATCCCAAAAAATAGAAAGGGTCATACAATAATAAGGATTGAGCTAACTTAATTATGAGCTTCATAATTGTTTGACTTGCTAATCCAACTTAAAATAAAATTTGTTCTACGAGAAAGAAAACGTTTACAATCAGAAATAGCTAAGCCAAAATCTGAAATGTCATCCAAACAACTACTAAAAGCTAAAGGTAGTGCCTGTACATTAGTATAAATAATGCCTTTGATCAAGAGGAAACCATCAATCCAAGAGAGGACTGTACAAAGAGCAAGTCCTTCCGCAATGCGAGGAGAAAAATACCCTGATCAGTAACCCGACACAGCTCCCAGAAACCGTCCATCAGAGCCCGAAACAATACCCCCATAGCCACTTCTATGTTGATCTTCAAAGATTGCTACATGCACATAACATCTCCATTCTACACTCTCATCAGTAATAGGCACAGAATCAGCCACCAAAGAACCTTCTATAGGCACAAAAACACTATTAAAGACAACCTTAGCCACCTTCCACTCTCTATAAAAAGATAAAGCTATTGAAATAACCATGTGAGGAGCCATCAACATATTTTGCCATACTAACCTGTTTCTAACATTCGATAGCTACCACATAACCATACACATTTCTTCATACTTATCTTTGCTAATAGAGTTCATCAAAGTGGAAAGATTATCCATTAAGGTTAGATTAGCATCATAATCAGTCAAGCCAAAATAATCCAACACATCCTTAGCAAACTAACACCTAAATAAAATATGCAACACATCTTCTAATTGTTTACAAAGTGAGCAGGAAGGATTAATGGCTATACCCTTCTGGACTAATCTAAATTGAACTGGTAAAGCATGATGGAGGGCTCTCTATAAGAATTTTTATACCTTTGGCGGGAGTTTCAGGCTCCAATTGAATTTTCAGATATTATTTGTCGGTACATTAACTCCCCCAAAGCAACTATATGCCACATGGTACCCACTCTTGATCGTGTAACAACATCTTTTGTCAAAATGCCAAATTAGCTTGTCTTCTCTATTAAAGTAGGATAAAGCGATTTTTATGATATCTTGTACATCATCCATACCACAAAAGTCCACCACCTTATCTACATCCCATTCTCTCCCCTCATTTTTTAGAAAAGTACTTACTTTGGCCTCATCATCAACAAAATCTATCCCCTCACCCACAAAAAAGTTATTATCTCAAGGGATCCAAGGATTCTTCTTAAACAAAATCTTTTTGCCATCTCCTACTCTCCATCTGAAACCCTTTTCTAAAATAGTCTTTGCCTATATTATACTTCGCCACGTAAAACTAGGATTAGAGCCTAGCTGAGCATCAAAAAATCCCCACTGGGTAAGTATTAAGCTTTAAAAATATGAAAAGCAAGAGTATTATTGTGATGAATAAATCTCCATCCTTGTTTAGTAGGCAAAGCTACATTAAAATAGTGTAAATCTCTAAATTCCATCCCTCATACTTCCTTACTACTGCACATATTATCCCAAGACATCCAATGCATATTTCTCTCCTTGTTAGTCTTTTAACCCCACCAAAAGGAATTCATCATTTTCTGAAGCTTATCACAAATAAAAGTGGGTATCATGAAAACACTCACATAATTGGTTGGTATAGCCCGAGTAATAGAATTAAGGAGAACTTGTTTACCAGGTCTCGATAAGAATATATGATTCCATACAGAGATTCTCTGAGCCAACTTACTTTTCAAAAAATCAAAAATAGACCTCTTGCTATGCCCAATTAAAGATGGAAGGCCCAAATAGTGATCGTGATTGAGCGGAGCATTAACCCCCAACATTTAAGAAATCACCCTTCTATCTCTTTTAGAAACACTAGGACTAAAAAAGATTCCCAACTTCTAAAAATTAATGGACTGACTAGATGAATGCTCATACTTAACTAGAATCTCTTTAAGAGTTTTACTTTTCTCTCAGCAAGCTTTAAAGAAAAATAGAGAGTCATCGACAAAGAATAGATGCAAAACTTTGGGTTCCCTATTACAAACTCTACTACCATTGATAAGACTTCTTCTCTTTACATCCCTAAGCAACATAGACAAAACCTCCACATATATGATAAAAAGATAAGGGGGTATAGGGTTACCCTGTCTAAGTCCTCTACCAGGTACAATAGAACAAATCTCTGCCCTATTAAAAAGAAATGAATATTTAACATTATAAGCACATAACATCATCTAGTTCACCCAACAACTAGAAAAATCTAATGCTATCAACATAGATTCCAAAAAAGGCCAATTTACCCTATCATAGTCTTCGTTAATATCAATCTTAAGAGCTGCTAACCCCGATTTACCCACTATATGATTTTTCATAGCATGAATTAACTCAAAAACTACTAATACATTATCTGTAATTAGCCTACCCGGGATAAAAGTAGATTGATATTCAAAAATAAGTTTAGGAAGAACCCGTTTCAACCTATTTGCAATAAGCTTAGATATAATTTTGTATAATACATTACACAAAGCAATGGGTCAAAAATCCTTCATCATTTCAGGATTAACAAGTTTAGGAATTAAAACCACAATAGTCTCAATAAAAGAGTTAGGAAAAGTACCACAAGAGAGCCACTATTGACAACTTGCTACCATATCTTTTCCCATCGTGCTCCAGAATTTTTGGAAAAAAGCTGCATTTAGATCATCAGGATCAAGTAATTTATCTAGACTAATCTTGAAAACTGCTTCTTTGATTTCTTTTTTTGAAAGAGGCATCTACAAAAATGCATTATCTATATCGAAAACTCTTTTATGCACCAAATCAGCAACCTAAGAGCAATCTGTATTAGTCCTCTGAAATAAATTAGAAAAATAACTTCCAATCATCTTAGAGATCTCTGTTCAGCCTCTAATCCATTCCACCATCTCATTCTACAGTACTGAAATATGATTCCTCTTCCTTATATTGTTTGCCTAGGCATGGAAGAATTTTGTGTTCCTATCCCTAAACTTCATCCAAAAACTCTTAAATCTCTATAGCTAATTTATTTCCTTCTATTCTAGAATGGAATCATATTCTGCCTTAATTCCACTAACATGGTCTATATCAATCAGCCCTTCTCCATCTCGATACCAATGGAACTAGCTCTTAATCTCTTTCTTATGATGCACCATTAGTCTATTTTTTTCTTATCCCATTCTTCCAACAAACGACATCAATGTAACTTCCTACCCATCACATTATTTTCTTCACTAGTTAACCACCCTTTTCCTCACCACATCCCCTAATTTAGAATCAATTAACCAATTATTTTCAAATTTAAAACATTTTTTATGCCATATACTAAATTGTCTATCCAACTCAATAATCAAAGGTGAATGATCATAAACAAGGGCAGCAATAATTTGTAAAAAGTAATTCAAAAACTTACTAAGAAATGCACTATTACCCATCTCTCTATCAAGTTTCTCTCGAACCCACATGTTGGGATGCCAAAAACATTCCCAAGTGCACACCGAACTAGATGATGGTAGATCTATAAGCTCACAATCTATCATCGCTACCTTGAAGTTGTCCAACAGATGAGGAGGATGAATCCCACCACCCAACTTCTCCGAAGAGTCCACCAAGTCATTAAAATCCCTAATTATGAGCCATAACTCCCTCTCTAATCTAGAATTTCCCAACTGTCAAAGCAATCTCTAAGTCTCTACCCTTCTAGATCAACTAGAAAAGCCATAAAATCCTATTAGGTCCCATCTTATCCCACCTAGCCCATTTAAACTTAGGCTTATAAAATTTTGATTGAATCTACTAACTTGGGCATCAATAAAGTCAGCCCAAAGCACAGCTAGGCCTTCCCCTCTTCCCACTTTCTCCACTATAAAATAATGAGCAAAACCCAATTGTTTCTTTATTTATTTAACTCTACTACTCTACACTAGTGTCTCCATAAGGAAAATAATATTGGGCTTAAATTGAAAGATTAAGTCTTTCAAAAAGTGAATTATTCAAGGATTGCCCAAACCTCAAAAGTTTAAATTGATGATTTTTATTGTGAGTGACTGGCTTGTTGAGCAGGGCCTGTCGATTTTTTTAGACCATGAACGATCAACTGCATAGGTTAAACAACATTGGAATCTATAAGTTCATAAACCAATAAAGTCAGGTTTTGTCTGGGCCTTTTCTTACTTTTCTTAAAGCCTGGTAGAGTGTCATTTTTGCCCAAGCCCAATTTGGTTCCTATGATGTTTTCCAAATGATACTCCATTTCATTGGCTTGGTTAGTTATTCTAGCTAAGCAATTATTTCTATCCTTATCTAACCCCGTTGAAGTAACTGTTATAGATTTTAAATGAGACCAACTACTCCAGGTATTACCTTATCTCGCCAAAGTAGCCTTAGCATGTGGTAAAGAAGAACCACGTTTATCCTTCAACCACAAACTGAAGTTTACACTGCTCTGACGAGGCTGGACTTTAATGTCGTCATTCCATTGTAACGGTAGTCTCATCCCATCAGGCTTGGTTCGCAAAATGCATCAACTATCAATGTTTCCTAAGCATCCACATAAGTAGCAACATACTATTAGTCATTCATATTTAAAGTTCACATAATGCTCCACCCCATCCCCTTTAATGATCTTTTTGTATCTCAACAAAGGCTTTTAAATATCAATTATAACCTTCAATCATATGAAAACATTTACTAATCCAGTGATTAGCTTGGCATCATACTCCAAAAAAGTCCTGATGAGATTCCCAAACCTCATTGCCATTTTATCTGACATAAATCTCGATGGCAAATCATATATCTATACCTAAAATGCATATGATTGTAAAAGAACTATCCTTAGATCTTCTCCTTCATGAAGTCTATATATTATTAATAAGTGCTTGTTAAATGTTCATGGTGCTCCACTTTCAATTCGAGAAACATCACATTTATAGAAGAAGCGAAAAAGATATCTACCGTTTCCCAACTAAGAGATATTTACACCCCCTAATGGATGCCAAAGATCAGTCATAGAGTTAAGCATATATTCAAAATTAATCACTACTTTGGTTTGAAATCTTCCAACCAAATAAAAGCAGTTTTCATTTTTACCGTTTACCTCGAGCTCTTCAACATGCCATCCTTTGTCTTATTATTCATGAATGTTTAAGTGTGCTAAATTGTCTCCATTATAGAAATTATAAAAAAGAAACAAAGAAAAGATGTGTCACCAAGATAGATTGAGAGCTATATAGAGCACAATATAACAAAATTTCCTACACATTACTACCATTTTAATTCCCTCTTCATGTACATAGACAAGTCACAAATTAGGCCTTCCACATGTCTCATATCTTTACCAATTTCTTTTTAACTTAGATTTTTTTTTTGGCAATCTTCGTATTAAATTTGAGGATTTCAAAATTTGATTATTAAATTATTTAAAGGATATTATTATGTATACTAACAAGTCTTTCTATTTTTATTTATTTAAGATTCTACTTGTTAATCTTAAATTTCTTTAAAGTAACATCATATTTAATGTGTTTGATGAGATTGAGTAGTTAAAAAGGACATTAAAGCTTGGGAGAATAAGTTGGGTAAGCATGATAGTTATTGTTCAAAGAATATAAAGATTTATAAAGAGATTAATCTATTAGAAAAGGAGTTGTATTCCATAAAATTGAAGAGAAAAGAAGAGAAGATGAGAAGAAAGAAGGAGATAGAAAGAGTTGAGGTAGTTGAGCTGTTGAAGATGTTCTTTGTATTGACATTAAGACTGTAGAGCTTTATCTTCAAAGGGAGGAAGAAATTTTTGTTGATGTAGAGATTGGGCATTAGGTTGTTTTAGAGGTAGCAAAGTTGTATCAAGTTGTTCAATATGAATTCCTATTGTCAATGTGATGCCCCAAAAAATCCAATTGCATGAATAATATTTTTGCATAGTGAATAATGAAACTGGAGTGAATAGTACCACACAAAGTCCATAAAATATTTTTCTTTACTATAAGAAAGTATAATTTTTGAGGATTCAAGAATGTAATTTGAGTTGAAATTGAGATCAAATAAGCTCTCAAAAGTCAAAAATAAAAATAAGTAGTGGATCTAGGTGAATAGTAATCTAATTTGACTAGGGTTTGATCAATTGGAAAAAGTTATTTTGGTCCTCAAAAAATTATTTTGCTTACATGGAATCACTAAAAATATTTCAAATGAATTTTCGATAGTGAAAAATGAAATTTTGGATAATTTTAAAAAACATGAGTTTTTAAATCGATAATTGCACTTTTAGATCGAGAAAAATATCGAAATAAGCTCATTTTGATAAACATGCCCTAAATAATATTTTTGCATATTTTTGGACTAATTTTAGTGGCAATTTGATAATAAAAATTTTATATCAATCATAAGATAACAAGTGGCTAATTTTAGACCCTTAGATTGAATAGTTCCTAAGATCATCCCAACCATTCATTTTGGGATATTATACAAGGCTGAAAATCAAATTTTTTGAAGGCTAAAGCTAACCTCTTTCTTCCTCTTCACTAATTGTAGCTTTTTCCTCCTAAATTCCACCATTAAATATCCTTTTAAGCTTGAATTCTCATTGTCTTTCACCTTAATTCTCACCCTAGATCACTTATATAACATCCTCTTCACTTAATTAAAGTTATAAAAGTAAGAGAAAATCTTAAAGTTGGAAAATTTTCAAAAAAGAAAATCTAGCCAAGTAAGTGAAATTGAATTTTATTGCTAGAATTAGGTTTTGGAGGGTAGGATAACATGTTTTTAGGTGATTTTGGAATAAAATTTTAATGAAAAATTGATGAATTTCATATGGTGGGATTCAATTGAGGTGAGATTTTGGAGAAAGAAAGGAAGAGCAAGGAAAATAAGGGTAAAAAAGGGTGGTTTAAAGTGTTCAAGTTTTAATTATGGTATGTAGATATAAATACTAGATTATTTCATGTTTTTAGGGTTATTACTACAGCAAAATTCTCAAATACCGATAGAAAATTACCGATGAAAATTGTTTTATAGGTAATTACTGATGGAAAAATCTTTCGTAAGAAAAATTATCGAAAAATAATATATTATAACGGAATAACAAATCTATCGTGAAAAATGGAGGAAATTTTCGTACCTAACTTTAGCGACGAAACTAAAAAATCTATCTTAAAATTGGTGGCAATATTTTGTGGACATGAAATTTATCGATGGAATATTAATTTCGTTGGTAATTTACCGATGAAATCCTTTTTTCATAGGTAAATTCTCTATGAAATTGTATTTTCGTAGGTAAATTGATAAGTGTAAATTATACTATATATTTAGTGTGTTTTGAGTGTGTTTTTTATGTTAATTTAGTAGTAATTGAGTTAATTTAGTGTTTAATTTGTTAAGATATCAATTTAAGAGATTAATTTGTTAAGTTGGTGTTTTTTGGTGTGTAATTGAAGAAAATGAAGAAATTTGAGGACAAAGGAGTAATTTTAGCATTTAGGGAATTTTTAAGAGAACAAATTGTGTTGTGATGGTTTGGTAGCAAAGTGCTCGGTGGGGTGGATTTACCCACTCTACCGAGTGGGCATCAAGAGGCAAGCAAAATAAGCTACTCGATGGAGTAGTTTCCTACTCTACCGAGTCATCAAGGGAGAGAGGACCAAGGCTATTCGGTGGAGCATATACTCACTCTATCGAGTGAAAGGACACATGCAAGGAAAGCCAATCAATGGATTGAATTTGTCACTTTCCCAAGTCAAACTCATTAAAACATGATTTAAGTCTTTTGTTACCCAAATTAGGAAGTCTAAAGCTACCAAAACTTCCTTTTTGCAAGTTATAAAAGCACACTCAAGGCACTAGATTAAAGGGATACTTTGAGAAGAAATTTAGAGATAGTTGATTTAGTTTTAATTAGTTTTATTTATGACTTTTTATAGCTTTTTTAGTTTAGTTTTATTTCTTTAACAAAGACTGAAAGCTTAAAGCTGCACTTTGGTTTTCTACAAAATTTTAAAGAAAGCTTCTGGGTTCTTAGTATTTGTATCATTTTTATTTATTTATTTATTTATTAAGATGAAGTGTGAGTAGTTTCTTTACTTTTACTAAAGAATACTTAAATCCTTAAACTTTTATTGTAATGACTTAGTTGTGCTTCAATTTTATGCAAGTTTGATCATTCCTTAGTTTTGAGTAGATTTTTATCTTTGATTGTGTCAAGATTGGTTATTGATTTATTGGATTAATAGTTAATAATTGATTTAAGTATGATCTATGATTTGCATATTCTTGGATTAAGTCATTAGTGTCGATGCAAGATTATTTTTTGACTTTAAGGTAATTATGTGTTGGTAAGATTGATTAATACTAAAAGAAGTTAAACTAAGAATAGATTGAAGTTAAGTTTAATTGAAAGGGAGTTTAATGAATGTCTAGGAGTTTTAAACTAGATTTTTCTGCTAAGTGTTGGATTATTCTTAATAAAAAGGTTAAATACTTAGAGAGATAGTTTGAATAAGCTATCTTGCTTTATTTATCTGGTTTCTCTATAACCACTTGTGTTCTTTCGAAATTAAGTCATTGCAATATTAGTTAAGGTGGATAGTCTTTTAGTAGAAGTTGTCTTTGATATCAATTTGTATAAACTTTTATTACTTGCTTTGGTTAAATCCAATTTTAATTGCTTAAGTTTCTGTTCAATTACATCAATTTTATTACTTTAAGTTACTTTAGTTTTTGTTTTAGTTTGGTTAACTCTTCATCATTACAAACCTTGGGATTTCTTTCACTCTTTACACACGGTTTTCACTCTAAAATCTAAAATATTTTTTTTTCACTTACACAAGTTCCCTTGGGTTCGATATTAGGGGTTAAAATTATATTTTCCAATATTACTAGATGATCTAGTACACTTGTTAGACACCGGTTAAGTTTTTGGCACTGTTGCCGGGAAGATTGGCATTTTTTTATTTGTTTTAGATTTTTAAAGTGGATTTTGTGTGTTTTTTTCTTCTTTTCTTTTTTCTTTTTTTATTCTTTTGTTTAATTCATTCTTTTATTCTTTCCAGGTGTCAATAGTTTATTGTAAGAGATAGACCGTTTTTGCCTATTGATCCTGAAATTAAGATAACATATCATAGGATTTGAAGATTAAGAGCCACCATAAATGATTAAGGGATACATATAGATCCACCTCTCAATGATGATGTCCCATCTTTCATTGATCTACATGTAAATGATCCACACCCTAGGATAGAAGGGCAAGTTAACCAAGATCAAGTTTATGGGAATGGGTTTAGACCTAGAACCATTAGAGATTATGCTATCCCTAGGTGGAATGTGGATAATAAAACTATTAGGATACCTCATAATAAACATTTTAAGATAAAATATGTTACCATTACCATGGTCCAAAAGAATCAATTTTTTGGATCGGAGATAAAATACCCTATTCAACATTTAGATATCTTCTTAAAAAGTAATGATATAGTTCAAATCCCAAATGTGTCTATAAATGCTATTAGACTTAAGTTGTTTCCTTTTACCCTCATTGGTAAGGCAAAGGATTGGTTGCAAATGCTACCAAGTAAATACATTCAATTATGGTGACAAATGCTAGAAATATTTCTATGCTGATTCTTTTCTCCCACCAAAATAGTTACGATTAGGAACAACATCCATAATTTTCATCAATTATATGAGGAACCATTTCATGAGGCTTGGACAATATTTAAGAGACTTTTAAAGAGTTATCCACACCATGAAATTGTTGTGCATCAACTAATATCTATTTTCTATTTAGGTGTAAATCAAGGTATAAGGTCTCTCCTAGATACAACATCTAATGGAAATTTCATGAAAAATTTCCTTAAAGAATCTTTCCTCCTCCTTAATGAGATGAAAACAAATGATGCTCAATGGACAAACACTAAGGCCATGCTTAATGCCTAAATAGAGTTATTAAAAAAGGAGGTAAATGGGTTAAAAGTACAAAATGTGTCAATTTTATCTCATGAATGTGATGTTTATAAAGGAATACAAAGAGCACCTAGAAATAAGAATGGGGAATGCTTAGGTCTCGTAGTAGAGGAAGTGAATGCATTGAACCCTTATAGTAACACCTATAACCCAGGGTGGAGAAATCATCTTAACTTTGCATAGAGAGAAGGAAACCAAGCATCCACATCCAACCCTCAACCTAAGGCCTTTTTTTAACAAATATCAAGCTCTCTATAGCAATAGCCATCAATCATATCCAACTTAAGCCCAAGCATACTACCCATCCATATATCAATCCCAATCTTATCAACCACCAAGATTCCAATCAAGACCACAACCTCAACAAAAGAGGTAACCTAACTTAGAGGAAATGTTTGCCAGCTTTATGACCTCCCAATCCACATTCATGGCTAGTCAAGATGTTAGAAGGAAATTTCAAGATATTTGGATCATAAATCAAGATACATTAATTAGGAACTTAGAAACTCAAGTAGGACAACTTGCAAATTCTCTTTCAAATATAACTCTAGGTACCTATCCTTCTAATGTGGATCGAAATCCAAAGGAATAAGCTAAAACAATCACCTTAAAAAGTGAAAAAGAGGTAAAAAAAAAGCTAAAAATGGTAAGAATTCTTCTAAAGTGGTGGAACCCACAACGAAAATAAGTATTTCAGAACCTAAAATTGATGATGAGATACCGCTTATTGTTGAAAAAGGTAAAGGTAAGAAAAAATTTATTTCTGCTGTGCTTATTGAATCTCAATTACCTTTTCCATCTTTAGCTAGAAAAAAAAAACATAGTGAGCAGTTAACTAGATTTTTAGACATGTTTAAAAAGTTACATGTAAATTTACCATTTGTTGAAGCTTTATTACACATGTCTAAATATGTTAAATTTATGAAAGAGTTATGTTCAAATAAGAACAAGGTAGAAGGTGTAAGAATGGTTCAATCATCTGAAAATTGTAGTGCAATTTTAATGAATAAAATTTTTAAAAAATTAGAGGATCCTAATAGTTTTACCTTTCCATATAAATTAGGAGGGAATTTTATTGATCATACATTATGTGATTTAAGTACTAGCATAAAGTTAATGCCTTATTCAATTTTAGGAAATTGAATTTAGGAGATATAAAGGAAACCCATATTACACTATAATTTATGGATAGATCAATGAAAAGGCCAAAAGGAATAATAGAGGACTTATTGGTGAAGGTGGCAAATTTTATATTTTCTGTTGATTTTATGCTAATAGATAAATAGGAGAATCACAAGGTGCCATTGATAGTGGGAAGGCGATTTTTGAACATGGCTAAAGCATTAATAGACATGCATATACAAATGGTTACTCTAAGATTTAATGAGGAAGAAATGGTCTTAACGTAAATAAAGTAATGAAGCACCCTTCTTATGACTTTAAAAAGTCCATTTATTTCATATATAGTGTTCAAGAATATATGGAGGAAAAGTAAGCGGTAATACTATTGGATAATGAGCTTCAATAGTGTTTAATGCATCCAAAGAATAAGGATGATATTGAAAAGAGAGAAGAGAAGCTAATATAAAAGCTAGAAAAAGAGCATGATGAGGAAGGAACAAAAGAGGATGAATCATCCCCTCTTAAGTGAGAAAATGATTCTGAACTTAAAATCCTTCCTTCTTATTTAAAATATGTATTTTAGAACATAATGCAAAATCAATAATTATTTCTTCACTTTTGATAGATTTAGAAGAGGAAATGCTTATAGAAGTGTTGAAAAAGCATAAAGAAGACATAGGTTAGGAGATATCTAATTTGAAAGGAATTAGCCCTGGTTATTGCACACATTGGATACCTATGGAAAGTGATTTCAAGCTGATTGTACAACCCCAAAGGAGACTAAATCTAGCAACGTAATAAATGGTGAAAAATAAGGTACTCAAACTACTTGATGCATATATTATCTATCCCATTTCTGATAGTAGTTGGATTAGTACGATTTAATGTGTACCTAAAAAGGTGGGAATGAGTGTAATGACTAATGAAAATAAGAAACTCATCCCAACATGTATACTGATGGGATAAAAAATGTGTATAAACTATAAGAGATTAAATAATGCTATTAGAAATGATCATTTTCCTTTACCTTTCATTGACTAAATGTTAGAAAGGTTCGCTAGAACTAGATTTTACTATTTTTAGATGGTTATTTGGGATATATGTAAATACTATGGCCTCGAAAGACTAAGAAAATACTACATTCACATGCTCATATGGCATATTTACATATAGAAAAATGCCTTTTGCTCTATGCAATGCTCCAGCCACTTTTCAAAGGTGCATGATGTCAATATTTCATGATTTTATTGAAGAATTCATGGAGGCTTTAATGGATGATTTTACACTATACGGTCATAATTTCGAGAAAAGTGCAAAAAAATAAACTTGTCATAAATTGAAAAAAAATGTTACTTTATGGTAAGGGAAGGTATAGTCGTAGGGCATAAAATTTTGAGAGAGGAATTAAGGTAGATAGAGCAAAAGTGTATGTAATTGATAAATTACCTCCTCTAATGAGTGTTAAAGGCATTAAGAGTTTCTTTGATCGTGCCAGGTTCTATTATCAATTTATTAAGGATTTTTTAAAATAGATTAACCACTTTCAAATTTTATTGATAAAAGATGTTGCATTTAACTTTAATGATAAGTGTTTGCAGGCTTTTAACTTGTTAAAGCAAAAGCTAATCACAACACCGATCATAACATCATCGGATTGGATCTTGCCATTTAAAATGATGTGTAATACTAGTGACTATGCAATGGGAGCAATTTTAGGCCAACGGAAGGAGAAAATTTTTATACCATTTACTATGCGAGTCACATACTCACCAAAGCTCAAGTGAATTATACCACCATGGAGAATGAGCTTTTGGCAATATTATTTTCTTTCGAGAAATTTAGATCATATCTCTTTTGTTCCAAAGTCACGGTGTAGACGGATCATGCAGCTTTGAAGTACCCTTTTGCTAAGAAGGATTCAAAGCTAATGCTTATTAAATGGTTTTTGCTATTGTAGGAATTTAATGTGAAAATCAAAGAAAAAAAGGAGCTAAAAATTTTGTAGCTGATCATCTATCTAAATTGGATCATGCTAACATTGAAAAAGAGGAAATTTTTGATTTATTTCTTGATGAACATATTTGTACCATTTGTGCATATGCAATTTCAACTCCTTGGTTTGCTAATATTGCTAATTATCTTGCAGGAGGCTACCTTTCAAAGGATTTCACTTGACAACAAAAGAAGAAGCTAAAAGCTAATGCAAGGCATTATCTATGGGATGACATCTATTTGATCAAGAATTTTCCAGATCAAGTTCTTAGAAGATGTGTTCCGAATGAGGAGCAAGAAGATATAATGAGACAATATCATGGAGTAAAGGTTTGTACCATGGACCAAACCATATATTGCATAAAATATTACAATCAAGTTTTTTTAGCCTTCTCTTTTTGCTAATATTAAGTTTTTTTATAGAAATATGTGATAGGAGTCAATGGGTAGGAAATATATCTAAAAGGGATGATATGCCCATGAATAATATGCTAAAAGTAGAAATTTTTGATGTTTGTGGTATTAATTCTATAGGGCTGTTCTTGAACTCATTTGGATTTGAATATATCATAGTATTTATAGATTACGTAAGTAAATGGGTAGAAGCAATAGCTATTAGGACATGTGATGCCAAAGTAGTGCTTGAATTCCTTAGCAGGAATATCTTCACTAGGTTCGGGGCATCAAGAGCTATTAGAAGTGATGGAGGCAAGCATTTTGTCAACCATCAATTTAAAACATTACTTAGAAAATTTGGTGTTAGGCATAAGATAACACCTCCATATCATCCTTAAGCAAATGAGCAAGTCGAAGTGTCTAATAGGGAGTTAAAGTCAATCTTATAGAAAATAGTGAATAGTATAAGAAAAGATTGGTCTCAAAAATTAGACTAGGCTATTTAGGCCTATAGAACTGCATATAAGATCCCCTATAGGCATGTCTCCTTTTAGATTAATTTTTGGAAAAATATGTCATTTACTGGTCGAATTAGAGCATAAAGCATATTGGGCCACAAAATTGCTTAACTTTGATTTAAGATGCATAGGAGAAAAGAAGAGTTTACAACTCAGTGAACTCGATGAGAGTCAATAGTGGTTATACAACAATGCAACCATTTATAAGGAGAAAGCAAAATGTTGGCATGATAAAAGACTAAATTTAAAAGAATTTGCTCTTGGTATGTTAGTTTTGTTGTATAACAGTAAATCACGGTTATTCCAAGGTAAGGTGAAATCAAGATGGCTTGTGTAAAGCCTCTAAATTTTTCATTTTCCATGCACGACATGTTTTAGAGTGTGAACTATTACCTTAGGTTGAGTTTCAGAGTGATCAGAGTTGAATAGGATAAAAAATTTGAAAAGAATATATCGTTAAATGTGCCAGAGCTAGGAAAGCTGAAGATGGGCAATCTGATGGGCAGTGTTAGTTTAATATAAAATATAAAAGTATATGTTAAATCCAGTATAGTGTTTAATTTGAGTATAAATTGAGGTCAAATAGGCCTCCAAAAGGGCAAACGAAGAAAAATTTCATAAGTCGGCATAGGTTTGACTGGATTTTGATCGAATATTTGGAGATCCTAGAGATCTTTGATTGACCACATATTTCATATACATATCATAAGTAGTGTAGTGGCACTTAGGGAATTGAAAAATAGCCATTCTAGTAATTTTGAAATTTTGGATTTCGAATTGGCTGCATAAGGCATCAGATCTAAAAGTATATCGAAATGAAGTCAGAATGAACTAAAAATTTTACCATATATTCTTGAATATATTATGACACTCGAAGAAAAATTTCACAGTATTCTGACTTCCGGATCAAAAGCTCAATTTTTGAGGTGAAAAACCAAAATTAGGTCAATTGAGGGGTCAAAACAAAGAATCTGATCATGGAAAAATATAGGAGTCATTTTTAGGAAGTCATGATAAGGTGTGTGCAAGCTTAGGATAGTACGATATTTGTGCATGCTTGAATGAGTGACATATGGCTTAATATAAAGCCATTGGATTCAATAGTTACAAGATGAATCTTGGCCTCTCCTTTGGTACATTTAAAGCAACATATATAAGTAACTTAATATCCGAAAATCTTCCTAAGATTCCAACATCTTCTCCTTTTTTCTTTAGCAAAATCAAGACACTCACTTCTCTCTCTCCTCCCTCCATTTTAACTTAATCAACCTTATTTCTTTGAATTTCTAGCTCAAAATTTAACCTTATACTTAGAATTGCTTCCTCTTTAACTTAGTAAAGAGCTAGTATCAAAAGAAGGCCAAGAACCCTAAGGAAAAAGGTAAGAGAAAGTAAAGAAAAATTTATGATTTTGTGAGATTTTAATGAGATAGGTGGGAGAATTTATATGAGCATGTAGATATTGATTAGTAGAGTTGGTTTATAGCTTTAAATGGTTTAAACTTGTAACAAAAACTCATGAAATTTCCTTCTCAATTTTTGGCCTAAAGAAGAAAAAGAGGAGGAAGGGCAAGCTAGCAAAGGAAAAGGAAAAGAGAAGGTAGGAACATTATACTTACAGCCATTTAGAGATTAGTGGATGCAAATTACCTTTAATTTCACTAAATTCCTTGAATTTCTCTTAAATTTTATATTATGTAACTATGTGAAATGGCTTGAATTAGTGAATTAATTTGATATTACGTGATAATATGTTAGAGTAAATATTTAGAAGCTTAAACAAATGAAGAAAACAAAATTAAAAGAATGGAAGCTTAGTGGCCGAATTAGGGTACTTATGGTACCTTAGTGTAACTTAGTTAAAAATTAGGTAATTGATGTTATTTTATCAAATTGATGCACTAAAAGCATCATAATGCCAATTGGGATGAAAAATAATTAATGGAATGCATTATTTCATAGTTACATAATGTAAAAAGTTGATGAAACTTACAAATTTTCATGTGTAATTATCATCTACCACCATATAATGACTTAAAATGGATATAAAGCTATGTATGACATGAAATAGGAATGAGAAATAAATTACAAGTAAGAATTCCTATGATGGTCAAATATTGATCTTAAATAAAAGGATGTGATTTGGTTAAATTCTTGTGATATTAAGCACTTTTGTGATGAATGTGCAATTAATGAGCTTAATTGAATAAGTTTGAGAGCATAATGTGATTAAAATAAAATAATGAGAACAAATAATAATATAAAAAAATAAGGAGAGATAAAATATAATTATGCCCTTAGTATTCAGTGGATAATTCCAGTACTTTGGGATAGTATGGCTAGCCATAGAAATTTATTTTGCAAGATACTATGAGTTTATGAAATAGTTGTCATCAGAAATGACCATGATATATAAGACAGGATAGTCGGCTTATTATATGCATCAGTGCTGGGGTTTTAGTGTCGTACCTAGATGTCAATCCCTCCAGTACATTGTATTCATGTCCCATTTATCTTGTTCGCGGTTCTCCACCGATATCAACTAGGGGCAAAAACGATAATTTTTCATAAAAACTGGGATAAAAGAGGAATTATGATGAATTATATGCCATAATAATAAATATATAATAAATAATGTAAAAAATGAGATTAATATGTTAAAGAAGGACAAAATCGTAATTACGCTATAAAGCATGGGTAAATTGGTAATTTGAGATAAAAAGAACGATCAAGGAAGTCAAAATAGTTAAATGATGCAAAAAGGATAAAAATATAATTAGTCAAAATTTTAGGGACTAAATTATAAATTTGCCATCCTTAAGGAATTTGAAGGATTAAAATGTAATTTATATATTGAAAATTAAATAAAAGTCAAATCAAGTCAAACGAGTCAAAATTAAAGTCAAATGGAAGGAAAAAGTCACCTCAGGGACTTAATTACAAAATTTTATAAAATTTGGTAATTAATTAAAATATAATAAGAAAATTTCTTATTATAATAATTCAAAAAAAATGGTGCAAAAGAAATAGAAATTGAGTAAATTGAATAAATTGCATTTGTTAAGAATAAATAATAATAGTGTAAGTTTAAACTAATTAATAAAATTTGCTAGTGAAATTTTATATAATTGTATCCAACACTGAGCGACTATGTTACTCAGTGTGCAGTTTTATTTTGACTACGCGCAGGGATAGATTTAAGGAGGACAACAATGAAGATTTAATCATGGCATGTACTTGGGAAATGTTATTATTACATTTTGATTTGTAATATAATTATGGTTTGTAATTATTATGTAAAATTAGTTGTAATGGAAGAGTATAGATTTGTAAATTAAATACTACATGCATATTATGTGAGCAGTGGATGTATGTGATGAGTATTATATGATTAACAAATTTAGAAGTGTTGTGTTGCTTGAATGAAGTTTGAGGAGTTGGATGGTTAAAATAGGGAGTGGAATTTTGATTCTTATAGGTTTGGGATTTTAAGTTTTTAGGCGTTATACCGCCAAAATTTTTATTAAATTAACCTGACATTCTAAGGTCATTAGAAAAATAAAGAAATTATACTAGGTATTTAGTATAAGAGAGCCATATCAAGTATAGTCAAGTAATGAGTTTGGAGTGGTGATTATCAAAATACTGAAAGATGGGCAAGAATATAAAGTAAATGGTCATCGATTAAAGCCATATCAAGTTGGGCAAATGGAGGTTGCTGAGGCAACTATGGTTTTTCGAGAGTAGAAAAGGGTTCAAAAGTCTAATTGAGGATTTGTTGAACTCATAACTAAATTCCTTCTTTACTTTAATTTGTGATACTTTGTTTTGTTTTTTTTTGTTTTGTTATGTTGTGTTTATTTTATTTTGTGGTGCTTTGTCTGTTTAATCAATTAGTTAGTATTTTTGTTATTTTATTAAGTGTTTCATGAAGAAAAAATAGGAGATTTTTCAATTTAAAGGTAAGAAAAAATGCTTATGCAGTGAGTTATGTGCATATTTAGTGTTTATGTAACATCCTAATCCACTAGCCATGGATCATCATCATACACCTAGTAAAGATCAGGCAATAATAATAATAATAATAATAATAATAATAATAATAATAATAATAATAATAATAATAATAATAATAATAATAATAATAATAATAATAATAATAATAATAATAATAATAATAATAATAATAATAAAATAGGCCATAATTACATGCCACAATATAAATAAATCAAACTTATAAATAAAGAATCATAACATAAGTGGTCTTCAATCAATTAAGAACCTTAAGGACGACTGCAATCTGCCAAATCCTATCTTCAATGGTAGCTGAGCTACTAGAGCTATCGATCCACTAGAGCTTATCTTGAAACCTACACGGATAAACAAGCCCGTGCTAAGCTATAAAGCTTAGTAGGGAACAAAACTCTATACATAACCTTTTTCCCTAAGTCATATTATCATATATATATATACACCACTTTTACAATAACACGGAATAACATATGAGTCTATTATATTGATCATTTGAGAAAGACCTCAACCTTAACAATGAATACCCTGTTACACTAATCTAGAGTATTTACTTGACTTAGCTTGATCCTGCTTAGACTAGTTAATTCACTAACATCATCATAACTTACTTTGCATGTCAAACTATTATCATTCATGCATTTCACAATTCTTTCTTCTTACAACTCAAACAATCATGATTATTGACTGTACAAACCCAACTTGATTCAATTAATCGATATGGCATATTTAAGGAAGTGCTTATGTCATACAACATCTCTTTTGATATTATTAGGCATGATTTCTTCTTATAGTAAGACAATTTTCATTCTTATTTCGTGCATATGTATTCCTTAATGTTATCTTAGCATGGTAACTTAAATCTCTCTTACGACACCATTTTATATCATACGTTGCACTTAGTTAGTTCAATATTATCATTATGCATATGTGCGTGAAAACCTTCATATATATATATATATATATATATATATATATATATATATATAATAATAATAGACTACGGAGTTCCATACAATTACGAAGAACAAGCATTACATATCATAATTACTATCTATATCGCAAGCATGCATTTCATGAATTCAAAGTATATGAAACTTAGTGTACATGTTACAGTCCATATAAGTTCTAGTACAATATTGTACACTTTGGGTCCATATATTTGTCGTGGAACCCATAGGTGGATTTTAACTCACACCGGCCCTTACATGGGAACCTTCCTCATGGTCGATGTGATATATATCTCACAATCATGATATACTGAACATGGCATCTCATTTCATAAAGACAGTTATAGCCAAAAGGAATTTAAGGTAAAACAACACAATATAATAAGTCATTTATCATACTTATGTTAAATATAAGAAGAAATTAATGCATATATATATATATATATATATCACTTTATTTCTTATACTTGTTATCATCTTTAATAGCTTACCTAAGTACTAGTTCAAAGGGTGGATAATGGGAGTAATGGATACCCAAATGTATCAAACTATGGATATCCAAAGATATCAAACAATGGATCCAAATGGGGTCAAGCAATGGTTCCAGCAATGAATAACTAGGGATCCAAACGGGGTCAATCAATGATTCCATTAAGGATCAAGACCCAAACGGGGTCAACTATGGCAGCTATGACTGTATCCCTCTAGGCATGCCTATCTAATCCACAATTGAACTGAGACCCGCAGGCTTAACACTTTAAGAACATCTTTGATTCATCATATTCTTCTTTACTTAATACATTATTTGGATTCAAGCCACAATTCATAAAAGAATGCATATCATTCTTATCCTACATCAATGTTGAGCTTTAGGCTCCATTTCATATGGATGTAAGTCATGTAGTCTCATAGTTTCATTAACATTAATTCATAGTTAGTATTAAGCATGATTCTAATGAAGCAATATGAAAGTGTAGATCTTGTTACTAAAAGCCTTCATAAAATCATATGCATATCCCCACACACATTTATATACATATAAATAAATGCATCTTGAATCATGGCAATACATTTTTTTTATTTCTCATACTTGTTCACATATTAAATCCAGCTACCCATCATAGCATGTTCATATCAACTATACAATATAAAAACTTACAAAACTCATGGATGGTTCTCAATGACTTACCTTGTTACTGCTTGTCGTGAATAGCTTTCACACATCATCATAGTTCACAGCAATACATAATTACTTTAAACAATACTTATGCATTTACGATCCACATAATAGTATGAGTAGGTTCTTTTTAGATTAAGGTAAACACTTATTCATCTTTAGCCCCTTAAGTTCACTTTTATAGTCTAGTAGATTATAGACAAAAAGGTAATCTTCCTTAATATTATCACACATGCCTCGATCAACTTACTTGTACTTTTTATCTTATAACGTTTAACCCGATTAAGCTTACATAAGATTATTTCTTCTCTTTTAACTTAAACATGTACATTGCAACTATCTTCCCATCAATACTAGGATAAATATTAGTATTTTCATGCCGTTGCAAAGGATTAGCAATGTATGGTATTGGGGTAAAAAAATTTGTTTTGGTATAATACATACCTTATACCATACTATAGGCATATTAAATAGAATATAACCTTGTGATCACTATATTTCTTCTTACTCTTCTTAGTTTTAGGCTATTAAGCACTAAAACACATTCTAGTAATCTAATTATTTCAGCATTATAACATGCAAGTCTTTCTAATTTAGAGTTCAAATGGACTCCAAATCATAACCTTATAGGATTATTGTCCTAAAGCTTTTCACTCTACTTTGTGTATATCAAGATATATATATATATATATATATATATATAGATAGAGAGAGAGAGAGAGAGAGAGAGAGAGAGAGAGAGAGAGAGAGAGAGAGAGAGAAAGAGAGAGGTTTTTCATATTAAGTGATCATGTTTTATTCACCTCACATGTGACTTTGGATAAATTATAGCTTAATTAAATCTTCTTCCTCTTATAATAGCATTTATATCTTTTAGAATTCTATAATACTTCATCATATATTCATGCCTTTCTAAATCATATCTTTATGGACTGTAGCATTAGAGAGACACTTTCATAGTCTATTAATCCATTGATATCAACTCGCACAACAATCATCACTTAATAACCATTTATCATTAGTTTTACTTTGTAACACCCTTATCACTCCTAACACTGTACCGGTGTACCCCGAGGCCGGAAATTTTTTCCAACTTATTCCTTATATTACATCACCATACACTTAACTATTTGATAATAATTCGCCGATGACTTATAACTATCCAATTTACCATGCATTTAATAAAAATTTTGCAATATAATAGTTGTACATAGTCCTAATCCCCTGAAATGCAGACAATTCACACAGTCTCTCAGAGGCACAACAATCAAAAATAGCAATTATCATCATTCATTCCATCTCATTCATATCCAAAATATAGCTTTACTAAAATAACTCCTGTTTAACATTTACATATCCAAAGGTAAAGTTTATATACATATATACATGCCAAAAAGATTCAAAACTCTATATACATCAGAAGAAATCCTTCAGAGAGTTCTCTTGCTCCTGCTCCTGTAAACCTGCACGTAGTCATAACTATGTATTGAGCATTTCACATGCCCAGTGGTGACTAACAATCTAAATATTTTCTAAACTCAAATTAAATAATTTCATTATGCAAAAGTTTTTAACTTTAACCCTTAAACAGATTTAAATAAATCATTTCTTTTCAAATAACATTTTTAATTTTAATACACTTTTTATTCATCGAATACGTATTTATTTTCGATTTATGCATTTAATTCATAGCTTTTACCTTTAATCAATTTAGTCCATTTTCTTTGTCAAATTACAAATTTAGCTTTTTTATGCTTCCTTTTGACATTTAAGCTATTAATTAAGGTACTTAACCTTAATTTGTACTTAGTTAGGCATTTTTATGCAAAATTACGTTTTAGTCCTTGCTGACTATAAAACTTTATTTTTTAATACATTTTGACCATTATCTGACTGTCTTATCTTTAATTAAGCAGTTCTTAATTAATTTGCTTAATTTTTATTCTTTTAGAAAAAATTATGATTTTGCCCCTAAACTTTCTTTTTCTTTCAAATTAGTCATTTTTTCACTTTTAATTAACATTTTTCACTTTATTTTCATATTTTTCACATTTTACTTTCATTATGCCCCTAGTTTCGGACCCAATATAAAATCTCAAACCGGATATACGGGACGTGAAACCCACAGAACCACAACACAGACAAAGAAATGACCCCTAGAGGGCCAATTCTCATAGAGAAGAGAACAGAGATAGAGAACCCATGGTGATCAAAGATCCAATCTATAGCATAGCAAGTCGACAAGACTTGCACCGCGGTACAGAGATATTTCTATGGCTAGCCAATTTATCCTGAGCTAATATTGTTGCCTGATTATTTCTAAGGGTATTATTGTACATACTTTTAAGTCTGTTCATAATTCTTTTGAACTTTTTCATTATTCAAAATTTCTCATTTCACTGTCTTTTCCAATATAATAAGTTAATTCATTATGATTTACTACTTTTTACCCTTTATTGAATTATTTCTTCATAATTCAATAATTTTTTCTTTTATACAAATTTCATAATTACTTCCAAAAATACCTTATTATTGCATATAAATTTCTTAAAAATTTATATGCACACTTTTCACACTTACAATAATTATTCCTTCATTTTATTGAATTATTTTCCAATAATTCAATATTTTTCATTGAACATAATTAACATTTTATTTCTTATTTATTCATGTAATGTACATAAATTCTCTAAAAATTTATATACACATTATTTTACATTTACTACCCATATTTACCTTCTTTATGAATTATTTCTCTATAATTCATCAATTTCACTACTTACATACACCATTGCCAAGCTTTAAAAATTTCTAATAAATTTCATAAATTATTTAAAAATTCATGGATGTTAATTATGACATTTATAATTAATTTAGGCTATTATACATCAATTTCATGCAAAAATCAATACTTTTTGCCAAAGAAAAAATTCTGCCCTCTCACTAACATAGCCTTAAAAATGTCTATGCTCCATTTTAAACATTAACTAACTCATACATGATCTAATTGTATTTTCCTCGCATTAATTGCATTATTTAAGCAATTTAGCAATTTTTTCCCTAAATACATAAAGGAAATTAATTCAATAAAATAGAAAATATTAAGATTTATTAGTCACATATTAATTTTTCTTGTTCAAGGGTGTCTAGACTTCCTTTCCTTTGCCTTTGTCCCTTGAAACTCTTTCTTCTCCTTCCACACCTAACATGACCAGCCAATAAACCTTAGTTTTCTTTATTTTCTTATTCTCAAATGAAAAATCCAAGCTCACATATTCTACACCTCAAAATCTATGGAAAAATACTAAAGAATTAATTAAAAATACTAATTATCCAAATGTTACCTTAAATTCCTAAACTTTGTAACCTTGAAATCTTCCCTTCATTTGGGTAAATCAAATGATTGAGGCTATATTTATGTTTTAGAGTGATGGAAGTTCAATTCTTGTGTTAGGATTTAATGGAGATTTGAAGGGGAATTAAAGAAAATCAAAGGAAAAAGGAAGAGTGGGAGTGTCAGCCACATGAGGGAGAGAGGAAGAGCTGGAAAAATATGAGAAAATACCAAATTGGTCAGCCTTAAATACTCTCTCAAATGGGCCTAATAATGGGCCAATGAAGTGGGCTTAGCCCAATTTATTTCCAAGGCCCATTTTAGGCCAATTTAAGCCCAATCTGAATTCTCTCTCTTCCATCCTTCAAATCACTCCAAAAATTATTCCATTACTCTTATCACATCAAAATTAGATAGTAAACAAATTTTTAGCTCAATCGGAGTCCGTTATTAATTCGATTCAAACTTATCGGTCCGATTCGATAACTGTCGGTATCACCGAAAAATTCAATTTTTACTACCAAAATATTCTACACAAAAATTCATGGAGATCTGCAAAATATAGTTATTTTTAAATTCATTTACTATTTTTAATAATTTATATAAAATCAAGTCACATTCTTTACCAGGGAAATTGACTAGCTACCTTTTTCGTATTTTTTACCTTCTGAGGCTCATTTGACCTCAATTTTACTTTAAATTTTAACCTCGAACTCACAATGACCAATACTTTCCGATGGTCCAATAAAATATTTTTGACTTTCGGGCCTGGAAAGCACTATTTACCATTAAAAAGTACTGTTCATGGCTGATCCGGTGTTGCGGCCATTATATTTCTCCCCTACTTAAAATAAATTTCATCCTCGAAATTTACCTGAACTGAAAAGTAGAGGATACCATTATTTCATGGTCATCTCAGGTTCCCAAGTAGCTTCCTCTACATTATGGTGATTCCATAACACCTTCACCAATGGTATCTGCTTATTTTTGAGCTGCCAAATTTCTCTAGCCAAGATTTTCATAGGTTTTTCTTCATAAGTCATATCAGTCTGCACTTGAATCTCATCTGGTGCTATCAAATAGATCGGATTCGACCTGTATCAATGGAGCATATATACATAGAAGACATCATGTATCTTTTCTAAAGCAGATGGTAGCTTCAATCTATAGGCTACGGGATCCACTCGCTGAAGTATCTCAAATAGGCTTATGAATCTAGGGCTTAACTTGCCCTTCTTACCAAACCTCAGAACTTTCTTCCACGAAGATACCTTCAGAAAAACCTTATCTCTGACCTGAAACTCAATATCTATTCTCTTCAAATCTACATATGATTTATGATGGTCCATTGCTTCTTTCAATCGGCTTTTAATAATTTGGACTTTCTCTTCAAAATCACGGACTAAATCTAAACCCAATAGCTTTCTCTCACTCAGTTCAATCTAGCATAATGGAGTTTTGCACTTCCTACCATATAAAGCTTTAAAAGGCGCCATTTTTAAACTGGATTGGTAGCTATTGTTGTATGCAAACTCAGCCAAAGGCAAATGCTTTTCCCAGTTGGTGCCAAATTCAAGAACATAGCATCTAAGCATGTCCTCTAATGTTTGAATCACTTACTCTGATTGACCATCAGTCTGAGGATGAAATGTTATGCTAAGGCCAAGTCTAGTACCTAGAGCATCCTGAAAACTCTTCCAGAAATAAGATGTAAACCTAGGATCCCTATTAGAAACAATCGATGTAGGTACTCCATGTAACCAACCACCTCACTGATATAAATCTCTGCCAGCCTGGTCAAGGAATAATCCATCCGTACTAGCAAGAAATGAGCAGACTTAGTGAGCTTATCAACAATTACCCAGATAGCATCATGCTTCCTCTGAGTCACAGGTAAGCCAGTAACAAAGTCCATGGTTACTTCATCCCATTTCCATTCTGGAATAACAAGTGGTTAAAGAAGTCCTGAAGGAACCTGATGCTCTGCTTTCACCTATTGACATGTCAGACATTTACCCACAAACTGATCTAAGTAGGGGTGAAAAACTGTGTTCATCAGATCCATGAAGGCTGCTGGTGCGTTTGTAATTCCAAATGGCATGACCAAGAACTCAAAGTGGCCATACTTAGTTCGAAAAGCAGTCTTGGGCACATCAGCTTCCTTAACTCCCATCTGATAATAACCCGACCTCACATCGATTTTGGAGAAGATACCCACTCCCTTAAGCTGGTCAGAAGTCTTCAATGCGAGGGAGATGATATATATTCTTTATAGTTACTTTATTTAGTTGTCTATAATCAATGCACAATCGCAGAGTCCCATCCTTTTTCTTTACAAATAAGATAGGTGCTCCCCAAGGATAAGTGCTGGGTCAGATAAACCCCTTATCAATCAACTCTTGAAGCTAAATCTTTAACTCTTTCAATTTTACAGGTGCCATTCTATATGGAGCAATAGAAATAGGAACAGTACCAGGAGCAACATCAATGAAAAATTCCACCTCTCTATCAAGTGCTAAGCCTGGAAGCTCATATGGAAATACGTCTTGGAACTCTCTAATAGTAGGCACATCTGACACCTTTAAGCTGTCTTTCTTTGCTTCTAATGCATAACACATATGCTTCACAACCTTTTCTGATTAGTCTTTTTACAGTAGTAGTTGATATCACATCAGACAATAAATCAGATCTCACACCCACAATTGTGATTTCATCACCATCCTGAAGCTGTAAGGTGACCCTCTTCTTTCTGCAGTCAACAGTCACTTGGTGGGCGGATAGCCAATCCATCCCCAGAATCAAGTCGAACTCACGAAAGGGCAACTCGATAGGATTTGCTAGGAATACATGTTCCTGGACACCAATAGGACACTATCTCTAAATTTTATCTACTACCACACTATGCCCCAAAGGATTACTTACCAAGATGTCTTGGTCTAAGTATGCCTCTTTCATCCCTTTTTCCCGTGCCAGTTCTGTGCTAATGTATGAGTGTGTGGAGCCAGGATCAATCAAAGCATATATTAAATCAGATAACAAAAAAAACTTACCCACAATCACATTGGGAGCATCCTCCTCTTCTTGAGCCTTGACAGCACATGCTTGTCCCCCTGACCGTCTCTGTCCCTGCGAAGACTAGCCAACTGGTCTAGAAGCTGAAGTATTAGGGGCTGCTCCCCTACCACGTCCTTGCGGAGTTGATGACCCTATACCAGATGCTTGTGAGGCGGCTGGGGTAGTCTGCTGCAAAGGACAGTTGACCGGTGTCTAGCAAGTGTACTAGATCGGCTAGTAATATAGGGAAATATAGATTAAGACCCCAAATATCGTACCCAAGGGAACATGGATTGCTAAGAATAATATCTATTTATGAATTAAATTAATCCAAAATTGTTTCCCAAATGTTTTTGATTCAAAAGCAAAAATTAAACAAAATAAACAATTAAACAGAACAAAAGCTGAAACATGAATTAAAAACAAAACAATAATTGGAATTCTCTTGCTAAGGAAACTATCCACCTTAACTTTCATTGTAATGACTTAAATTCAATAGAAACACCAGTGATTATGGAAAAACTAGTAGTAAACCAAGATATCTTTATTCAAGTATATCATTCTTAGTATTAAACTCATAGACAAATCTAATACTTAGCATGCAAATCTAGTTTCAACTTCCTAAACTTTCATTGAAGCCTTTCTCAAGTGATTCAATTCCAATTCATTCTTGATTCTTCCTCTCTTAGTATTAACCAATAAAATTCATACATAATCATCTCATATTTCGGATAATAATCATGCATAAACATTAAAGAGTTAATCCAAGAACATGCAAATCATTAACTATGTCAAAACCAATCTTTAGTTATTTATTCAATAAACCAACAATCAATCTCAATATAATCAAAGATAAGAATATGCTTAAAACCAAGAAATAATCAACCGATGTTGAAATTAAGCTCAAAATAAAGTCATAACAATGAAAAATTTAAGATCTCAAGAATCCATTAGCAAAAGAAGAAAAATTACTTCTTAAACATAATTAAAAACTAAAGACAAAGTTGAAAGATTAAAACAAAATTAAAAGAAAAACTAAAAATAGAAAAACTAGAAAAAACAAGTAAAACTAAAACTAAAGCAATTAATCTCTTCTAAGCCTTCATTCCCTTTTCTTTGGTGTTAGAGTTGTCTATTTATAGGCAAAATATGTTGTAGAAGCCTTCTAAACTTCCCAAATTGGAGTAGGAGAAGAATCCTTCTTGAATTGGAAAAATTGGAATCCTTCGCTTCATGGGAGTCTTCATCACGTGGCCATGTGTTCCCTAGTGTTAATTCACACGTGGCCATGTGTTGTTGTTTGAAGAAAATCACGTGGCCATGGGTTTTCTTCTTGCTCTTCTTTATTTCTTCTCACATGGCCACGTCTCTACTAACTTTGTTCTTCACGTGGCCATGTGTGAGACTCTTCAATGAACTCACGTGGTCACGTCTCAGGGCTCTGGCCTGGACGTCAACTTGTCTTACATCAATTCTTTATATTTGCACTTTTGGCCCTAAACTTTGCCCTTTTTACACTTTAAGTCCTTTTATGTCAAATTAACCCTGAAAATCAACCAAAATTTACAATTAACTCCAAAAACATAAAACTAACAAATTAAACTCAAATTAAACCTAATTAACACAAAATTAACCTAATTAAACACCTAAAAACATACTAAAAAATACTATATAAATGGCCATTATCAACAGTCTTTGATACGATGATCTCGAGACCTATATCTAAAACAATCTCTAGTCAGCAATCTGCACTCCCCAGAATGTGTTTTACAACAATGATCACACAAAACTGGTATCCCACTATCTCTGCCTATGGGTGTACTGGAAGCTGTAGTGGCTGTATATTTGCCTCGGGATGCACTGCCCTGACCTCGGCCTACTAGTGGGTAGCCCTGAGGTGCCTGTTGACCCTTTTGCTTCTTACCCTGCCTAGACTTGCCACTGCTTTGTCCCTGCTTTCTTTTTTGTTGAAACCTAGACTGTCCCTCAGCTTGCTCGGCTTGAGTAGCTTCTAATTTAAGAGTTGCATCAATCATGGATCTCAGATCTGGGTATTTTTGGGCCCTAATGATATGCTTCAATTCTATGTGCAACCCTCTCTCAAACCACGGACATAATCTTTCTTCTGTGGCCTGGCCCTCATCTAGGTAGGTGCTCAGGTGCTCAAACTCTTTGTCATACTCAGCCACTATACGGTTTCGCTATCTCAATCTCCAGAAGGCATCCTGCATGGCAATCTTGTACTTAGACCCGATATACTTTTTCTCAAACTGATTAATAAAGAACTCCTGATTCAAATGGTCTGCAGGTGTGTGCCTCCTGACTGTGTCCCACCAAATGAAAGCTGGACCCTGTGATAAAGCAATGATACCCTCGAACTTCTCCTTTAAAGGATTATAGGTGATCTCAAATAACCTTTTGATCTTGAATAACCACTCCTCTGCAGCTACTGGAGTCCAAGGATCATGGCCTGAAAAATCCTCAACCCCTAATCTTTTCAACTGCTCCAAAAATAGGCTTCCTTCTAGGCGGAGCAGGCAGCTAAACCTAAATCACTGGCAGTGGTGCCTGAGCTTGAGCAGCATGGAGTCACTGCTGGATGTAGTCTGACATCAAATTAAGAAAATCTAGCTAAGGAGGAGAGCTGGAGGAGGCGCTACTGATGGGGGTGCCTGCTATTATGGAACCTCCTGTTGCCCCATATTACTTGAGGCCTCACTCCTATTATCTCCAACCTTGCGACTCTGCTCTCCAGACGTCTTTTCACTATAAAATAGAAGGGAGCAAGAATACATTAATTCCAAAACAACTTCTCAAAATAATTTTTGGCATGTATATAAGTAATTTAAAACAAACATTACACCCACTCTTAACACTGTACCAGTGTACCCGAGGCCGAAAATGTTTTTTTCCAACTTGTTCCTTATATTACATCACCATACACTTAACTATTTGATAATAATTCGCCGACGACTTATAACTGTCCAATTTACTATGCATTTAATAAAAATTTTGCAATATAATGGTTGTACATAGTACTAGCCCCCTGAAATGCAGACAATTCACATAGCCTCTCAGACGCACAACAATAAAAAAAATCAATTATCATCATTCATTACATCTTATTCATATCCAAAATATAACTTTACTAAAATAACTCCTGTTTAACATTTACATATCCAAAGGTAAAGTTTATATACATATATACATACCAAAAAGATTCAAAACTCTATATGCATCAGAAGAAATCCTTTAGAGAGTACTTTTGGTCCCGCTCCGGTAAACCTGCACGCAGTCACAACTAGGCACTGAGCACTTTACATGCCCAGTAGTGACTAACAATCTAAATATTTTCTAAACTCAAATTAAATAATTTTATTATGCAAAAGTTTTCAACTTTAACCCTTAAACAGATTTAAATAAATCATTTCTTTTCAAATAACATTTTTTATTTTAATACACTTTTTATTCATCGAATACTTATTTATTTCTCATTTATGCATTTAATTCAGAGGTTTTACCTTTTATCAATTTAGTCTATTTTTCTTTGTCAAATTACAAATTTAGTTTTTTTATGCTTCTTTTTGACATTTAAGCTATTAATTAAGGCACTTAACCTTAATTTATACTTAGTTAGGCATTTTTATGCAAAATTATATTTTAGTCCTTGGTGACTATCAAACTTCATTTTTTAATACATTTTGACCATTATCTGACTATTTTATCTTTAATTAAGCAGTTCTTAATTAATTTGCTTAATTTTTATTCTTTTAGGAAAAATTATGATTTTGCCCCTAAACTTTCTTTTCCTTTCAAATTAGTCATTTTTCACTTTTAATTAACATTTTTCACTTTCTTTTCATATTTTTCACATTTTACTTTCATTATGCCCCTAGTTTCGGACCCGACAGAAAACCTCAAACCGAATACACGTGACGTGGACCCCACAGGGCCACAACAGAGATAGAGAAATGACCCCTAGAGGGCCAATTCTCACAGAGTAGAGAACAGAGACAGAGAAGCCATGGTTATCAGAGATCCAATTCATAGCATAGCAAGTCGCCATGACTTGCATCGCAGTACAGATATATCCCTATGGCCAGCCAATTATATCTTGAGCTAGTATTACTGCCTGATTATTTCTAAGGGCATTATTATACATACTTTTAAGTCTATTCATAATTCTTATGAACTATTTCATTTTCCAAAATTTCTCATTTCACTGTCTTTTCCAATATAGTAAGTTAATTCATTATGATTTACTACTTTTTACCCTTTATTGAATTATTTCTTCATAATTCAATAATTTTTTCTTTTATACAAATTTCATAATTACTTCCAAAAATACCTTATTATTGCATATAAATTTCTTAAAAATTTATATGCACACTTTTCACACTTACAATAATTATTCCTTCATTTTATTGAATTATTTTCCAATAATTCAATATTTTTCATTGAACATAATTAACATTTTATTTCTTATTTATTCATGTAATGTACATAAATTCTCTAAAAATTTATATACACATTATTTCACATTTACTACCCATATTTACCTTATTTATGAATTATTTCTCTATAATTCATCAATTTCATTACTTACATACACCATTACCAAGCTTTAAAAATTTCTAATAAATTTCATAAATAATTTAAAAATTCATGGATGTTAATTATGACATTTATAATTAATTTAGGCTATTATACATCAATTTCATGCAAAAATCAATACTTTTTGCCAGAGAAAAAATTCTGCCCTCTCACTAACATAGCCTTAAAAATGTCTGTGCTCCATTTTAAACGTTAACTAACTCATACATGATCTAATTATATTTTCCTCGCATTAATTGCATTATTTAAGCAATTTAGCAATTTTTTTCCTAAATACATAAAGGAAATTAATTCAATAAAATAGAAAATATTAAGATTTATTAGTCACATATCAATTTTTCTTGTTCAAGGGTGTCTAAACTTCCTTCCCTTTGCCTTTGTCCCTTGAAACTCTTTCTTCTCCTTCCATACCTAACATGACCGGGCAATAAACCTTAGTGTTCTTTATTTTCTTATTCTCAAATGAAAAATCCAAGCTCACATATTCTACACCTCAAAATCTATGGAAAAATACTAATTATCCAAATGTTACCTTAAAATCCTAAACTTTGTAACCTTGAAATCTTCTCTTCATTTGGGTAAATCAAATGATTGAGGCTATATTTGTGTTCTAGAGTGATGGAAGTTCAATTCTTGTGTTAGGATTTAGTGGAGATTTGAAGGGGAATTAAGGAAAATCAATGGAAAAAGGAAGAGTGGGAGTGTCGACCACATGAGGGAGAGAGGAAGAGCTGGAAAAATATGAGAAAATATCATATTGGTCAGCCTTAAATACTCTCTCAAATGGGCCTAATAATGGGCCAATGAAGTGGGCTTAGCCTAATTTATTTCCAAGGCCAATTTTAGGCCAATTTAAGCCCAATCTAAATTCTCTCTCTTCCAGCCTTCAAATCACTCCAAAAATTATTTCATCACTCTTATTACATCAAAAATAGGTAGTACACAAATTTTTGGCTCAATCGGAGTCCGTTATCGATCTGATTCAAACTTATCGATTCAATTCGATAACTGCCAATATCACCGAAAAATTAAATTTTTACTACCAAAATATTCTACACAAAATATCATGGAGATTTGTAAAATATGCCAATTTTTGAATTTCATTTACTATTTTTAATAATTTATGAAAAATCAAGTCACATTTCCTACTAGTGAAATTGACTCGCTACCTTTTTCGTAATTTTGACCTTCTGAGGCCCATTTGACCTCAATTTTACTTTAAATTTCAACCCTGGACTCACCATGACCAATACTTTTCGATGGTCCAATAAAATATTTTTAACTTTCGGGTGTTCTTTCGGGCTTGAAAAGTACTATTTACCATCGAGAAATACTATTCACGGCTGACCTGGTGATGCGGCCATTACATACTTACTAGAAGCAATTCACCTCAAATCTTGTTCACTTAATAATCTTATAGACCATATAATATTATTTTCAATATCTAATTACATGGCTTAATCTTGGGGTGAGAGCTAGATTGAATGAATCAAAGGAGTACACATGGCCATAAAAAGGAGAGGAGAAAAACATGATTGGCCATGCATCAATAGGCCTTACTTGGCCATGCAAGGAGAGGAGGAAAGGCCATAAGGGGTCGTGCATCCAAAGAGAAAAGGCCATAAGTGGTCGTGCAACCAAAGAGAAATGGGCCATAAGTGGCCGTGCATTTCACATGCTAAATGGCCAAGTGGCCATGCATCCTAAGAGAAAAATGCTTAAGTGGCCGTGCATTCAAGGGAGGAAAAGGCATAAGTGGTCGTGCACACTCAAGGAATAAAGACCATGAGTGGCAGTGCACTTTAAGGAGAAAAACACATGAGTGGCCGTGCACTTCATAGGAAGAAAGGCCAAGTGGTCATGCAAGGCAAAGAACAAAATCCATGAGTGGCCATGCACTTTAAGGAATAAAATGCATAAGTGGCCATACATGGGAAGAGAAAATACTTCAAGTGGCCGTGAATGGGTCCTCAGCGAAGAAACCCAAAAACCCCGTATGCAGAACATGAATCTAAATCCCAGATCTCACTTCCCCATCAACTTAAATGATCAATTAAGTTTCAAATCATACTATATTCATCAAAGCTTACTAGATTTATCCTTTAAACTCATCAAGGAGGACACATACCAAAAAAGAGGGAAAAATCCCTAAATCATTCATATGAACAATACAGTAAATCTAATTCCCGTACCTAATATTAAAGCTTCAACTCCTTCAATCCTCAAGATCCATCTTCTATACTCATGATTCCTTTCTTCTCTTTATACATGGAGACAAAAAGCATGATTTATCATCTCTCTTCATCCTTAATACCAAAAATCAAACATAGAGAAAAGATCCATAAGAGGGAAAATATTACCTTCATAAGTTTAAAATACCAAAACCCTAGGTTCCTCTTCTTCAATCCGTAACCAGAGAGAAAAAGAGAGAGAGATCTCCACCTTATTATAGCCGATCCCCACATCCTTAGGAAATAATAAATAATTGAGTGGGATAAATATCTCACCAAGAGAAATTTCCAAAATACCCTTATACACTTTAATCTACTAAATTTTCATTTAATACAATTTAACCTTAAGACTTCTAATTTAATTTCAATTACATACTTCCTTAGAATTACAACTCACCCATACTCAAATACATACATGCTGAAATTACTAAAATACCCCTCTTGGGACTCAACCTCAATAATTGCAAAATAATCCAATTTTACCTTAATTAATGATAATCCTTATTAATTAACAATCATCCGATTAAGGTCATGATTGGGGCCTCATAGTTTAAGGCAACTTAATTTGACTATACATAGTGGAGTAAATTAAGCAAACTTTGTTCTAAATATTTGATTTAAATTAGTGGAGTTAGTTCATATTATAAAGGAGCAATTTACCATGAGAGTGTTGAAAATTAAGTGAAAATCAAGTTAGAATTAAGTTTTTGAAGTTATTATGCATGAAAGAAAATTTGATTTTTTTTTTTGCACTTTTAGTCCAATGACAACTCACTCGGTAGACTGAGATATCACTCTACTGAGTGCCCTTCACACACTCCACCGAGCATGCACACACTCCACCATGTTATTGAGCTTTCACACATGCCTTAGTTTTCTTTATTTTGTGCTCCCTCACATCCAACATCTGCCCACTTGGTAAAGTGAGAAATCACTCCACCGAATGCCCCACCCCACCCCACCGAGCATCACATATAAAATCCCCTATATGACTTCTCACTCCACCGAATCCTCATATTTTGGTCGAGCTTTTTTGTTCTCACTCTAACTCCCAAAGTACTCACCGAATCAAGTTATTTTCTTTTGGTTCTTATTTTTGATCATCTTTACATCATATAAGTAATTAAGTAAGTCATCACATCTAATTTAATTCTTTCAATTTCACATTGTAGTGACATATTTCTTGGATTTTGTTCTTAAGATTGTACACTTTGCATTACTTGATTTGCCTTTTATTTGTTTTTATTCTTGCTCTCTTTGATTGTTTTATGCATTTAATGTAGGAAATTGATCATGAATCTTTAAATTTGGATTTTAAATGGTTAAGATTTCATGTAATATGACTTAGTTAAGTTTTTCACATAACATATTTGATAAAATGCCTCAAAGGCTAAGTTCATAATTTGTGCTTAAAATTTCTTACTCATAACCATTCTAATCCATTATCATATGTTGGCACCTTATTTCCACACTTGGTTTGCACTTGTTTTACACTTAGTTTCATGTGTAGACATGTGATGAATTAAAGCTACATATTGTGTGTTTCTCTTACATGTGATTTTTGAAACTTTACATATTGTTTGCATTAACATTTGCTATTGTTGCTTTATGTAGTGGCATAAAAAAGAACATGAAAGAGTGAAGCATCAAGTTCATATGGAAAACACATTCTAGCTTATATTGATGAGGATAAGGCTGAATTATATGACTATTTTAAGGAGGTCACTTTTGTCAAACCAGTGTATTTAAAGGAATTCTACCTTGATATAGTTGATGGGAATTTATAGGAGGAGATCTTTCCTTTGATTAAAAATATTGGTTGGGAGAAGTTTATCAATAAACAACTGAAAGTGTACCTAGAACTAGCATGAGAGTTTTTCACATTATTTCATCTTTCCTTTGAAAATGAAAAAGACTTTGACTTAGTCGATTTCAAATTTGGTCAAAAGACTAAACAAATCCTTTTTTCGGAGTTTACACAAAAATTGGGATTGCCTGTGGATGGTATAGGCGAGTTACCTAATATTAAACCATAGGAAATTTGGGAATTCATCAGAGATCCCATAAATCCAGTGCCTTACAAATCAAGCAAGTTAAAGGTCTGTGCTTTAGGCAATCATGCACTTTGAGTTCTTCACCAGTTCTTGTCCCTTACTTTCTTTAACTATTTTGGCAGCTCGGGTGTAATCACTGCTAAGGAATGTATGCTATTAAGATGCATGATTGAGAGTATAAGGATCAATGGTGATGTCCTTTTATGCCAAAAAATAAAAAAAAATTACAGAAAATGAAGAGTATAATTAAAAAGACATCTCTAAGATGGATTGCAACAATCATGGCTAAAGCAGTAGGACATACAAACTTGAGGGATTCTCTGGGCAAGGCAATCTTTATAGACTATGATATGTCGGCTCGAATAAAGGTGCTAGTCAAGAAGCCACATCGTTATTGGTTTTATAGAAAGGAATACTTAAATCTAGTAACCAATGGTAAAAATAGAGAGGAAAAATAGGAGCAGGTTACTCATGAGCAAGTTACGCAGGAACCTGCATCACAGGAATTGTTGGCCCAAATGAGTGCTTTCATGAATTAAGTGAATGGTCAGTTAGATAAGATGTAGGATAATATTAATGAACTAAAGTAGAATCTTGAGAAGTTTTTTGTTGATTTTTGGAAGCGTTTTCCGCCACCACCACTTCCATCGTCTAAACAAGCAAAGTTAGAGTTTGTTGAGGGAAGCAAAATTTTGAGGGAGGAGGGGAGGAGAGCTTGTCTACGCTGAATTTTACTTAGATTCAGGAATTAAAATTTATTTTCTCCCCTTTTATTCATGAAAAGCAACTTTGTTTTTGTTTTTATTTTATGTTTTTATTTTGGTTTGTTTGCATTTTTATTTTTCTTTTGATGTTTTTACTACTTTGTGTGTAAGGTTAACTTTAAGAGTTTTTTTTTTAATTTTGTATTTTTGCTTTAAGTAATGATATTTTATTAAATATTGCTAGTTCGAGTTAGAAGTTTGTTTTTCTGCTTTAGTTTAGCAAAATAATAGTTTAATTTATCACTTAACTTGCACTAAAGCTTAATTTGTCTTAGTTATTCTTAAATATTGAACACTTTGAACTTGACCTTAGAATATGAAGTTGTCAAAATTTTTATATAGCACTAAAGCAAACATGTTGTTTAATGAAATTTTTAGCTAGTTTAACATGTAACTAGATTTATATTTGTAAGTTTTCACTTTTTGAGCACAAAAGAATAATTTTTAAATTAAAAAAAAACAATGCATTAAAACAATTCAGTAATAAATTTTAGAATACTAGAACCTTTCTCATCACCTTTCAAAGCATAGAAATAACTCGAAACAACTTAAAAAGTGATCTAGGCATATATTTCTTGTTGAGCCAAATAAATACCATTTTTCCACCATTCATTTACATTTGACCTTTGTTAAACCATTTTGAGCTTAGAAGGTATGCTAAAGGCATGCCACAATAATCTTTCTTGTTACACCCATTTATATCACCATATAGCCTAAATAGCATTTCTCTTCCATTTTTTAGAGTTTCCACTCTAGGTTTTGATAAATTAACAAGAATTTGGTTCTATAAAGGGTGCAGTAAGGTAATTTGGGTTTTATTAGCAAGAGTTATTCTTAAAGCCAAGCAATATAGTGAAAATTTACCTTATTATTCACCCATGTAATATTGCATTGCCAAAGCTAGTATATAAAAAAATTAATGAAAATAAGGGCCAGCATATTTGGCAAAATCTTAAGTGTGAGTTGATTTTGACAAAGAAAAGGAATTATGGCTTCTTTCAAGGGGATGAGTTGAAACTTTGAAGAACGATTTCCATTTTGCTTTCTCTTAATTGTGCTTATTGAGAAAGGAATTGGGAAAGCAAGCATGAGAAAGAGTTTTGTACTTAAATTTTGAAATTGTGGAGTTTGGTTTATTTAAGCATAGAGTGGCTATTCTTTTTGATTATCTGTTGTCCACTTTTTGATAGCCAACACCCTAACCCCATTACAAACTTTAAAGATCTAAGTGATTCTAAGTTTGCTTTTAGGTTATTTAGAGGAGATGGTCTTTGAGTTCCAGTGTTAAAGAAGAGGCCTATGGTATTTCTAGAGTTTCAAGTGCAAAACCATTTGTACACTTAGGTGTACATTCATTCTAAACTTAATTATGAATTTTCATTGGTGTTTTGATTTTAAAGTTGCTTAAAATTGTTGTGGTCTTGTACACACTCATGGAACTAATTCATAATATTTTTTTTTGAATTTATTCTAGTTAGAATTTTATTAAGTGCTTTTGTTAATTGTTAAAATTAATTTTGAAATGCAAATTTATTAGTTGAAGTTTGATTATTTTGAAAAGTTGGTTTGTTCATATTTACTCAGGGGAAAGCAAAGGCTAAGTGTGTGATATTTGATAAGTGTAAATTACACTATATATTTAGTGTGTTTGAAGTGTGTTAATTTAGTAGTAATTGAGTTAATTTAGTGTTTAATTTGTTAGGATATCAATTTAAGAGCTTAATTGGTTAATTTGGTATTTTAGGTTTGTAATTAAATAAAAAAAAGAAATTTGAGGATAAAAGAGTAATTTTAGCATTTAGAAAATTTTTAAAAGAACAAATTGTGTCGTGATGGTCCAATAGCAAAGTGCTAGGTAGAGTGGATTTACCCATTTTATCGACTGGGCATAAAGAGGTAAGTAAGAGAAGCTACTCGATGGAGTAGTTTCCTACTCTATTGAGTCATCAAGGGAGAGAGGACCAAGGCCATTCGGTGGAGCAAAAACTCACTCTATTGAGTTAGTGAAGGGACACATGCAGGGCAAGCCAATCGGTGGAGTGAATTTGTCATTCTCCAGAGTCAAGGTCATTAAAACACGATTAAACACTTTTTTTACCCGGATTAGGAAGTCTGAAACTACCAAAACTTCCTTTTTGCAAGTTGTAAATGCACGCTCAAGGCACCAAATTAAAGGGAGACTGGAGAAGAAATTTAGAGATAGTTGATTTAGTTTTAATTATTTTTATTTATGACTTTTTACAGTTTTTTTTTAGTTTAGTTTTATTTCTTCAACAAAGGTTGAAAGCTTGAAGTTGCACTTTGGTTTTTTGCAGAATTTTAAAGAAAGCTTTTGGTTTTTTAGTATTTGTATCATTTTTATTTATTTTTTATTAGTTTGTTAGATGAAGTGTGAGTAGTTTCTTTACTTTTACTAAATGATACTTGAATCCTTGAACTTTTATCATAATGACTTGTGCTTTAATTCAATGCAAGTTTGATTATTCCTTAGTTTTGAGTAGAGTCTTATATTTGATTGTGTCAAGATTGGTTATTGATTTATTGGATTAATAGTTAACAATTATTTAAGTATGATCTATGATTTGTATGTTCTTGGATTAAGTCATTAGTGTCGATGCATGATTGTTTTCTAATTTTGAGGTAATTATGTGTTGGTAAGATTGATTAATACTAAGAGAAGTTGAACTAAGAATAAATTGAAGTTAAGTTTCCTTGAAATAGAGTTTAATGAATGTCTAGGAGTTTAAAACTAGATTTTTGTACCAAGTGTTGGATTATTCCTAACAAGAATGTTTAATACTTAGAGAGATAGTCTGAATAAGCTATCTAGCTTTATTTATCTAGTTTTTCCATAATCACTTGTATTCGTTTAAAATTAAGTCATTGTAATATTAGTTAAGGTAGATAGTTCTTTAGTGCAAGTTATCTTTAATATCAATTTGTATCAACTTTTATTACTTGCTTTGGTCCAGTTTTAATTGCTTAAGTTTATGTTCAATTACATCAATTTCATTACTTTAAGTTACTTTAGTTTTTGTTTTAGTTTGGTTAACTCTCAATCATTACAAAACTTGGGATTTCTTTCACTATTTAACCACAGTTTTCACTCTAAAATCTGAAACAGTTTTTTTTTTTTCACTTACATAAGTTCCCTTGGTTCGACATTAGGGATTATAATTATATTTCCATATATTACTAGCTAATATAATACATTTGCTAGATACTGATCATATATTATCGATAGAAATATTTCCATAGATAAATTTCTTACGAAATGTTTTCATTAATAATTTTCCTACAAAATTACATTTTTGTAGATATTCCACAGGTAATTTGCCGATGAAAATGATTCCATTGGTAATTTCCCTATGAAATTAAATTTTTGTAGGTAATTTCCCTATGAAATTGCATTTTCATAGGTAATTTGCCGACGAAAAAATTTTTATCGATAATTTACCTACCGAGACACTATTTTGTAGGAAAATTGAAATAAATTAAAAATCTGATTTTTTACTGTTTCTAGTTCATCGTACCTAAATTGGACAGAATTTCTATATTTTGAGAAAGTAATTCACTGCATATTTGTGAAATTATTTTTTTACCCTCAATCAAAGCCCATTTACAGTGGCTTTTTTAATAAATAATGTGTTTTTTAAAAATACAAAATGAAAAATATATATTTGAAAATAATTTGTTCCTTAAATCAAAAATAAAATTTTATTTTCTTAAATATAGCGTTAAGAACAACTCTACACAATATCGGTAGGTGGCTTATAATAATAATAATAATAATAATAATAATAATAATAATAATAATAATAATAATAATAATAATAATAATAATAATATAAGAGTAAAATTCAGTGTTATTTCTTTTATATATACTTTTCGTTTTTTCTCATCTGTTAGATCAATAAATAGTACTATGTATAATACCATCTTATGGTTGAAAAGGTTCAACTGAAAAATACAATAAAGCCTATATTTAGAACATTTGAATAAAACTAAAATTATCCTCACAGTTCAGATCCATCAAATCCCTAACTCGCTCTACCTCTTCTTCCCACCTCCTACCTGTGGCAATGCCTCCGAGTTCATTCCCGATCGTAAGGTCGCCGTCATTGGCACTGCTAGCCGAATTGATTAACCTCTTGCTTTGTTAATGAAGCTTAACCCTCTTGTTTCTAACCTCGCCCTCTATGATATCACAAACACCCTTGGTGTCACCGCCGATGTTAGCCATATCAACACCAGATTTGAGGTATGCTTAGTGTAATTTTGCTCTCTGGTTTTGAATTTTACTTTGTCTGCAATGTAAAGTCTATGTTTTATGCTTATAGTGTTTTATCTAGGGTTTTTGTAGATCTCTGCGGAAAATTTGGATTTAGTTAGTTCTCTTTTTGTTCTCTTTTTGTTAAAGTTTCATTTTTAATTTCTTTTTTTAGACTTAAAATTTCAATCTTTATGTTCATTTCTCAACCGTACTTGCTTTCCTTTCTTGCTCTGATAAAAAATTGCTAGCTATTCTAGCATTTGCCCATTTTAAATCCCACTAACTTTTTTTTTTTTCCGTTGCTTGTTTCCATGATGTATTTTCCATGATTATGTAGTGGAAACATCGAAGTTTCACTGAAGAAAATGTTGAAAAGAATATGATATTCTAACTAGAATAGAAAATTTGGCAGGAGATTATGGATTATTGTAGCTATTTCTTATATTACAGCTATTTCTATTACTGATGAATTATTTGATTTTGGTAGTTATTACAAATGGCTAATTATAATCATTGTCCACTAGTTAAGTATTTGATAGCAGGTCACCATTACAAATAGATAATTACAGTCAATGTCCACTAGCTAATTATAAATATTTAGTAAAGTTATTTATTAAATTATCAATAGAGGTATAATTTGTTCCAATATGTTTGGATGTAGGGTTGAATGTTTTAGCTGTCTGGTTATTCAATATTTCAAGTTTGTTGGGGTTTTGCCTACCACACTTCTGTCTAATAATCAACAAGCAATTTCATAATAGTTTGCTGGTGCCAAAAGTATAGAGCTGATGCATATATTTGGATTTCATTAAATTTATTTGATATCGTTCACTTTGAATGTACATTATGAGAGAGTTAAAATTGTATCCAGTGGTTGTATATCCAATGGCTGCAATATGCATAAAAGAGAGGTAAAATTATATTTATTGTTGTTTGTAAGTACATTAGTTTTGTTCCTCCATCTTTTATATGGGTTTGGTTGTTCCTTAATTTTGTAATATGATGATTAATCTCTGCATTCAAATTTATCTCTTGTGATTGTTAAGTCTATTAGCATCCACTATTTCAACATCTCTTTTAGTTATTTAATTTTTATTTAATTTTATTTTGTTTACAGGTTCAAGACATTGAGAAACAAAATGAGAAGTTAGTCAAGCTACTTAAAAAGCTCCAATTATGAGCTTTTCTCTTTTTTCTTCCTTCATCTATTTTGATTTCTTTTTTCTTAGTTTATATGCATAGATCCTTTGCATTTTCAGTTAAGAAACTATTGAGCTTTTGGATGGGAATTAGCTTAATGAATTGGCTATTGTTTGTAGCTTCAACTTGAACAACTCGTGCTGGACTGGAAATGTCAACTTGAATTCTGTTGTTTGTCAAGTCGTACTGTTCATTTTCTAGTAGCGTCACTTGTTTAGTTATCTAGTTTCTAGAATTAATGATACAGGAGGGTTGTTTTTGCATTACTAAAAGGAATATGTAGCTTGAGTTGATTAATTTGTAAATAAACATAATAATATTAAGCCATTTCTACTTTAGATTGAGAAGCTGCAAATATACTTTCCTTTTTCTCTAATAAAATAGTTCTTTTCATGATTTTGATTCTTGATGCCTATTTAGAATTTCTAAAAGGTTATTAGAGCTGAAGGAACATGATATGTTATATTAAAGAGTGTGGATAGAACTAGAGTGAAAAGATTTAAGTTCTATATAATCCAATGATTGGGATTTTTTTTCTCTTGCAAACTTTTTATTATTGATTCCTAAGCACATCATTGTAGTCTTTTAAATTTATCAGTTTCTACATTCGATAGTATTTCCTAGTTATATTGCAGGGATCTCATTCTAACCCATTGTAAGGCCATGATTGGTAACTAACAGAGATGGAAATATGGTTATCAGTATCCTTTAGTTTAATCTTTCTAGTCTGATTGTTAATCCTATCACATTATGATAGAGGCAAACACTGATTGTCTCCTTATTATCTTTTCATCGTAGCTAATCATTTTTTGGTAACTTATTTGTCTTTTGGTTTTTGGTTGCTATGTCCAATTTGTAGAAAATTAAAGATTTTTTGTAACTCTTTTTTATTTATCATGTCTTTCTTCTTATCTGTATAATTCTTTTCTAAAAATTAAAGATTTGTTTTTGTAATTTGGAGGACTGATTGCTGTTTTTCTAATCTGGTAGCAAATAATCATGTCGATGCTCAATTCTTTCTTCAACAAGGGGTTTAAAGCTACCAAATGGTAATTCTTTTATGTTTTTCTTGTATTTACTTTAATGGTGTCTTAGTTCCTGAGAAAATGCTAGAACAAACAAAGAAATTAAGTTTATCAGGTCTAGTGGCTGTTGATTCTTTGTTATGCAATACTTATTTTTTCTTTTTCGATTTTGTGCTCGTGTTTGTTAATATTAAGTTGACTTTGAATTATAATTGGTGTACTTTGTAGCTTTTGATATGCTTATTTGTTATTCTTTGAGAGCATGTCATAATATAATTAAATTGATGATTTAATAATATGCCATTCACCATGCCTTTCATCTAATTATCTCGTATATCTGAAATTTTAAGGAGATATTCTTTGCTGAGATGCTAAGAACAAAATCTGAAAGTGATTTTGCTGTTCTACATTAATTAAAGGAGAAGCCACCATTTCTTTAGAAGGTAATGTCAAATTAAATATGAAAAGATTCCATATCATCTCAAATCCTGCTTATATTATTGTATGTATGAGAATGGCAAATGGATCCATGTATAAAATAGTTTCAATTTGTGTACTACTCACTCAATTTCATTTTATGTGTCCATTTACAATATTTCATTAAGATTAAGAAAACTATTAGTTAGTCTTAACTTTAGTAATTTGTTCTTTAGAAAAATGTACTCAATTAATTATTTTATTTTTATGTTCATTTTTTATGAAAAAGTATGCAATGATAATATGTATGTGTATTGATTAATAATTGATGGTTTTTGTGAAAGAAATAAAGTCTGAAAATAGAAACTGAAATCAAAAATAGAAATTGAAAAGTTTATATTCTCCCACTATCAAATATAGACATAATTTCTATTTCTTTTTTTTTTTTTTAGCTTTAGAAAATTAGTTTGGCATCAATCACTCCTCTTGTTATGATTGTGGGTTTGATTGTTCTTCTTCGCGATTCATTTGTTTAATTATGTCTTTGCATTTGCATTTTTGTTGTAGGCAAAGCTATCAGAAAGAGCAGTAGAGCTTCTTACTTTTATTTCTTGCTAACTAGTATGAATTTTTAATACAAGATTTACTCTTGATGTCTGAATATGTTATTAGCCTTTGGAGTTGTAGTGTTTGAGGTCTTAGTCTTTCAACTTTTCATAGAAATCTGTTTTTCATCTAAGGCTTAATGAGTTCTTTTTCAATTATTATTATTATTATTATTATTATTCTAAAACATCCATATCTCAAATTATCAAATATTTTCAATGACGGAATGGTGACGGAGAATTCCATCGTGAATTTTTTTTGTAGGAGGTAAATTTATTGACAAAAATATATTTACCGTCTCTAAATTTACTAATGGAATATACCATTCCATCTAAAATTTGCCTGCAAATTTGTGATTTTCATTGGTAAAATTTCCAATGGAAAATATAATTTAATCGGTAATTTTAACGACGAAATTTAAATTCAATGGAAAATATAATTTTATTGGTAATTTTAGCAACGAAATTTAAATCCATTGGTAAATATGATAAATGATAATAAGTTTTTGGTTTACACATCCAGACGGATTTAACGACGGATTATGTTCTCCATTGGTAAAATTTATCGATGAAAATATTATCCATCAGTAAAATTTACATGGAAATATTATCTAAAATATTATCTGTCGGTAAGATTTTTCGACAAAAATATTATCCATCGGTAGAGGTGCATACAATCGATTCATCTATGCTTTTTTTTTGTCGCTAAATATTGCAGTCATTTTGGTTTCCTTACGGAATTTCATTCAATTTCATTGGAAATTTTCATCAGGAAAATGTATTTTTCTTATAGTGTATGTAATTATATTATTTTGCATGAATTGACTTCTAAAAACTGGATTGATGTTTAATCAAATTAATTAGATGTTAATTAAGTAGAAAAATACCATTAAAAGGAAGAATAGACATGTATATGGCATGATGTATAATTCATCCTAAGATGGAACTAGGGTTAGGCATGAGTTTTTGATGAAAGTAAATTGATATAATTGTTGAATCATGCATAAAAATGGAATATAACATGTTTGAAAGTGAAAATGCTGAATGAATGAATTTCAATAATATTGAACTTGAGGTGGCCAAATAGTATACTTATGGTAAGTCATGGAATTTGTGTTGAGTTATGTTGAGAAATACATAAGACTTGATGATAAATAGTATATGAAAATGTGAGGAAAATGGAATTAGGTAAGGAACATTTAGGTTGTCCAAATATGTAACCTAAGGAAAAGTAATGATGCATTGAAAATATGCATAATTGTGTATTAGAAATTATGTATAATTAGAATTATGATGGGACTAAGATATGGAATTAGTACATAATGCATAACTTGTGAAAATAATGGAAGTTTTTACAGCACCCCAAAATTTCATCTAATTTGCATAATACTTTTTGGAGCATGAATAACAACCTTGGGATAGTTTTTATTGTGATTTCACTAGTATAGTATAGTAAAATTTATAAATGCATAAGTGTTAAATGTGCTCAGCCTAGGGTAGTGTAGACACCATGATCCAAGGCAGTCTAAATTAAGGTTACCCCAATGATGAAAAAATAGTATATTACTGACAGCAGGTTCGGATCTAGAAGCTCTGATTGTGAATTTCTCATATTTTTCTCAAAGATTTGTATGGTTTTTCAAGTGTTTTAACAAAAATGAATGAAAAATACTGATTTTGGCCTTCAAAGGTGACAGACGATCATCTGTCACATGAGGGACGATCGTCCCTGGCCTTCTCTTTTATATCCTGGTTAGATCAGTGGTATTTTGAATTTTTTTCCCTAGTGACAGCCACCTGTCAATGAGGGATGCCCGTCTGTGGGTCTTTTTTCATATTTTCCCCATTTTTTGATTTAAAAAAAAAGAGATAAGTTTCTTAAAGGATTTTAAATCCGGATTTTCTAAGGAGATACCTTCAAATTTGGGAAGTTAGAGTTGGAATCCAAATCCAACTTAAACCTAGGTATAAAAGGAAAAATTCTAGGGTTTCTAAAGGAGAGGATTCACTTTGGTACAAAGCAAATTTTAGGGAAGAAGAAAATTAATTTTTCTCTCTCTAAGGTTCTATTTTTCTCTAACAATCTTTTTTTTACCCAAGCACCCAAACACACATGAAATTCATTGATTTTTTCTGAAAATAAAGAATGCAAATCGGAGTGGAAATCTGGACTATAAGAATTTTAGAATTAGAATATTTCCTAAGGATAATATTTTAGGCTTCTTTTCTATTTTCTCTCTTTAGAATTGCCATACATGTTTATGTCATCATTTGTTGAAATAATTATGTTTAAATGTTGTGCTTGGTTGATTATCATGCTTGGAATATGATGAGATGCAATTCTGGATTAGTATGCATGTTAATGGTTTGATTTGAGTAAGGATCCCTCCATTGTTATAACTTTAAGCTTTTTTTTCTGCAATTCTAAGTTTAATAAGTTTTTAGTGTGTTTTGTGTATGCTTTTCTATTGTAGACCTATTTTGGCATGTTTTAAGACCTATTAATTGTATGTTTAAGGTTCAAATATGTTTGTATATGTTTTTTGTATAAAATTCTACATTATCTAGCGAGTGACGGATGGAAAAAAGCATCGATAGACACCTATCTATCAACGCAATAGATGGGACGTCGCGGGAGCTTCCTCTTGTCCCATCCTCATCTGCTTGCGGGCGTCCGTCACCTTTCAGTGGCATTCGTGGCTAATGTAGTTTGTGTATTTTATGATATTTGCTGATTTATTTGATTCCTATGATATTTGTACATTATTCTATATGATTTGATTTTGTACTGTACAATTAAATTATTATCTTTACTATATTTTTATCAGTATAATGCAAATTTATATGCCTTTTTTATGTTTTTTTTAGTGTAAATTCTTTCACCTTTGAAGGATCATATGAGTTTTTTTGCATCGGGAATCGTGCCTTCGAGTGGATGATCACTATCAACCCATTTGGTTTATTTAATAGTTCATCCCATCACTTTATTTATTTATTATCTTAATTTTTATTTATTTCATTATCTATTTGTGTTTGGTATTTTTTTTTTGATGTATTCTTATTTTGTAGATATAATAGCTAATAAAAAAGAGATTTTTGTGCAGGTTAAAAGGAAAAGCCATATAAAATGATTTCTACCTAATAAATTGGGCTTTCCTTCAAAACTTATACTAATGTCCAACTTTTTATCCAAAGCTAGATAAAAGTATGAAATAAGGATTTTTGTAAAATATGCATGAAAGAACCAAAGTTTTCATCTTAAATGAATACCTCGATTTACTTATGTACATTACCTCATTCTTACTTATTAGACGATTTGCTTCTATAATAATTTAAGTAGTTAATTCATTTATTTATTGGTTTCCCTATTTGCTTAGGATGTTTATCCAGTTCTTATACTTTGCATTGTGTGAGAGAGGAGAGGGGATTAAAATTTAAAACTTAATTATAAAATAATACCTAACCAATATGCCTAATAAAAATGATATCTTGAACACTAATCTATGTTTGCGTATCAAAAGGTCGAGAATTATTTTCTGACATTCTGTTGGATGGTGATTCTATGACATCTACTTTTTTTAGGCCTATTAGTAGATCCCTTCATGGGTTAACTACCAATAATGATTTAGGCTTGATTCTTTTTTTATTGTGAAGTAGCCAATTTATGAGTTAAGTGAGCCTCTTCCATTATCGAACCGTAAAAGCAGACCTCCAATAGCAAACTTGAAAATGAGAGATAGATCCATGGCATGTTACAGTGGCGACTCCATTAAGGACTAAAGAGACCTTGCTCGTAAAAGCATATTGGTTAAGTTCTTTATAATTGGGTTTTATTTATTAATCATATCCCCTTTCTAAATTACATTTCTTGCATTTATCTTAGAGCTTTAGAATTAAGTTAGGCATCCCCTTTTTAGCCCCGGTGCTATCTGTAATGACTATACTAGATAATCCTGATTAATGTTACTAATTACATCCAATAATTCCTTTAATGCTATGACTTATCTGTTAATGATGCATATATAAGCATACATACATTCATTCTATGCATATCATGCATGATCATGAAATTATACTTTCACATGCTGTTGAACATTCTTTACATAACTTTATAATTACATGCCTTTACATATACAAATACATTAGATGTAACCAAAAGAGATACAAAATTAATCTTATACATTATATATGCTACTTCTAATCTGGTGTTGACTTGGGAGATTGTTGGCTTTGTCCCTGAACAAAAGTTCTACCCTGCGAGCCTACACGGATAAACACCCGTGCTAAGCTATAAAGCTTAGTGGGGAACAACTAATAACATGCTGATAGCTATTCACAGCAGCTATTTCTAAGTATTCACTACAATAAAGTAACATGTATTCACTAAATTATTACAAATAAAGCATTATTTATTAACCCAAACAGTAACAATATTTTAGACTTTATCTGCATATCATTACTTGCATTAATGGCCTGTGTAAATTCCTGTGGGTGTGGATAACGGGTACAACGGATACCCGAAGGTATCAAAACAGAAGGATACCCAGAGGTATCTAAACAGAAGGATACCCGTAGGTATCTAAACAGAAGTCTCACGTAGAGACAAACAGAAGACTCACATGAGTCAAACAGAAGCAGCTGCGATAAACCCTATAGGCATGCCTATCTATCCACAACCAAGTTTCCAAGTACAGGCCCCAACATATCATATTTCATATACCGTAAATTTTCAGTACAATTATTCATATAGCATTATCAAATGCTAATCCTATAATAATATGCATTTTCCTTTTCATAGCGTAATTAATAATCATATACTGTAATGTCTTTAAAATAAATGCATGTATGTTTCTATTCGAGTAATAGAAACTCACCTTTTTAATCATTAGGCAACCTTGAATTTACAAAGAACACATTTGTCATATAATTGTAATTTAGGATGATTTATAAGCTTAGGAAGGTCTTAGATAAGTCTGTACCTTAAAGGAAATCCAAGAAAAATACAGTTTTCAAAATACAGGGGAATGTCACGGTTACTACTAATTCCTAGTAACCGTGAGGCCCAACTTGCAATAAGGGTCACAGTTACTACTAATTCCTAGTAACCGTGAGACCCAACTTGCAATAAGGGTCACGGTTACTACTAATTTCCTAGTAACCGTGAGCTATATGGCTCTTGGGTTCTGGACTAAAACAAACTACCTCACGGTTACCAACATTTTTATAATAACCGTGAAGTAGGGTGATGAACTCAGGTCACGGTTACTAAGAATTTCTTGGTAACCGTGAGATAGTTCGGAGTTTGTTTCTGGACCAAAAGCTCATTACCTCATGGTTACTAGTCTCAGAGTAGTAACCGTGTAGTAATGCTACGAGACTGGGTCATGGTTACTATGAAACTTTAGTAACCGTGTTCCAGTAAATACTTTTGGTCTGGACTGAAATTTTTAAGCACCTCACGGTTACTATGAAACTCATGGTAACCGTGAGCCCCAAACCGCCTCGAGACCGATTTTCAGTCTCGATTTCTATACCATTTTGACCTGAAAAACAGCAATTTTAAGCAAAATGGCCTTCAACAAAGTTGTAGGCCTAAGTTTCTAGTTTTCAAAACACCAAAAATCATTTCAATAGGACTTGTAAAACTCTAGTTATTCAAGAAAAACCACGGACTATTCATGAAGGCAAAAGTCACAACCATAATCAAGTTTCAATACCGATTTTCACTATCATGCAGTGAAAATCAGATTTCAGTCTCTTCTAACAAAATCAAGGCATACAAGTATAGTTTCTATAGCAACTGAAATTTCATCATTTAAGCAACTATAGCTCAAGATATGAGCAAAAGTGTATAGATTAGTCAAATGATCTCTAAAAACAGATTTTCATGTTTTCAACCAAAACTCACATACTTTCAACTCTAAACCCTTTCTAAGCTTTAAATCATCCATTACACACATGAGAGAGGCACTCAAGATCTCTCTAATGACAAATCAATATACACACAAATACACATACAAAATTCTAAGTTCCCATACCTTGTTTGAACTCCTCCTTTCTCTTCACCCTTGAAGAGTTTCCTTCCCCTTTCTCTTGCTTGATTCTCCTTCTGACAAAACATAAGATACTTCTATGAAAACCCATCTATCTATACCATTAAACATATATATCAAAGGAGAAACAAGTTACCTTAACCCCAAAATCCAAGGAAATCTTTATTCCTCTATCAAAATTCCAAGAAATCTAGAGAGAGAGAGAGGAAGAGAGAGAGTTTAGGGTTTAGGAGATAAAGAAGATGAAGATGGAGAGTGAAGACCATAAGTTGGCCGGCCCTCCTTCCTCAAAATATCTCCCTCACCTTAGCTTTTAATTGGTCCAAATGTCAAGTTTAAGCCAAATTTACCATTTAGTCCCCCAACTTTCCTTTATTTCAAATAATACCCCACAACTTACTCTTTTACTTTTCAATTAGGTCCTTCAACATGCATTTATACTTAATTAAACATAGACACTAATAATTAATTAGTGATAATTCTTCTAGGGTATACTGAGGGGCATTATAACTCTCTCCCCCTAAAAGAATTTCGTCCTCGAAATTCATACTTGTACTGAAGAGCTGAGGGTGTTGAGCCCACATAGCCGCTTCAGGTTCCCAAGTTGCTTCTTGTACTCCATGGTGTTGCCATAACACTTTGACTAGGGGGATTTCTTTGTTCCTTAACTGTTTAACTTCCCTGGCTAGAATCTGTTTAGGCTCTTCATCATATGTATAATCAGTTCTGACACTGATATCTTGCACTGGTATGATGTGCGACTCATCAGATCGATACCGTCGAAGCATAGAAACATGAAAAACATTGTGCAATTTTGATAGTTCATTGGGAAGATCCAGTCAATAGGCTACCGGTCCAATTCGGTCTAAAATTCTGTAAGGACCAATAAACCGAGGACTGAGTTTTCCTTTCTTTCCGAACCGAAGTACTTTCCTCCATGGGGATACCTTTAGGAATACTTTATCACCCACCTGATATTCAATGTCCTTCCTTTTTAGATGCGCATAAGATTTATGTCTATCACTGGCTTCTTTCAATCGTTGCTTGACAAGTTGGATCTTTTCTCCAGTATCTTTAACAATTTCAGGACCTGTCAACTTACTTTCAGCTAACTCCATCCAGCAGGAAGGAGTTCTACATTTTCGACCATAAAGAGCTTCATATGGTGGCATACCAATGCTAGTTTGATAGCCATTGTTGTATGCAAACTCCATCAAAGTCACATATTTGTCCCAACTTCCAGGAAAATCTAAAACACAGCCTCTTAACATATCTTCTAACACTTGTATGATTCTTTCTGACTGCCCATCAGTTTGAGGATGGAAAGCAGTACTAAGAAGAAGCTTTATGCCTAAGGCTTGTTGTAGACTTTTCCAAAATCTGGAAGTGAATCTCGGATCTCGATCTGAAACGATTGAGATTGGTACCCCATGCAGTCTAACAATCTGGTCTATATACAATTCAACCAATTTGTCCATTGAGTAATTGGTTCGAATCGGTACAAAATGCGCCACCTTTGTCAATCTGTCTACTATGACCCACACTGCATCATATTTCCTTTGAGTAGTGGGTAAACCTGTAACAAAATCCATAGTGACATTGTCCCACTTCCACTGAGGAATGGGAAGAGGATTCAGCAATCCCGAAGGAAGTTGATGCTCTGCTTTTACTTGCTGACATGTTAGACACTTGGAAACATACTCAGTCACATCTCTCTTCATTCCTAGCCACCAATAGAACTGTTTCAAATCTCTGTACATTTTATTGCTACCAGGATGCATGGTAAATACGGTGTTATGGGCTTCTCGCAATAATGCCTCCTTCAGTTTTTTGACATTTGGCACACATAACCGATTTCGATAGTATAAACCACCATCTATTCCTATGGAATATTCTATCGGACCTCCTGCATGAACTGATTGAGCCAACTGCTATAACTTTACATCATCTGATTGTGCATCTAAAATTGTTTGCCTGAGATTAGGGCGAGCTCGCAATTGAGCTAACAAAGCTCCATCAGATGCTAATCTCCATTTATAACCTTGTAATAACATAGTTGTCACCATCTTTCGGCTCAAAGCATCAGCTACCACATTAGCCTTTCCTGGGTGGTAGTCGATGATACATTCATAGTCCTTGAACAATTCTAACCATCTACGTTGTCTTAAATTGAGATCTCGCTGAGTAAGCAAGTATTTAAGACTCTTGTGATCGGTATAAATTCTGCACTTTTCACCATAAAGGTAATGCCGCCAAATCTTTAAAGCAAACACAACTGCGGCCAATTCCAAATCATGAGTCGGATAATTCTGTTCATGCGGCTTTAACTGCCTGGATGCATAAGCCACTACTTTACCTTCTTGCATCAGCACGCATCCCAAACCACTTCTCGACGCATCACTATACATAGCATATTCTCTACCCGTTATTGGTTGGGTAAGAACTGGAGCTTCCGTTAACATCTTCTTTAACTGATCAAAACTGGCTTGACAACGATCTGTCCACTCAAATATAGCTTCTTTCCGAAGTAACTTAGTGAGCGGGGAGGCAATAACTGAAAAACCTTTCACAAACCGCCTATAATAGCCGGCTAAGCCCAAGAAACTTCGGACTTCTGGCAATTTACTATAGCCTCAATCTTTTTAGGGTCCACCCTGATGCCTTCAGAAGACACCATGTGCCCAAGGAAAGAAACTTCTTTAAGCCAGAACTCACATTTGCTTAACTTGGCATAAAGCTGTTGTTCTCTCAAAGTCTGTAACACTATTCTCAAATGCTCAGCATGTTCCGCTTCATCACGAGAATAAACTAGAATGTCATCTATAAACACCACGACAAACTGATCTAAATAGGGTCTGAACACCCTATTCATCAGATCCATGAAAGCTGCAGGTGCATTAGTCAACCCGAAAGGCATTACTAAGAATTCGTAATGACCATATCGAGTTCTAAAGGCAGTCTTTTGCACATCTATGTCTTTGACCCGAAGTTGATAGTATCCCGACCTCAGGTCAATTTTAGAAAATACTCCTGCACCCCGCAACTGATCAAAAAGATCCTCAATCCGAGGTAACAGATACTTGTTCTTCACTGTTACTTTGTTAAGTTGTCTGTAGTCGATGCACATTCTCAAGGTACCATCTTTCTTTTTAACAAATAACACAGGTGCGCCCCAAGGTGACACACTGGGCTTAATGAAGCCTTTATCTAACAACTCTTGCAACTGAACCTTTAATTCTTTCAGTTCTGTTGGTGCCATTCTGTAAGGTGCTCTAGAGATAGGAGTCGTTCCAGACAAAGTCTCAATAGATAACTCGACTTCTCTCTCAGGTGGCAAACCCGGAAGTTCCTCAGGAAAAACATCAGAAAACTCTTTAATCACAGAAACATTTTGAAGATCGACTGTCTCCCTCTTAGGATCAAGAACCAAAGCTAGATATGCTTCGCATCCTTTTCTAAGGAATCTTTTCGCTTTCATAGCAGAGATAACATTGGTTAAGGGTTTTGACTTAATACCCTGAATCAATGTCTCTACTTCCCCATCGTTCTTAACCAGTACTGTTTTAGCTTTACAATCCACTATGGCATGATATCTAGACAGCCAATCCATACCCAGGATTACATCAAACTCATGGAAAGGTAAAACAATTAGGTCAGCTGGGAACTCTCTCTCTTGAATTCTAATTGGGCAATTTCTATAAACTTTATTTACATGAATACTGTGGCCCAAAGGACTGATTACACATATATCATAATTCAAATTATCAGCAACAGATACATTTCTACCCAGCTCCCCATTGCAAATATATGAATGTGTAGATCCTGGGTCTATAAGCACATATACATCACTATCAAAGAGGGAGAATGTACCAGCTATAACTTCAGGAGCATCAGCATCTTCTCGACCTTTCATAGCATAAGCTCGAATAGAAGGTGTCGGAGCAAAAGGTCGATCCACAGTCTCAGAAACATTCCTAGACTGGGCTCTAAACTGGCCTGATCCACCTCTGCCTCTACCACGACCTCTACCTGAAGAAGGTGCATTAGAAGCTCCTCGGTTACTCTGTTGACTTGAGACTTGATCCTACGGTATAGGACAATTGGCTATAAAATGCTCCGTGCTGCCACATTTGAAGCAACCACCTGTGAGCATTCTACAAGTGCCCCAATGTCGCCTAAAACAATAGGTACATTCTGGAGCTTGACCTCTGCCTTGTCCTGATGCAGCACCTCTACCTGAACCGACGGGAGAAAAAGCCCCCTGCTGTCTACCTCTAGATGCAGGGCGATTACTGGATGACATTGGTTGATCTCCTTGAGTCAACCTCGATCTTTTCCCGGACGAGGAACCACCTCGAGAAAAACTTCTTCTTCTTTGCTCTCTTTCTCTTTTAATATTCTCTTCTTTCTCAACCAGAATAGCTGCTTGAACCAGCTGATGATAATCCACAGGGTGCAATGAAATAGGCCCTAGAAAATGATCCCGAATCTGATCATTTAATCCATCTTCAAATTGGCGACACTTGAAAGTCCCAGTCAGCATTGGTTTTGGTGCATACTTGCTCAAGCGACTGAATTCTGCTTCATATTCAGCCACTGACATACCTCTTTGCTTAAGATTCAGAAACTGCTTCAACCTTTCATCTTTATAAGCTTCTGTCACATATCTCCTTTTAAACTCGGCTATAAAGAATTCCCAAGAAAGGGAATCAGGTAGCTGAGGTTGAGTTAGAACTAGTTTCCACCAGTCATAGGCTGCTCCCTAAAGTAAGGACACAGCACAAGTCACCTTTTGACTAGCGGGGCACTGGACTTCTGTGAAAACTCGCTCCAATCTTTCAAGCCATAACTCAGCTTTCTCAGACTCTTCCCAAGTAGAGCCTAGAAACTCTTCTGCATCATGCTTTCAGATCTCAGAAATTGGAGCCTTAGGTGCAGTCATCCTTTGCAAAATTTGAGCCAAATCATGGGAAATCTTCAACAAAGCTTCCCCAGACTCAACAGCAGCTGCACCACCTCTAGTAGATGCAGAAGATTCCGGCTGAGAAGGATTCGATTGACCCAGCAAATTACTTTCAGCCGACTCATCTACAACTTCACGATACCTTTCCATCTCTAACTATAACAAAGAAACACAGGGACAGCTACAATCAGCCAACAACAATAAAATTCTATATCCAAGACACTTGAAATTCCTATCGGCCAGAACCGCCTAAACCAAGGCGCTATGATACCAAAAATGTAATGACTATACTAGATAATCCTGATTAATGTTACTAATTACATCCAATAATTCCTTTAATACTATGACTTATCTGTTAATGATGCATATATAAGCATACATACATTCATTCTATGCATATCATGCATGATCATGAAATTATACTTTCACATGCTGTTGAGCATTCTTTACATAACTTTATAATTACAGGCCTTTACATATACAAATACATTAGATGTAACCAAAAGAGATACAAAATTAATCTTATACATTATATATGCTACTTCTAATCTGGTGTTGACTTGGGAGATTGTTGGCTTTGTCCTTGAACAAAAGTTCTACCCTACGAGCCTACACGGATAAACACCCCGTGCTAAGCTATAAAGCTTAGTGGGGAACAACTAATAACATGCTGATAGCTATTCACAGCAGCTATTTCTAAGTATTCACTGTAATAAAGTAACATGTATTCACTAAATTATTACAAATAAAGCATTATTCATTAACCCAAACAGTAATAATATTTTAGACTTTATCTGCATATCTAAGTTGTTGTCAGCTGGTAGAGGAATGATGTGAGGCCCCAATCATGATCTTAATTAGATTATTATTTATTAATGAGAATTATCATTAATTAAGTTAAAAATTGGATTATTTTGCAATTATTGAGGTTAAGTCCCAAGAGGGATATTTTAGTAATTTCAACATGTAGGTATATGAGTAGAGTTAATTGATGATTAAAGGAAAGGATACAATTGAAGTAAATTAGAAGTCTTGGGGTTAAATTGAAAGGAATTAAAATAATGGGGGTTATTTGTGCTTGGAGGCATTATAGGAATTTTTTTGGGAAGATATTTACCCCACTCACCTATTTAGGGCTCCTGGAAATTGAGGAGATCGGTATCAGGAGATCTCTCTCTTCTCTCTCTGGTTACGGGTTGAAGAAGAGGAAACTTAGGGTTTTGGTGTTTAGCATCATGAAGGAGAAGAAAGGAACCAAGAATAATAGAGTTGGATCTAGAGGATTGTAGGAGTTTAAGCTTTAATATCAGGTATGAGAACTAAGTTTACTACACTATTCATATGATTGATTTTGGGAATTTTCCCTTTCTTTTTGTTTGTATGTCATCCTTGATAAGGTTAAATGCTAAATCTAGTAATGTCGATGAGTTTTTAATGATTTAAAACTTTAATGATCATCATTGTAAGTGGTGAGCTAAGATATGAGATTTAAGTTCTCGTAATGTATAATCGGGGTTTATGCATAATTTGGTTTCTGGGTTTCCATGTTTGTCGAACTCCCTTGCACGGCCACTCATGGCTTTATTCCTCACTTTGCATAGCCACTCATGGCTTTGTTTCTTGCTTTGCACGGCCACTTGGCCTTTCTTCCCATGAAATGCATGGCCGCTTGCCTTTCTTCCCATGAAATACACGGCCACTTGCCTTTCTTCCCATGAAATGCACGGCCACTTTCCTTTCTTCCCATGAAATGCATGGCCACTTGCTTTTCTTCCTATGAAATGCACGACCACTTGCCTTTCTTCCCATGAAATGCACGACTACTTATGCTCCTTGTCCTTCTCATGCACGGTCACTTGTACACTCAATTTTCATTGGTTCTTCTCCACCCCAAACTATAGCTCATTCCTAAATCGTGAGCACAATATTGTATAGCCAATGTTTATAAAGATAGTGATATAATAATGGTGAATTAGGCTATTAATGAGAAATGTTCATGATGGTTGGGTATACAAGTGATGGGTAGTATGTGTAATTGATTACTAATGAATTATTATAGTTATAAAAGTCTTTCCAATTCTAAGATTTAAAATAAAGATATAGTTTAGAAAGGCGTGACTACAAGAAGATTTATTATCTGACTTTGCATGACAAAAATGTATTTATGCAAGGGAATAGATTAACTAGATTGTAAATCACATAAGGTCATTAATACATGACTGGTGGCATGATCACTTAAGTTGGAGAAATCCTAGGTATGTGTGTGTGTGTGTGTGTGGGTGTATTAAGAGTGAGGAGTTTAGAATAGTAAGAACTACTGAGGTAAGGTGGGGTTTGCCTGGAAGCTATTGAGAGAAAGACTTGCATAGGGCAAGGCTAATAGGAATCATTTTGTTAGAATGTACTTTAGGTACTGATTCGGACACATAGCTAACAAGAGTAGAGACAAAATAATAATCTAAAGATTATATGTTCCTTAATGTGCCACATAAGGTTGTATTAGTTATTTAACCTACTAAAGTAAATTATCTTACCCTAATGTTACGCATTATTATGTCTTTGCATGGTATGAAAATACCATGATATGGCCTAGAAATTGCAATGAGACGATAGTTGCAAGGTTATAAGTCTAAGTTAAGAGAGATGGGACATTGCCTTTGTATGCTTAGGCTGACGATCACAGAAGTTAAGTTATGTCTTAAGTCATAATGGAGGGTAGTGAATAGCCTTGATATAAAGAAACATGCTTGTCTGTTTGCATATATCATGTGTTTTAAAATGTAAAATTTATAACCACGTAGTGTGCTGACATATAAAATGGAATAATCTTGAATAAACATACCTGAGTGTAAAATATTATAAGATAAAAAGTATAGGTAAGACGAATTAATACATATATGGTCACGCTAGGGTATATATAACCTATTGTTCATGATCTAACAGACTATAAAAGTGAACTAAAAACTTAACTAAGAACAAGTGTTAACCTTTGGATGTAATTAATGTACTCATTTTATTATAGCACTCATAGATGCTTAATATTGCTCAAGTGTTTGTGTGTTGATATGAATATGTATGATCTGGTATGGAAGCTACTCACAGCAAACAGTAACAAGGTACGCCATTTAAAACTATCAATGAAATAAATAAATGCAATATCTATTGTTGAAGTATATATGCTTTGATGAGTAGTTTGATTCAATATGTGAACAAATATGAATAGCCAAAGCATGTATTGCCATGATTTAAGCTGCATATATATGTATATGTGTATGTGGGCACGCGCAATGCTAATTGTGAAAGATTACATGTTGTTATTATTTGCATAAACATGTAATTATTATGACATCAATGAATGAAATCTGATGTAACTATATGCTCATATGATAGCATCCATATGTAATGGAGCCTAAAGCTCAACATTGATGTGTGATGAGAATGATATGCATCACTTTATGAAATGTAACTTTCAGCCAAATGATGTACTAAGTAAAGAATAATATATTAAATCAAAGATGTTCTTAAAGCGGTTAAGCCTGCGGGTTTTAGTTCAGTTGTGGATTAAATAGGCATGCCTAAAGGGATATAGTTGCAGCTACCATAGTTGATCCTGTTTGGGTCTCATTGCAATAAAAAGGTTCATTAGGGACCACAATTTAAGGATCGGTAAACTTTATCATCTTTAAAAATATAGTAATAAGGACCGTATTTTTAGGTGGTCACTGATTCTTAATTTAGTTTTAATTAACAGCAAGCAGATTAAACTCGGTCCTAAATATGAGCTATATCCGATCCTTAAAACCACTAAACTAAATGGCGGGACAAATGCACACAACTCCTAAAAATAAAACAAAAAAAGGACCATCCGTTTTAATCTCTCTCTCTCTCTCTCTTCTCCGTCGTGCCCTAGCCCCAACTCAAATGGATTTTTCCCCAACTTGACTATTCTATTGGAAGACACAGTGGAAGGATCCAACAACAACTGTGAGGGAGAATATGAATACGTGATTTAGCACTGCCATACTTCTGTCGCTTCTCGGAGCGGTGGTTGACGATTCATTTCTTGGCTGCTACCGCTACCGTACAATCATTGTTGCCTCTTTAATCTTCATATTGGTAATTATCAATATGAGATTTAATTTTAATTATCAATTTTATTCTTTGATTCACAGTTTAGTACCATCTTTTATATTTAAAGTTTCTAAAATTTAATAGTAATTCCGGCAGATCGGAATGTATGTCACTACTCCTTAATTTCTTGATTACTTCTTACACTTGAACTTTGAATCCATTTTGTCATGTCAATTTTGAAGGTCTGGTCTTGCTCTGGCTTTGGCTCTGCCCATGCCTTGGGGTTGTGATTTTCTTTCATGATTCTCATCTCCTTTAGCTAGTTTGTGGATTTGTTTTGCTCTAATCCCTATAGGCTGTGCTGGGAGGTTATTTTTGCAGATTAGAAGTTAGGCTTCTTTGCTTTACTGCAGTATAGATTTTTTTTGGTGAAACGCAAGAGTACCTTGGGTATCAGTTGCTGAAATTCTTAATGTTTTGATTGCAGCCTGGTCTTTGTAGGTCTGTTGACTTATTTTTAGTCTAATGTTTGTTCATTCAAGATTGAATTTTTTGTTGTTTGCAAATGTTGTGTTATTAGGGGCTGTAGTTTTTGGGAATCCATGGGTTCCTTTTTTCTTTTTTTTTTTTTTTGTTGTATTCTCCTTGATATCAATAAACTTCTTTGGCTTATCAAAGAAAAAAAATGTCACTACTCCTTTGGCATGCCTTATGCTGCCATCTATTTATGATTTTACTAACAAAAACCAAAAAAATTAATATTGGAAACCTTGAAGCTCATATTCATACATGATAGATTTTGTAAAACATTGTTATGTGCTTCTTGCTGTCTGCAGTGTAATCTATCAGCTTTAGTTGCCAACTCCACCTTGCATTAATCTATTAACATGATAGCTGACTTTGAAGTTTTTTGTTTCCATCCTGCCTATTAAGTCTGAGTAGCCAGATAAAATCTTTGCACTTTAAATTTTCATGCCTTGAATTTGTGAGGTGTGAACCCTGCAAAGCTATACATTTTCGTGGTTGGTATAAGTTTTTGATGTAAGTTTTTTTTATTGTTTAGAAAAGAATTTGATATGAGTTAAAAAGAAAAGAGAATCTATAGCTTTTGGCTTTTTGAGCTTCAGTTACATGAAAGTCTACGTACTATTAGACTCTGTATGTAACCTTCGAAAAATTTCCCATAAACAATTTAGGAACACTGGATGAGCATATGCATCTACTTTTTCTTGCACTCATTCTGTTGTTCAAAGTGGATGCTTCAGTGGATATAAGCCATGTTGCTATCTGGACATTGACAAGATTGATCCCTCATGTTCATGTGGTCCTGAGCTTTCTTTTGTTTATCAGTTTTTAGTTGTTCTTTTACTTATTTGTTTGTTTAACCTTATTTTTCTCTATTTGACTAGACTGAACTATGTCTCTTATAATTATAAATTGTTGCTTCAGTTTGTTGCCTTGTAATATCCAATGACATGGTCCAGTCAAGATATGGGTTGGGGTGATTGAATTTTTTTCTGCAAAAATCAAAGAAAAGCATAGCACACCCATAAATGTGATTCGTGACTAGTTGATAATTGTCCTTTACACAGATGCAGGTTGTTATGTAATCAATGAATAATTTTTTAAAAATTTTCCAAAGTTTCTTTACCTTTCGAAGCCTTTTTGGTCTTTAATGATCATTTTTCTTGTAGTGTTAGACTCTATATCGGTGCTGCTTTCCATCAATGGAGCCTTTTTCTTTGCTCCACACTTGACTGCTCTAAGATGACTTCCTCTACCATCGACAACTCTGAGACAACGTGCTCCATCATTGATAACTGCTGTGAAGACATATCTCGCTAGAAAAAAGGTTAGAAAGAATTTGGATTTTTTTTATCTCTATGTTCTAATCTTTATATAAAATTTTGTGTCTATGATTGAGACATTTACAACAATTGAAAACCAAATGAGTTCCCAAAGAGGGACAGAGTTAGATGCAAAAAAGCCAGCTGCATTTGATACCAATCCAACCAATGTTATCATACTAAAGTGTAACGTAGTCAATGTTGTTGCTGCAAAATTCATATATACATATTCAAGCAATACATGAATTTAACAAAAACAATCCAAATTAAAGAAAATTAATTATCTCACCATACACAAAACCAAAACCAGGAGACATGAGTTGTTTGTTGGCCATTATGATGCTATTATGATTACTGGATCATCTAATTTAGAGCAAATAATAATAATAAGATATAATTTGATGGCTTGTCCTTTTTGTATTATTGTTTTGGCTTTATATTCTTTTCTTACTGTCATTCTCAGCAAAGGCATATTACCTACACGTTGCCATTTAAGTGAGGATGGGATAATCTTCCCTTTTTTACATTTTTAAGTTCCTTTTTTTAACTGCTTGCTTCCTTTTTTTAAATGCATGCTTCCCTTTTCTTCTCTGGTTGTTGAGGAACTATTCTTCTTGCTCTTTATTTTTTTCTCTGGTACCATTTTATTTCTTTTCTGTTTTTGGATTTTAATTTTGTGATTTGGTTTGGTTTATTTGTGGGTATTGATTCTTTGGGCTAGATTATTGGATGGTTTTGAAAGAGATTCATTTTTTGGGTCTGAATTGGTATATATTTTGGACGAAATTTCAGTTCTCAATTCTGGTAACTCTTATATTCCTTGTTTTTGTTCCTCAGAATTCATTCATCCTATTTTTCTTGTTTCTTTGGATTATTTTCAACCAATTACATGTTATGGTTGCTGGGTGATTTGAATGTGTTTTTGGTTATTAATTGCTGTTAATATATGTTAGCCCGTGTTACTTTAAGGTGGTGAATTTTAGCTCTCCTTAATTTTATTCTATTGTCCTTGGTTTTCTCCCTTCATATCTCGGTTGTTCTGTCATATTGCTTTGTGTAGTTTTATTGGAATGGGTTGATCATTTTTCATGCTGGGGCTTCAATGAATTTTGGTTTTTCCATTTAATTATTACTTATTTATTATAGCTCATGATATAAAGGGTATATTGTGTATAATCCCTGCAACAGAAGGGCCCCTATGACAATGTATAATATGTGGTTGTAATTGATAACTATTAACATAAATATCTGTTATTTTGTATGATCATTTCATCTTTAATCAAAAGAAGTGTTAATTATCTTTTTTTTATTTTAGAGTCTAGCTTATTTATTCATTTTTTGTTTTGTTTAATTTATTTATTCATTTATACATATAACCTTATTTCACGTTTAGCTTTGCTAGTGTAATTGCATGTTTGAGTTTCTTGTCTAAACTGGATGTTTGTATGGTTAGATTAGGGTTAAAAAAGAATTGGTTATGCATTCATCAATAAGAGAGTATGTGACAGGTTTTTATTGAACTAAAAATTATTTTGTTAACATAAGTGACAAAAGCCATTTGTTGTTGTGCATACTAGTCTAGTAGAGCTTTGTAACGAAAAGCGTTGTAGGTGTACTACTCTCAGGTTTTTTTTATTTCATAGTCTGGCTCTCATTTTTTTGTAGCTGGCTGATGTGATTTTTTGTTTGAGTTTGGCTCTGTTGTCCTTTGCTTTTGGCATCTGGAAGGTTTTTTGCTTGGCTACTTTAGAATGAAGCTAGTGGTGGCAGATTTGCTGCCTTGTCTTCTCAGCTGAAGATGCTCAGTTGTTTTCTCTTTGTCATTTGTACTGTGGTACTACTCTCAGAGTTTGGACTTAGCCTTTTTTTGGTTTTTTCCTTACTGCTGTTGCCTTAGGTTTTTTCAACTTTTTTCAAGGGTAGATCTTTTTAGGCTGAGTTGTTTTGCTGGTCAAGTAGATTTTGTTGGCCTTTTCTAATTTGTTGAGAGTTGCTTTTAAATCTCCTTGGGCTATTGCATAGGTTTCATTTTCACGTTGTTTTTAGAACTATCAATTTAGCTCTGTTTTCAGCTATTAGATCTGTATTTTGGTTACGTTTTATATATGTGAATCTCATTGCTTTTAATTGATAGTAAAACTAATTTTTGTTCATCAATCTTGCAGCCCCTTTCATATATGCTGAATTTTTGAAGTGTAGATAGTTACACTTGGTGGAATTATATTTTTTTGAGGTTCATATGCTGACTTTTTGAATTGTATATATTTACACTTGAAGGACATATAATTTTCTAAGGTTTGTTCTCAAAATATTGGTAGATTTAATTAATTATTTATAGTAGATTTGTATATTTTCTGGCATAATTATTTTTGTTTTCTTATACATTTTGCAGTTTTTGATATGGACAAAACATTGAAGTACAAAATTGAATACAAAGATTTGAAAGAACATTAGATTTTTGGCTAGATAGAGAAGCATTATCTTATTTTGTTATGAATTATTTCTTTTGCAAAGGGGCTGTGTAAACAATGCATTGATTTTTTGGATGATAATTCTATATACTTATCAATTACAAATTATCTATGAAAGTATTATATTATTGACTGTCTATCCTTTTAAGCAATCTTAATTTGGATGCTCTAGTTGTGATACTAAATCAAAAATACGAGGTAAAAAAGATGGTCTCTAATTAATGTTTTATTATTTTTAATTTTTAAAGACTGATTTATGTTCTTTATTATATATATATATATATATATATATATATATATATATATATATATATATATATATATATATATATATATATATATATATATATATATATATATATGACCATATGATACATTAAAGACCATAAAATTAGTCCTTAAAAGTATAGTATGGACCAGTAATATGATCATTAAAAGTAGAACTAAATCATATATATATATATATATATATATATATATATGATTTAGTTCTACTTTTAATGATCATATTACTGGTCCTTACTATACTTTTAAGGACTAATTTTATGGTCTTTAATGTATCATATGGTCATATGATTATTACTTTTAAGGATGCCATTTTCTTTTCTTATTTATATTTCAACAACTGAATTTTAGTTTAGTCCTTAAAAATTTACTGTCATTATTACATTTTTAAGGATTAGATTTCTGGTCCATAATAATCGTAATGATCAGATGACTTACATTATTAAGGACGGTAAAGCCAGTCCTTAATACTCATTGGGACCAATTTTTATCTAATCCTTAATGGTTTTACATGACTAGATTGAAGACTAGTCCTTAAACATTTACGGTCATTATAATATTTTTGTGGATCATATTTTTGGTCCTTATTAACTCTAATGATCACATGACTTACATTATTAAGGATAGAAAAATCGGTCCTTAATTCTCTTTAGGGACTAGTTTTTTACTTGGTTACTAAAAGTTTTAAGGATCGGTAGATATATCTCGTATTTAATTGTCATTAGCGGCAGAGCCTATAAGGAGAGGATAACGATCGGATTTTTAAGTCCTTATTGAGTTTTAGGGACGGGATTAGCACCTTTAAGGACCAAATTTCTCATCCTTAAAAGCCTTTTTTCTTGTAGTGTCTATTGTTTGATATCTTTGGATATCCATCGCTCTCTTTATCCACTCTTTGAACTAGTACTTAGGCAGGCTAGTAAAGATAATAAAAATGTGCATAAAATAAAGTAATACGTGCATCGATTACTTCACTTCTGTAATGTATGCATGATGAAAGGAGTATTGTATTGTTTTGTCTTAAGTTCCTTTTTACTATAAACTATCTTTATGAAATGAAATGCGATGTTCCACTATGACATGATTGTAAAATATGTTCAAGTTATGTGAACTGAGACATACATAATAATCTTCATGTATGTGAAAGTTATGAAATGTTTACATGTGGTGGGGAGAATTTATCGGTTAATAAAGATGTATCATACCTGTTCTTTGAATTGGCATGCAAATTCATTAGTAAGTATATGAACATTTACACATGTATGTGCATATGTACAACTCTGGCATAAACCAAATTATAATGCATGAGGTGAAATGATGTCGTATAATATTTTGTTTTCCATTTTAAGATAGCCTTGAGGGAATACATGATTATGAACTTGTAACGAGAATTGAATGATATATATATATAAGTGTGAAGTAAAAATGCTTAATAATATCTCATATTGATGTTGCATGACCTAAGCACTCCCTTAAGCTTTAATTTAATATTGAATGTAAATCCTGTGTAACCAATATAAGGGAATACTTTAAACTGAAGTGTTATCTTATCAAAAGCCTGATGTCGAGAGCTTATGAATAAAAGGATGTCGAGGTATCTAAATTATACTAGTTTAATAGAAAGAAAAGATAATGATGATGATGATGATAGTACAATTGATAAGTTCGATTATAAGAGGATTTAAGCAATGCTTTAGACTTTAGTAAAGATGGTAGTTATGGTTAAGGTTAAGAACTCCCCAGTGTATACATTGTGGAATGATTAATATTGCAGATCCATATGTTATTTTATGTTATTGTGATTATTACTTATGATATGAGAAAAAGAAAAAAATGTAAGCGGTTGTCTATAGAGTTTTGTTCCCCACTAAGCTTTATAGCTTAGCACGGGTTTGCTTATCCATGTAGGTTTTAGGATAAGCTCCAGTGGATCGATAGCTATAGTGGCTAGTCAACCCTTGAAGAGAGGATCTGGCAGATTGCAGTTGTCTGAGGATTTCAATTTATTATTGGCTACTTATGTCAAGCCTTCTTATTTATAAGTTTGATTTAATTTATTGTAGCATGTAATTATGGCTTGTGTTATTATTATTATTATTATTATTATTATTATTATTATTATTATTATTATTATTATTATTATTATTATTATTATTATTATTTTTGCCTGATCTCTATTAGGTATGATGATGATTGATGATTATCCATGGTTAGTGGATTAGGGTGTTACAAATGAACCCTAAGAATAGGGACTTAGATGGAGTAAGCCATTACCTTAGAGGTTTAAGATGCCTGACTAGCCAAGTTTGATGGTACTTCGGATCCTTCGACCTATGTGAAGTAGTATATACTGATCATGAAGGGGACTAGCCTTACTAGGAAACAGAAGGTGGACTATTTTTGTCTAAGTTTAACAAGGCATGCGATTAATTGGTATCATGGGTTAGATAGGTGCACTAAAGAAGATTAAAATCTATGAATTGAGGAGTTCTTTAAACAGTATGATTGCAGCACTAGAATGTAGGTCACCCTAAAAGACCGAGATATTTCAAAAAAACCATGATGAATCTTTTCATGAGTACTTCGCTAGGTGGAGGAATAGGGTAATAAAGATGAAGAAAAAGCCTGGCACAGTTGATCAAATTAGGTTATTCATCAGGAATGCAAGTCCATATCTAAAGGATGGTTTAGAAATGAAGGGTCTGAAGGATTGGGAGTTATTGAAAGACATAGCTATAGAAGTTGAAGGAGATTACCTAGCCAAAAGGGCAAGTAATGAGAATGCGAAGAAGAACTTCGATAACAACAAGGCAGTTAGGAACAATAGCTGCTCGAACAGAGCTGGAAAGACTATAGAAGTGTTTGCTATAGAAGTTAGTTAGAGGCATTATTCCAACTTAGATAAGTGACTATCTTGGGTATTGGATCGCCTGAGTAAAGAAGGGAACTTCAACCACTGCCCTCAAGGCCTAAAAAAAGTTAAGGGTTGCCTCACTATAAGGAGGATCGGTACTATGCATACCATCAGCATATTAGGCACCTAATTGACTATTGTTGTACCTTAAGGAATAAAATTTAGGATATGATAAATAACAAGTAGATTTCAGATCCAGAGAAGAAAGATAAGAATAAGAATGGAGGTTATAATGCCATGCCACCTTTAGTATTTATGATTGATTCTAGTATACCAGAGTGGTACATTATGAGAGACTTGTATGGGAATGAGTATTTGGCATCATATATAACTCCTAAAGAGAGAAAAATTTGAGAGAATATTGAAAAAGTATGAAAAATTCTTTGCTTGGACCTATGAAGACATGTCGGGAATAAATTGAAAAATTGTTGAACATGCCATCTGACTGGTGCCTAGCAAGTATACTAGATCGGTTAGTAATATAGTGAAATATAAGTTAAGATCCTAAATATTGAATGCAAAGGAATTGTGCGAGTGCAACGAAGTTTAGATTCTTAAAATGAACACTTATGTAGAAAGAAAGGAAGAATCCCAAATTTTTGATAATGAAGAGTAAACTAAACTTAAAACAAAAATTTAAATAACTAAAGAAATAAAACTGATGCAATTAATCGTAAGCTAAAGTGTCTAAAACTGAATTTAAACAAAGCAAGTAATAACAGTATAGAAAAATTCAATGATAATAAGACTTTCACTGAAGGACTATCCACCTCAATTTCTCATACGTATAACTTAGTTAAAGATAATGCAGTTGATTATGAAAAATTGGTAATAAATTCAAATAATTTTTCAGAATAACTTTTTATGTATCGAATTTCCTTACTCAGAACAATTCAATACTTAGCATAAAAATCTAGTTTATAAACTCCTAAATATATGTCAGATCCTTTCTCAAGAAATCTCACTTCAATTCATTCTTAATTCACCTCTTCATAGCCTTAATTCACCTAAACTCAATACATAGTTACCACAATTTTTAGAAAAATAATCATGCATCAAATTAAACAAGCTAAACTAAGAACATGCATACCTTAAGCCAATATTATAGTTGTTCATTAACCATTTCTCAAGAAATCAACAATTAACATAAATATAACTCAACAAACTAAGTCATTATATAAAGAATTACGAGGATTCAAGTTCCGTCAGTAAAAGAAAAAGAACTACTCACTCATTATCTTAAAAACTAAATAAAAGAACGATACACATAAAACCCTTCAGCTGCTTTTGAAGTTTCCTCAGAATTTTTCAATCCTAACCTCCAAATTCTAAGTGAAAAACTAAACTAAAAGACTATGAATTATGTAAAAATTTAAAAACTCACCTAATTTGATATTTTACTATTCCTTTTATAGCTTGAAAAGAAGTTAAGCAACCTTCAACTTCCTATTCTACACGACTTTTAATTTCAACAAAAGACTTCCTATTCAGTAGAGAAGAAAATTCCAATTGTAATCTTGATTGTTTGACATGGTAGAGTGTGATTTTAATCCATCGATTAAGCTATTGCTGGCCTGAACTTCTCAGTAGAGTGATATTTCCCTCCACTATGTGATTAGACACTACCTTTTAATCTTCCTTCATAACCCACTCCATATAGTGGCTTGCTTCCGTAAGTCATGAATCAAGTTCTCAACCCTTTAAAAATATGCCAAGGCTAAAATTTCAATTTAGTCCTTCAATTTTTCTTCTTTTTCTTTAATTAAATCCTAAAAAACACCAAATTATACAATTAAACAATTAAAACATCAACTTAAGAAATTAATTATTAAACCAACTAAATCAAAGCAAATATAATACAAAAACACATTAAATACTCATAAAACATACATTAATAATATAGTAAATTTCACACTTATCAAATACCCCATACTTAGCCTTTGCTAGCCCCCGAACAAATATGAATTAACCAATTTTTTAGAATAATTAAACTCTAAATAAGATTTATACAAATCAAAATTAGGTTCAACAATTAACAAGAGAACTCAATAAAATTCTGGTTAGAATAAACTCAAACAAGGAAATAAAATCAGTTTCCATGTGTGTGTGCAAGACCAAAATAGTTTAAGCAATTTTCAAAATCAAAACATCAATTCACTTCATAATCAAGCTCTAAAATTGTTTTATACTAAGTATACATGTGGTTTTGTGCTTGAAACTTTAGAAACACCATAGGCCTCTCCTTTAGTACCAGAACCTGAAGGTCATCTCTGTTAAATAACTCAAAGAAAAGCATAAAATCATGTAGATCTTAATTGGGTTGTAATGAGGTTAAGGGATTGGCTATTAAAGAATGGTTAAAAGATAATCAAGAGAATTAGTCACTCTATACTTGAATAAATTCAATTCCTAAAAATTTCAAACTATTAAGCATAATTCCTTTTTCATGCTTGCTTCTTAACCCCTTTAAACATTGAACACAACCAACCAGAAAAGATAAGACTGAAATCCCTCGCATTTTGCTTAATTTCTCACTTTTGAGAAGTCACCATTTCTTTCTCTTGCAAATACCCTGATAAGTGTGAATTATATATAGTTTTGATATATTTTTAGTTGTGTTATTTAGTTGTTTTTGTTTTATTTAGGTTAAATTCAAGTTAATTTGTTAATATTTATATTTTTGAAGTTAATTCTATGTTTTGTTTGATTTTCAGGTTTAAATTGTTAATAAAGGGCTTAAATTGCAAAAAGGATAAAGTTTAGGGCCAAAAGTGCAAATATGAAGATTTGTTACGAGGAAATTGGCATTCAGTCTAGAGCCTTCACACGTGACCACGTGAAAATACTGAAGAATTCCACCCATGGCCACGTGAAGGTTTGATACTTAGAGGACATGGCCACGTGAAGACATAGAACATGAAAAGCCATGGCCACGTGAAGGACTTTTGGAGGAAGACAAGGCAAACACGTGACCACGTGGATTCCAAGTGAAGGACCACACGTGGCCACGTGTGAAGAAAAGCCCAAAGAACACGTGACCACGTGTTCAAATACATGGTGAAGGGCGTGGCCATGTGATTTTATTCCCATTGCGCGAAGGATTTTTGTCGAACTTCCTATTTTGGGCTGAAATTACTTCCTATTGAATTCTAAGAGTTTGAGAAGGAATTTATTACTTCTTTGGCCTATAAATAGGAAGTTAAAACACAGAAGAAGGGATGAATCCTGAGTATTAAGCTTTGTTTTCTTAGTTTGTTATTACGTTCTTTGTTTTTATTGTTTTCTTCAAAACGTTGTTTTAATTTTAAGAATGGTTTATGAGTAGTTTTCTTTAACTTTTGCTAAAGGATACTTGAATCCTTAACTTGTATTGTTATGACTTAAGTTTGTTCTTCAATTTTCAATGCAAGTTGGTTATTTCTTAATTCTTAAACATAGTCGTGTCTTTACTCAATTTTAAGTTGATTTTTAACTTGATAAGCATTGGTTAATAAATTAATTTGAATTGATTATTGGCTTGCATGCTCTTAGGTTAATTTAGTTGGATTAATGCATGATTATAATCTACATAAGCTATAATTGTGTGTTAATTTGAGTAAGTTAAGATTAAGAAAAGGGTAACTAAGAATAGGTGAAAGTTAAATCTCTTGAGAAAGGCTTTGATAGACATCTAGGAGAATTAATTCAGTTCTTTATGCTAAGTGTTAAGTTTATCTGAATAAGAAAATTTGATGCTTGGAATGATAATCTTGAATAAAGTTATCTGGTTTTATTAAACTGAATTCTCCATAATCACTTTTATGTTCTCTTTTATTTAAGTTATAGCAATATTTGTTAAGGTGGATAGTCCTTTAGTGAAAGTTGTTTTAATATTGATTTTCACCTCATTCAATTTACTTGCTTTCAACGGATTTCTTCTTTACTTTAGCTTTTTCAATTGTTTTATTTTTTGGTTTTAAATTATTGTTTTTAGTTTTAATTCTTCAATCATTATAAATTTGGGATTTTTCTTCTCTCTTTTGCACATGAAAATTGGCTTTGAAATTAAAATAGCACATACAAGCACAAGTTTCCCTTGGGTTTGATATTTTGGGTCATAATCTTATTTTCCTATATTACTAGCCGATCTAGTACACTTGCTAGACACCGATCAAGTTTTTGGCGCCGTTGCCGGGGATACATTGGCGATTGTTTATTTATCTTGATTTTAAAGTTATTTTTGTGTGTTTTTCTTCTCTTCTTCTTCTTCTTCTATTTTCTTAGTTTCTTTTTGGGTGACTAGTGGTTTATAGTGAGAGACAACCCCATCCTATCATTAGACCCTGAAATTGAAAGGACATTCCATAGGATTAGAAGGTTAAGAGGCAACATGAATGACCCAGAAATAGAACAACCTATGAATGATCCACCATATAGGATCGAAGAGCAACACATACCCCACCAAGCTCCCGGGAATGGGTATAGACCTAGAAGCATTAGGGATTATGCTATCCCTAGGTGGAATGAAGAACATAGAACTATTAGGATTCCTCACCACCAACCCTTTGAGATTAAACCTGCTACCATCATTATGGTACAAAGAAATCAATTTTCGAGTTCGGACATAGAGGATCCTGCACAACATTTGGACATGTTCTTAGAAGTGAGTGACACTATGCAAATTCCTAATGTATCGACTGATGCAATTAGGTTGAAACTCTTTCCATTTACACTCATAGGAAAAGCTAGGGATTGGCTACAAATGCTACCAAATCAATCCATCCATTCTTGGCAACAAATGCAAGAAAAATTTATGTGCAAATTCTTCCCACCCACCAAGACTGCCCTCATTAGAAAACAAATTAGTGATTTTCAACAATATTATGAGGAGCCATTCCATGAAGCATGGGAAAGATTTAAAAGACTTTTAAAAAGTTGCCCTCATCATGAAGTTCTTGTTTTTCAACTAATGCATATTTTTTATGCAGGTGCCCATCCATCAACAAGATCTTTGTTAGATGCAGCATCAAATGGAAGTTTCATGAATCAAATTTTCGAGGATGCATTTTTACTTCTTGATGAGATGGCCACCAATGATGCTCAATGGGCAACCTCTAGAGCAACTCAAAAGAAACAGGAAGTTCATAATATTGATGAAATAGCCATGCTAAAAGCTCAATTAGAATTAATGAAAAAAAGGCATTTAAAAGAAATAAATAAGCTTAAAGCTAAAAATATTTCTATGTTATCTAATGAAGTTGATTCTTATGCAGGAATTCTAGGACCTTTGGGAATGAAGAATGCTGAAAGTATGATATAAGAAGTCAATGCCTTGAATCCGTATAGCAATACTTACAATATGGGATGGAGAAGCCATCCAAATTTTTCATGGAGGGAAGGTAATCAAGGTTCTTCTTTTAACCCCAATCCTAGACCCCAATTTAACCACAATCAAACTTCCAATAATCAACTTCCATACCAAAACCAAGCTTCACCTCATTACCCAAATCAATACCCATCACAAGCATACCACCAACCACCCGATTTTCAAAAACCTCAACCTCCCCCTCCTCAAGAAAAGAAATCTAATATTGAAGAAATGATTTCAAATTTCATGGCTTCCCAAAACTTAATTTTAGCTAGTCAAGATGCTAGATGGAAATCGCAAGATATTTGGATGAGAAACCAAGAGGCATCCATTAGGAACCTAGAAAACCAAATGAGGCAACTTGCTAGTTCTTTATCAAACCGTGCTCAAGAGACATTTCCATCCAATGTAGACCGAAATCAAAAAGAGGAAGCCAAAGCAATCACTTTAAGGAGTGGGAAAGAGTCAGAGAAGACTGAATTTGGGAAGAATTCTTCTAAAAAGGTGGAACCGATAACGGAGGTAAGTGTTTCTAACTCTGAAAATAATGAAAAAGTGCCTTTTACGATTGAGAAGGGTAAAGGTAAAGAAAAGCTTGTTTCTACTGTTCTTGATGAATCTCAATTACCTTTTCCTGTTCTAGCTAGAAAAGAGAAACAAAATGAACAATTGAGTAGATTTTTGGACATGTTTAAGAAGTTACATATAAACTTACCACTTGCTGAAGCTTTATTACACATGCCTAAATATGTTAAATTTATGAAAGAATTATGCTCTAATAAGAAAAAGATAGAAGGCATAGGAACGATTCAATTATCCGGTAATTGTAGTGCTATATTAACCAATAAAATTTCTAAAAAATTAGAAGATTCAGGTAGTTTTACATTACCTTGTGAATTAGGAGGTAATTTTGTTGGAAATACTTTATGTGATTTGGGTGCTAATATTAATTTGATGCCTTATTCAATTTGCAGGAAATTGAATCTAGGTGATTTAAAGGAAACCCGAATGATGCTTCAATTGGTGGATAGATCAGTGAAGAGGCCAAAAGGAATCATCGAGGGCCTATTGGTAAAAGTAGGAAATTTCATATTTTCGGTTGATTTTGTGGTGATAGACATGGAAGAAGATAGAAAAGTGCCATTAATTGTGGGGAAGCTATTCTTGAACACAACAAGAGCATTAATTGATGTTCATGGACAAACGATTACTTTAAGATTTAATGAGGAGGAAATGATTTTTAATGTTAATAAAATTTTAAAACACCCCTCGTATGATTTTAAAGAATCCATTTACTTTGTTAATGAGGTTCAAGAATGTGCCAACACAAAGCAAGAGGAAATCATTCTCAAAAATAAGCTTCAAAGTTGCTTGATGCATCCAAAGAAAATGGAAGAGTTGGATACAAAGGAGGAAAAGTTGATACAAATTCTGGAACAAGAGCATAGTGAAGATAATGAAATGGAGGAGGAACCATCCCCTCCTAAAGGAGATTCTAAACTTAAAACACTTCCATCTCATTTGAAATATGTATTTTTAAGTGATAATGCTGATTCGATAATTATTTCATCTTTGTTGACAGATTTGGAAGAAGAAATGCTCATTGGAGTCCTAAAAAAGCATAAAGGAGCAATTGGTTAGGCAATGTCCGACTTAAAATGGATTAACCCAAACTATTGTACACATCGTATACCCATGGAGGATAACTTTAAACTGGTGGTGCAACCTCAACGAAGGCTCAACCTAACTATGCAAGAAGTAGTGAAAAAAGAGGTATTGAAAGTACTTGATGCAGGTATTATCTATCCTATCTCTGATAGTAATTGGGTAAGTCCTGTTCAATGTGTGACTAAAAAGGGGGAATGACTGCAGTGATAAATGAAAATAATGAATTAATTCCTACACGTACGACAATGGGATGGAGGGTATGTATTGACTATAGAAGGTTAAAAAATGCCACTAGAAAAGACCACTTTCCATTGCCTTTTATTGACCAAATGTTAGAAAGATTAGTAGGAAATAAATTTTATTGTTTCTTAGATGGATATTCAGGGTATATGCAAATACTTATAGCCCCGGAATACAAAAAAAAACCACATTCACATGTCCATATGGAACATTTGCATATAGGAGAATGCCTTTTGGTCTTTGTAATGCACCTGCCACATTCTAACGATGCATGATGGCCATATTTCATGACTTTATTGAAAAATTTATGGAAGTTTCCATGGATGATTTCACTATTTATGGTCATGATTTTGAATCTTGTTTGCATAATCTAGCATTGGTTTTGAAAAGGTGTCAAGAAACAAATCTTGTGCTAAATTGGGAAAAATGTCATTTCATGGTTAGAGAAGGCATTGTTTTAGAGCATAAAATTTCTGAAAAAGGCATTGAGGTTGACAAAGAAAAAGTTGATGTGATAGAGAAATTACCTCAACCAACTAGTGTAAAGGGCATTAGGAGTTTCCTTGGTCATGCCAGGTTTTATCGTCGGTTTATTAAGGATTTTTCTAAAATTGCCAAACCACTTTCTAATTTATTGCTTAAATATGTTGCATTTAATTTTAATGCTGAGTGTTTGCAGGCTTTTAACCTATTGAAGCAAAAATTAGTTAGTGCACCGGTCATTGTATCACCCGATTGGAGCTTACCATTTGAAATTATGTGTGATGCAAGTGATTATGTAGTTGGAGTAGTCTTAGGAAAACGGAAGGAGAAGATTTTCTACACCATCTATTATGCAAGCCATACACTCACCTGAGCCCAAGTAAATTACACCACTACGGAGAAGGAACTCTTAGCAATAGTATTTTCATATGAGAAATTCAGGTCTTACCTCTTAGGATCCAAAGTTACGGTGTGGTCGACCATACCGCATTGAGACATCTTTTTGCAAAGAAAGATTCTAAACCAAGACTTATTCGATGGGTGTTACTACTTCAAGAATTTGATGTTGAAATCAAAGATAAGAAAGGCGCAGAAAATTTTGTGGCTGACCATCTATCTAGATTGGATCATACTAGTATCAAAAAGGAAGAAATTTTTGACTTATTTCCCGATGAACATATTTGTGCTTATTATACTTATGCAAATTCAGTTCCATGGTACGCTAATATAGCTAATTTTCTTGCAGGTGGCTATCTTCCTAAGGAATTTACTTGGAAAAAAAAGAAAAAGCTCATAGCGAATGCCAAACATTACCTTTGGGACGATCCATACCTTATCAAGATATGCCCGGATCAAATACTAAGAAGATATGTACCAAAATTGGAGCAAGAAGCTATCATGAACCAATGTCATGGAGGTGAAGTTGGAGGTCATCACGGACCAAATAGGACAGTTCAAAAGATACTTCAATCAGGTTTTTTCTGGCCTACTTTATTTGAGGATGTAAGATCTTTTATAACTACTTGTGATAGATGCCAACGAGAAGGGAATATATCCAAAAGAGATGAGATGCCTATGAACAATGTGCTAGAAGTGGAAATCTTTGATGTTTGGGGCATTGATTTTATGGGACCTTTTCTAAATTCATTTGGGTTTGAGTATATTTTGGTAGCTGTGGATTATGTGAATAAATGGGTAGAGGCAATAGCTACTAGGACATGTGATGCAAAAATTGTGATGGAATTCATTAGGAAGAATATTTTCACTAGATTCGGAGCACCTAGTGCTATTATAAGTGATGGAGGCAAACATTTTGTCAACCATCAATTTAAGACCTTACTTAAGAAATTTGGTGTTAAGCACAAAATCACAACCCCATACCATCCTCAAGCAAATGGACAAATGGAAGTATCTAATAGGGAGTTGAAGTCAATTTTAGAGAAAATAGTAAATAACTCTAGAAAAGATTGGTCTCTTAGGTTAGATAAGGCTTTATGGGCTTATCGAACTGCATTCAAAACTCCTATAGGTATGTCTCCCTTTAGAATTGTTTTTGAAAAAGCATGTCACCTTCCAGTCGAATTAGAACATAAAGCATATTGGGCTACAAAATTTCTTAACTTTGATTTGAGAAATGTAGGAGAAAGGAGGAAATTACAGCTTAATGAACTCGATGAAATTCGACAATGGTCATATAACAATGCTGCACTTTATAAAGAAAAGACCAAACGATGGCATGACAAGCATCTAAGGGTAAAAGATTTTGTTCCGAGAATGTTAGTGCTTCTTTATAATAGTCGTCTTCGTTTGTTTCCAGGAAAGCTGAAATCAAAGTGGCTTGGACCATATCAAGTGATGTCAAGCAGTGATCTTGGTGTAGTGACGATCAAAAGCTTAAAAGATGGACGTGAATTTACAGTCAATGGTCATCGACTCAAACCATACCAAATTGGACAACAAGAGGTTGTTGAAGCAACCATGGTTCTTCAAGATACTTAAAAAATGGTTTGGAGAGTCTAGCTGGAGACTCCAAAAACTCAGAACTCCAAATTTCTATCTCTTTTGTGTTTTCAATCAAAATTTGTGTTTTCTGCATGTTTGTGTGTTTTGATTCATGGAAGAAGTACATTAACAAGGTTTTAAAATGAAGACATGTTTTTCCCGGAAAAGATTTGGTGTTTTCAAAATGAAAACATTGCATTTAAGGAAGTTTAATTGTACGTGTATGTTTCAAAGAAGAGAGGCAGAAAAATACATGAACACGTGACCACGTGTGGCTTTCCCTTTGCCATCACGTGGCCACGGGTTAATACACTGCCCAAGTTCCCTATATTACACGTGACCACATGTTTTACAAAGGAAAAATCACGTGGCCACGGCTTAAGATTCTGGCCTTTCATTTTTAATTCATGTGACCACGTAAAGTTCAAAGGAGAACCATCACGTGGCCACGGATGCCCAAAGAACAAAGGTACACGTGACCACGTGTGGTTCTTCCCATGAACCTCATGTGGCCACGCCTCTTATCCCTGCCTATATACACATTTTCATGCCATTTTATTTGCTTCTTCTTCATTTTAATTTGCTCTCTCCCATGCCCACGCCTCACCACCACGAAATTAACCCCTGACCATGGAATTTCACTCATCACCGATCATCACCATCTCCATTTGCTTTCTCTTTACTTTTTTCACAACTCACACACACCACCTCAACTTTGTGCTGCAATTTTGGTGTGATTCTCACTTCCAAGTAAGTATTTACTCTCATTACTCCTTAATTATTGTCTGCTTATCATCCATTGTTGTGTTTTGTGCTATTTTTGTTCATGAATGTTTGGTTTTTAGGTTACTTTGCACTTAACATTTTGGTTACATGTTAATTCTTTTTGCTTCTTTGGATGATTATGAGTATTATATGCATGTTATAGATGCTTGGTATGCAATCGGGTAGTAAACAATCTTTGTTATGCTCTTTAAATTAATGCTCAAATTTGTGCTCATAACATATGCTTGATAAAATGCCTCAATGAGTTTTTCTTTAGAAACATTTAACTTTCACTCTTGGATAGCATGTTTATGATTTGTAGGGATGCATTATGACTTAATTCACCTCTTCAAAGATTGGTTCATAGGGTTATTCATGCATGATAGGCATTATGTTTAACATAGTCTTTGTGCTCAACCTTTGAATGTCTTTTATGCCTATCATTTTGATCTTCACATATGCTATCCACATTTCTCATTGCACCCAAGAGTGTTTCAATTCATTCAATGCATGCTTCCTGTGCTTACACCTTAGTCTATTTTGGGTTATAAGTTGATACTCACATTGTGTTTTCTTTCTTTGTAATGGCACCTCGAAGGACCAAATATCCTGATGTAGCAAGTTCTTCCCCGGTACGCATTCCGTCATATGTGGACAGGGCCAAGATTAATAAATTTGACTACTTCAGCAAATGTACCTATGTCCAGCCCGCCTATTTAAGCCATTTGTTCCTCAATATCCCGACTGGAAATCTGTGGGATCATTAGAACCATTGATCCAAAATATTGGCTGGGGGAAATTCATTGAAAAGAAATCGAAAGTATATCCAGATATGGCACGGGATTTCTTGTATTCTTTTGAATGCTACTTGAAGAGAGATGCGGAGGATGGCACAGTGGGTTTTAAGTTTGGTAAGAAAGGATATTCCTTAACTTTTAGTCAGTTCTTTGAAATTCTTGGATTTGTGCCAAATGCCCCTACTGAACGGGAAGATGCTTCGCCTGTGGAGAATTGGAAACGAATCAAGGATCTTGACACTACAAGAAATTCTTGAAATAGCAACGGAATTTATTCCGTTGCTAATTTAGCAACGAAAAACAAATTCCGTTGCTATTTAGCAACGAAATTTCTTTCCGTTGCTAAAATTGGTTGATTTTTATAAAATTAGCAACCGAAAAAATTTTGTTTAGCTTCCGTTGCTAAAAGTGGAGGTAATTTATGGCGCCATTATTTAGCAACGAAAATTAGCAACGGAATATGAATTCCGTTGCTAATTAAGGCGGCAAAAAATGGCGGACAAAATGTGGGACGGAAAATAGCAACGGAATAAATATTCGGTTGCTAATTAGCAACAGAATAATTATTCGGTTGCTAAATTAGCAATGGAATTAATTTCCGTTGCTAAATTTCACTTTCAACGAAAAATAGCAACCGAATAAAATTTGGTTGCTATTTTTGCAACCGAATTAATTTCGGTTGCTAAAATAGCAACAAAAATTATTTTCGTTGCTAAATAGCAATCGAAATTGAATTCGGTTGCAAAAATAGCAACTGAATTTTATTCGGTTGCAAAAATAGCAACGGAATCTAAATTAGGGGCATTTAAATTCCGTTGCTAAATTAGGGGCAAAAAATGGCGGACAATGTGGGTCGGAAAATAGCAACGGAATTTATTTCCGTTGCTAAATTTCACCTTCAACGAAAAATAGCAACCGAATAAAATTCGGTTGCAAAAATAGCAACTGAAATTAATTCGGTTGCAAAAATAGCAACGAAATTAAATTCCGTTGCTAAATCAGGGGTATTTAAGTAATTTTACCTTTGTTAGAACTATAAATTGTGAAAACCCTAGGTTTTCATCTCATTCGGCACACCGATTTCCCTCTCTCTGTCTCTCTAACGATACAGTTGATGGCTCCACCCTCACACACCGCGCGCCACCCCTCTGTCTCTCTCTCTCTAGCAAGGAAGTCGACGGCAGGCATTGAAACTTGAAGCTCATTGCAGTCGACCATATTGAAGCAGAATGCAGTCGGTGTTTTCTTACAATCACTTTCCAGTAGTTAAATCATTTTAGAGTACGAGGGAGACAATCTACTCGTGAACTCAACACAGCCACGTTCAGGTTTTAAATGCCAAGATCATGTACTTGGGATTTGCAGATTATATATTTATAAATATATTATTAAGCTGCAAAATTAATTTTTATTGCTACGTTTTCCTGTTGTATATATAGGTTGATTGTCATCTTATTAGGTTTGGTTAATCAATAATTAAAAAACCATGGCCCATGTTGACTATTTTTGCTTCTTGATTAGGATTGATAAGAATCGGATAAATATGATGTATTAGTTTATTGGTAATTTTCTTTTTACTGCCTTCATAAAGTTTATTGCAGAAGCTTAGCTTTGTAATGATGTTATGCAAGGGTGACACTATTTCAACTGCCTTAAATTTTACATTCCACTAAGCAATAAGCATCGTGTGAGAGAACTTGTTTATACTACGTAGATGCTCATTGAAACTGCATTTTTTTATGCATTCATCTGCAATGAGCTTCAAGTTTCAATGCCTTGTTTAATAGTTTGCCACCTAAACTTGGTATAAATTTATTTTTTTATAAGTCCAAGCGTATGCATTATCTAATAGTTTCAGGTTGTAACGTCACAGCTTCTGCAATTTATGTTTATGTTCTCTTAGACTTAAAAATGACTCAGTTACTAGCTGCCTTATACAAGTATAAAAATGACTCAGATACTAGCTACCTTATACAAGTGGATGCTGATGATACTGCAATTTGGATTGTTTTTATTTGCAGGGAACCCCTTTTTTGCTGCTGAGTTCTCATTGGGTTTGCCACTATCTTGTGATATAATTCTTGGCAGAGCTTGTTAGAACATGAAACCCGATTCTGGTATGGAATCTTTATGTTGTTGAAAAGTATATATTTTACTGCTTTTAAGTTCTGGTATACCCATATAATGAGTGAAGGTGGGATGCCCTTGCCTAAAAAAATTGGTTGTATTTGTATGGCAGTATTATATCTTATTTATTCCATATTGTCATGAAGTTGTGATTTTTGTTTTTCATTCTTTCTGTTATTAGTTGCACTTCAAAATATAGTTAGCCAGTTGATTGCTAAACCAGTATGGAATTCACTCATTTTTATGGGCATCGTTATTGGATTAATAGTTGCTGCCTGACCGGTGTCTAGCAAGTGTACTGGATCGGCTAGTAATATAGGGAAATAGAATTAAGACCCAAAATATCGAACCCAAGGGAAAACTTGTGCTTGTGTGATAATTCAATTTTAAAACCAATTTCTGTGTGTAAAGAGAGAAAAGAAATCTCAAATTTTATAATGTTTTGAAGAATAAAAACCAAATCCAAAATAAAACAAGTAAAGTAAACAAAAGTTAAGAAAACTCTATTGAAAACAAGTAATTTAAATGAGGTAAAAAAAATCAATGATAAAAACAACTTTCACTAAAGGACTATCCACCTTAACCAATATTGATATGACTTAATAAACATAAAACATACAAGTGATTATGGAAAATTCAGTTTAATAAACCCAGATAACTTTCTCAAGATTATCTTTCTAAGTATTAAACTCCCTTATTCAGAACAATTCAATACTTAGCATAAAATTCTGAATTAATCCCCTAGATGTATATTAAAACCTTTCTCAAGAGCTTTAACTTCCAACTATTCTTGATTACTCCCTTCTTAATCTCAATTTACTCAATTTAACACATAATCATAACTTACTCAGATTATAACATGCATTAATCCAACCAAACTAACTTAAGAACATACAAATCATTAATCAACTTAACTCAACTAATTAACCGATGTTTAGTCACGTTAATAATCAAATTAAGATTGAATAAAGACAAGAATTTGCTTAAGAACCAAGAAATAATCAAACTTGTAATTAAATTGAAGTACAAACTTAAGTCATAACAATATGAGTTAAGGATTCAAGTATCCTTTAGCAAAAGTTAAAGAAAACTACTCAAAAGACATAGTTAAGACTAAAAACAAAAGCTTGAATAAAAACTGAAAAACTTGGAACGTAAAAACTTAAGAAAAACAAAGCTAAAACTAATGATCTCCTCTCCCTTCTTCTGTTTTTTTTGAGCTCTATTTATAGGCAAAAACGTGGTAGAATTCTTTTTAAATTGCAGAATCAAGATAGGAAAGGAAGTCTGCTCAAAACAGGAAGTCTGACGAATCCTTCGCGCGATGGGAGAGTAAAATCACGTGGCCACGCATCCTTTTGCATTGAGGAACACGTGGTCACGTGTTCCTTTCCTTCCTCACACGTGGCCACGTGTGGAATGTACACTCCATCACACGTGGTCACGTGTATGGCTTATTTTCTCCTTTGTTTCTTCACGTGGTCACGTCCTTTTTCTCTTATTCCTTCGTTTCTACTTCACATGGCCACGTTACCCTTCACTTTACTCTTACACGTGGTCACGTGTAAATTCCTTCAATATCTTCACGTGGCCACGGCTCCATCCTCTGGACTAAGAGCTAGCTTTCTCGCTTAAACTTCCAATATTTGTGCTTTTGGCCCAAAACTTTGTACTTTTCACACTTTAAGCCCTTTTTCATCATTTTAGCCCTGAAAATCATGCAAAACACAGAATTAACTCTAAAAATATAAATATTAACAAAATAACTATAATTTAACCCAAATAAAACCAAAATAACTAAATAAAACAACTAAAAACACATTAAAAACTACATATAATTCACACTTATCAAATACCCCACACTTAAACCTTGCTTGCCCTCAAGCAAATTAGAACAAACCCTCCTTCAAAACCATCAAACTTGAACAAAGCCTTGCAATTTCAAAACCAAACTTAGCATTTTAACAAAAACACTCAATATAAACTCTAAATAGATTAACTTCAACAAGAGAATATAAACTAATTTCCTTGAGTGTGTGCAAGACCAAATCATTTTAAGCAATTTTGAAAACCAAAATATCAACACAACTAAGTAATGAAGTATAGAATATATGAATGCATAAGCATACAATCGGTTTCATGCTTGAAACTCTAGAAACACAATAGGCCTCTCCTTTAGCACCGGAACCCGTAGGTTATCTCCGCTAAACAACTCAAATCAAACTTAAAATCACATAGGTCTTACAAAGGTTGTAATGGGGCTGTGGGTATGTTTATCAAAGAATGGATAGAAGATAGTCGAAATGAATATAGCCACTCTAAGACCAAATAGATTACAAACACCCCAATAACTTAAACAATACAAATTCAGCTCATCCTTGCCTTGATTCCAAACTTTTCTTTATGCTCTTTCACCAAGAAGTCAATATTTTTCTATTTTTCCTTGTACTACCCCACACTTATTTTCTTCATATTTACTAATTCTCTTTTTCTTTTTTATATTTTTTTCAATTTTTTTTTTCAAGTAGCACTAATAAGCTAACATCAAGGTAATACAAGGTCTATTTTCATTTGACTTCATCAATAACTTTGAAACTTTCTTACTACACCCAACAAAACTTTATTCTTTTCATGTATCCATTTAGTCCTAAAGTGGCTAATTCCATAGGGTGAGATAAAAGCTTTTTAGGTTATATGGTTAAAATATTAAGTGTAACAAAAAATATTAATGGTACGCCTTAAGCATACCGTTATAAGCTCAAAATGGTTTAACAAAAGATAGATTTATCAAGGTAGGACACAAGTCTTTTTAAAAAAGAGTTTATCAAGAAAGTTGTTGCCTAGATCATTTTCTAAGATGCTTGAGTTGTTCATATGCTTTGAAGGGTGATGAGGAAGGTTTTAGTGTTCTAAATTTTCTTACTTCACTACTTCATTGCATTGAGTGTTTCTAAGTCAAAAACTGGTCTAAGTGCTTTTAAGAATTTAGAAACTAATAAATATTTATCAAGTTGAAAATTAATCCATCCAAAGACATATTAAACAACATAAATGTTCTCTTGCTAAGCAAAGGTCCAAAACATGCATACTCCATATCCAAGTTCAAAGTGTTCAAATTTTGAAGTTAACTAGGGCAAACTAAGTTTTCATGCAAATTAAATGAAAAGAGTGAACTACATAAGTCTTTAATACGTTTTCTAAACTCAAACAAAACATAAACACAATAAGAGAAAACAAAACAAAACAAAATAACAGAATTTTGATTCATGAAAAAGAAAAATAAAGTTGAAGAAAAACTTCCTGAAAGGAGGCTACCCCCTCCTCAAGACTTTGCTGTCCGCAGCAACCAACAATCTACTGAAATGGAGGTGGTGGTGGAGGAAAACGTTGCCAAAAATGTTGAATAAAGTGCTCCATTCTCCTATTGCCTTCCCTTACTTCATCCCGGAGTATATCCAATCTCCCTTGCATTTAATCAAGCCTCATTTGTTGAGCATCCATCCGGCTGCTTAATTGATTAAACGGTGCTTCCCATTCCGGAGTTGATGGCTCATTACTGGGAGAAGGAGCAGTTGGTGCAATATGTTCCTCATTTGGTTCCTCTTGCTGCTCCTCTTGCTGCTCCTCTTGCGGCTCCTCAAATCGAATAATATTCTCTCTTAAATACTCTTCTCGTGTTGCCCAATGTCCTCGGGGTCTAGGTATCAAAATCTTCATCCTTTTCAACATTCTATTATCAATGCAAGGCAAATCTCCTGGGAGTGGCTCGCTATAAATTGGATGTTTAACTGCATCTGCCAAAACTGTAGCTACCCATCCAATAGAAATATTATCAATGTTACCCGGCATTTTCTGCAAATCCTTAATTCGACTAGCTATAATGCCGGCTCCATTAATTGCAACGCCATCCATCATACATCTTAAAACCATTGCTTGAGAGACACTAATAGTACTGGCATTCTTTAAGTTGTTATACATAGTTTTTGCTAAAAACCGATGAATTATTCTCAAAGCATGAGTTCTTAGAGCATGTACCTTGCATTAACCTCCTACCCAAGGCTCATTTAATTCAAGATCTTTAATTCTCTCCCAATTTTCCGCAGGTGAAGCATTTTCCAATTCCCAGGGAGCAGTTGGCACAAAGCCTAAGATTTCAGAAAATTGAGTAAAGGACAAAGAATATCCTTTCTTACCTAGCTTAAAACCAACTGTACCCTCCGAATCATCTCGTCTGAAATAACATTCAAAAGAATACAGAAGATCTCTAGCCAATTCTGGGTACACCTTTGGTTTCTTTTTTATGAATTCCCCCCAGCCAATGTTTTGAAGCAATGGTTCGATCTCATAATCCCACAAATTACCAGCTGGGATATTGAGAAACAAATGACTTAAGTAGGCGGGCTGCACATATTTGCACTTGCTGAAATAATCAAATTTGTTAACCTTTGCCCGGTCTACATGTGATGGAATTTGTACCCTAGAGGAACTAGCGACATCAGGGTGTTTAGTCCTTCGAGGTGCCACTACAATCAAAGAAAACACAATGTAAGTATTAATCACCAAATAAACTGCTCATAAGTACATGAATATGTATGATGCATTAGTTGGATAAAGTGAAAATTTAATAGCATATGTCATGCAAAATACAAAGATCATAAACAAATAAACAACTCTTTCACAAGGTAATTGACATGCATCAATGCAAACTAGAAATATGCCAATCAAAGAGTGGAGTTTAAAGTTTTTATTAAAAGAAAACTCATTGAAGCATTTTATCGAACACGTTGTGAGCATAAATTTGAGCATGAATTTCAACAGCATAACCAAGAGTGTTTATTATCCAATTATATATTAACCATCTATTACATGCACTCAATAATCATAATTATCCAAATAAGCAAAAACAGTAAACATGCACACAAAATGAGAAGTGCAGATTAACCCAAAAACTAAATATTTGTGGACTAGATTTGCACAAAACACTACCAATGATGATAAACAACTAGTAATTACGGAAGAGAGAAAGTAAATACTTACTTGAGAATGAGAAGTACACCAAAAATTGCAATACAAAGTGGAGATGGTGTGTGAGAGGTGCAAAAAAAACCTAAATTGATGATGAAAATGTGGAGAAAGAAAAACTTAAGTGTAAGAGAGAGTGGAAGATGCAAGAGAAATCAAATGGAGATGGTGATGAGTGGTGATGATTGAAAATCCCGTGGTCACGGGTTGATTGTGTGATTGTGAGGCGTGGGCACGGAGAGAGTGAATATGAAAATAAAAAGAAGAAATGAGGAAGCCGTGAGTTTTATAAGGGAAGGGGACGTGGCCACGTGAATCTTAGTGAAGATAAACACGTGGTCACGTGTGGGAATCCTAAAATGGCCAGTGAACAATTGCGTGGCCACGTGATTTCTTGGGTAAGAACACACGTGGTCACGTGTGGGGAAACAAACTTTGACAGTGAGCTGGGACGTGGCCACGTGAAATTTTATGAAGACAGACCCGTGGTCACGTGTGTGTATGTGTTATGTGATGCGTGGCCATGTAAGTTAAATCAACGTTCCAGTGCATCAAGGCGTGGCCACGTGATTTCTTGTGTAAGAACACACGTGGTCACGTGTATAAATAGAGTTCCTCCTTTCTTTAACCCGTGGCCACGTGGATTCTCCGTGAGAGACCACACGTGGTCACGTGAATGACCAATTGTCATTCCATCATTTTAACCCACTGCCGGGTATATGTCTATGTTTGAATCCTACAATAATTTGTTCCCACATGTCTCTTAAAAACCTGATTTTTCTCATTTCTTTCATGAATCAAACACACAAACATACAAGCATGCATAAATCAAACATTTAAACACACAAACATGCAGAAATCAAATGTTTAAACACACAACCATGCAGAAATCACAAATACTGACTGAAAACAAACAAAGATAAAGTTCTGGGTTTTTGGAGTCTCCAGCTAGACTCTCCAAACCGATTTTTAAGTATCTTTAAAAACCATGGTTGCTTCAGCAACCTCTTGTTGTCCGATTTGGTATGCTTTAAGACGATGACCATTGACTTGAAATTCACGTCCATCTTTTAAGTTCTTGATTGTTACTACCCCGAGATGATTGCTTGCTATTACTTGATATGGTCCAAGCCACTTCGATTTGAGTTTTCCTGGAAACAAACGAAGACGACTATTATAAAGAAGCACTAACATTCCTGGAACAAATTCTTTTACCCTTAAATGCTTGTCATGCCATCTTTTTGTCTTTTCTTTGTAAAGTGCAGCATTATTATATGACCATTGTCGAATTTCATCAAGTTCATTGAGCTGAAATTTCCTTCTTTCTCCTACATCACTTAAATCAAAGTTAAGAAATTTAGTAGCCCAATATGCTTTATGTTCTAATTCGACTGGAAGGTGACATGCTTTACCAAAAATAAGTCTAAAGGGAGACATACCTATAGGGGTTTTGAAAGCAGTTCGATAAGCCCATAAAGCCTCATCTAACTTAAGAGACCAATCTTTTCGAGAGTTATTGACTGTTTTTTCCAAGATTGATTTCAATTCCCTATTAGATATTTCTACTTGTCCATTTGCTTGAGGGTGATATGGGGTTGTGATCTTGTGTTTAACACCAAATTTCTTCAGCAAGGCCTTAAATTGATGGTTGACAAAGTGTTTGCCTCCATCACTTATAATAGCTCTAGGTGCCCCGAATCTAGTGAAAATATTCTTACGAATGAATTCCAGCACAATTTTTGCATCACAAGTCCTAGTAGCTATTGCCTCTACCCATTTACTTACATAGTCCACTGCTACCAAGATATACTCATACCCAAATGAATTAGGAAAGGGACCCATAAAATCAATGCCCCAAACATCAAATATTTCTACTTCTATCACATTGTTCATAGGCATCTCATCTCTTTTGGATATATTTCCTACTCTTTGACATTTATCACAAGTGGCTATGAAAGTTTTGACATCCTCAAACAAAGTAGGCCAGAAAAAACCTGATTGGAGTATCTTTTGAACCGTTCTATTTGGTCCATGATGACCTCCAACTTCTCTCCCATGGCATTGGTGCATGATAGCTCTTTGTTCCGATTCCGGTACACACCTTCTCAATACTTGATCCGGACATATCTTGACAAGGTATGGATCATCCCAAAGGTAATGCTTGGCATCCGCTATGAGCTTTTTCCTCTGTTGCCAAGTAAAATCCTTAGGGAGATAGCCACCTGTAAGAAAATTGGCTATATTAGCATACCATGGAACTGAATTTTCATAAGTAAAACAAGCACAAATGTGTTCATCAGGAAATAAGTCAGAAATTTCTCCCTTTTTGATGTCAGCATGATCTAATCTAGAGAGATGATCAGCTACAAAATTTTTTGCTCCTTTTTTATCTTTTATTTCAACATCAAACTCTTGAAGTAATAACACCCATCGGATAAGTCTTGGTTTGGAATCCTTCTTGGCAAAAAACCAAACTGTAATTTTAGATCCCAAAAGATAAGATCGGAATTTCTCAAATGAAAAGACGATTGCCAAGAGTTCCTTTTCCGTAGTGGTGTAATTCACTTGGGCTCCAGTGAGTGTGTGGCTCGCATAGTAAATGGTGTAGAAAATCTTCTCCTTTCGCTGTCCTAAAACCGCTCCAACTGCATAATCACTTGCATCACACATGATTTCAAACGGTAAGCTCCAATCGGGTGATGCAATGACCGGTGTACTCACTAATTTTTGCTTCAGTAGGTTAAAAGCCTGCAAACACTCAGCATTAAAGTTAAATGCAGCATCTTTAAGCAATAAATTAGAGAGTGGCTTGGCAATTTTAGAGAAATCCTTAATAAATCGACGGTAAAATCCAGCATGACCAAGGAAACTCCTAATGCCTTTTATATTAGTTGGTGGAGGTAGTTTTTCTATCACGTCAACTTTTGCTTTATCAACCTCAATGCCTTTTTCAGAAATTTTATGCCCTAAAACAATGCCCTCTCTAACCATGAAATGACATTTTTCCCAATTTAGCACAAGGTTAGTTTCTTGACATCTCTTTAAAACCAATGCTAGATTACGCAAACAAGACTCAAAATCATGCCCATAAATAGTGAAATCATCCATAAAAACTTCCATAAATTTTTCAATGAAATCATGAAATATGGCCATCATGCATCGTTGAAATGTGGCGGGTGCATTACAAAGACCAAAAGGCATTCTCCTATATGCAAATGTTCCATATGGACATGTAAACGTGGTCTTTTCTTGATCTTCCGGGGCTATAGGTATTTGCATGTACCCCGAATATCCATCTAGGAAACAATAAAATTTATTTTCTGCCAACCTTTCTAGCATTTGATCAATAAAGGGCAATGGGAAATGATCTTTTCTAGTGGCCTTATTTAATCTTCTATAATCAATACATACTCTCCATCCCGTTACTGTGCGTGTAGGAATTAATTCATTATTTTCATTTGTTACTACAGTCATTCCTCCCTTTTTAGGCACACATTGAACAGGACTAACCCAACTACTATCAGAGATAGGATAGATAATACCTGCATCAAGTAGTTTCAATACCTCTTTCTTCACTACCTCTTGCATAGTTGGGTTGAGCCTTCTTTGAGGTTGTACCACTGGCTTAAAATTGTCCTCCATGGGTATGCGATGTGTACAATAGCTTGGGCTAATTCCTTTTAAATCGGATGTTGCCCAACCTATTGCTCCTTTATGTTTTTTTAGCACTCCAATGAGCATTTCTTCTTCCAAATCTGTCAACAAAGATGAAATAATGACTGGATTAGCATTATCACTTAAAAACACATATTTCAAATGAGATGGAAGTGTTTTAAGTTCAGGGTCTCCCTTAGGAGGGGATGGTTCATCCTCCTCTTCCTTATCCTCACGGTGCTCTTGTTCCAAAATTTGTATCAATTTTTTCTCCTTTGTGTCCAACTCGTCCATTCTTTTTGGATGCATTAAGCAATTTTGAAGCTTATCCTTGAGAATGATTTCCTCTTGCTTTGCGTTGGCACATTCTTGAACCTCATCAATAAAGTAGATAGATTCTTCAAAATCATATGAGGGATGTTTTAAAATTTTATTAACATTAAAAATCATTTCCTCCTCATTAAATCTTAAAGTAACTGTTTGTCCATGGACATCAATTAAAGCTCTTGCTATGTTCAAGAATGGCCTCCCCACAATTAAAGGCACTTTTCTATCCTCTTCCATGTCCATCACCACAAAATCTACTGGAAATATAAAATTCCCTACTTTAACCAACAAGTCTTCAATGATTCCCTTTGGCCTTTTTACCGATCTATCCGCCAATTGAAGCATCATTCGGATTTCCTTCAAATCACCTAGATTCAATTTCCTGCAAATTGAATAAGGCATTAGATTAATACTAGCACCCAAATCACATAAAGCATTACCAATAAAATTTCCCCCTAGTTCACAAGGCAATGTAAAACTACCTGAATCTTCCAATTTTTCAGGAATTTTATTGGTCAATATAGCACTACAATTACCGGACAATTGAACTGTTCCTATGCCTTCTAGCTTTTTCTTATTAGAGCATAATTCTTTCATGAATTTAGCATATTTAGGCATGTGTAATAAAGCTTCAGCAAATGGTAAGTTTATATGTAGCTTTTTAAACATGTCCAAAAATCTACTTAATTGTTCATTTTGTTTCTCTTTCCTAGCTAGAACAGGAAAAGGTAATTGAGACTCATCAAGAACAGTGGAAACAAGTTTTTCTTTACCTTTACCCTTCTCGACCTTAGGAGGCACTTCTTCACTACTTTTAGAATTAGAAATACTTACCTCCGTTGTCGGTTCCACCTTTTTAGAAGCATTCTTACCAAATTCAGTCTCCTCTAGTTCCTTCCCACTCCTTAAAGTGATTGCTTTGGCTTCTTCCTTTGGATTTCGGTCAACATTTGATGGAAATGTTCCTTGAGTTCGGTTTGACAAAGAAGAAGCAAGCTGTCCCATTTGGTTCTCTAAGTTCCTAATGGATGCCTCTTGATTTCTCATCCAAATATCTTGTGCTTTCCATCTAGCATCTTGACTAGCTAAGATGGAATTTTGGGAAGCCATGAAATTTGCAATCATCTCTTCAATGTTGGATTTCTTATCTTGTGGAGGGGGAGGTTGAGTTTTTTGAAAACCCAGTGGTTGGTGGTATGCTTGAGATGGGTATTGGTTAGGGTAGTGTGGTGGAGCTTGGTTTTGGTATGGAATGTGATTATTGGAAGTAGGGTTGTGATTAAATGGGGGTTTCGGGTTTGGGTTAGAAGAAGTAGTACCTTGGTTACGTTCTTTCCATGAGAAATTTGGATGGCTTCTCCATCCCGAATTGTATGTGTTGCTATATGGATTCAAGGCATTCACTTCTTCCACCATATTTTCAGCATTCTTCATCCCCAAAGGTCCTGAAATTCCTGCATAAGAATTAACTTCATTAGACAACATAGAGACATTTTTAGATTTAAGCTCATTAATTTCTTTTAAATGTCTTTTTTCCATTAATTCCAATTGAGCTTTTAACATGGCAATTTCATCAACATTATGAACTCCCTGTTTCTTTTGAGCTGCTCTAGAGCTTGCCCATTGAGCATCATTGGTGGCCATCTCATCAAGGAGTAGAAATGCGTCCTCGGGAATTTGATTCAAGCCAAAAACTTGACCGGTGTCTAGCAAAGATCTTGTTGATGGATGAGCACCTGCATAAAAAATATGCATCAATTGAAAAATAGGAACTTCATGATGAGGACAACTTTTCAAGAGTCTTCTAAATCTTTCCCAAGCTTCATGGAATGGTTCCTCATAAAACTGCTGAAAATCACTAATTTGTTTCCTAATGAGGGCGGTCTTAGTAGGTGGGAAAAACTTGCAAAGAAATTTCTCTTGCATTTGTTGCCAAGAGTGGATGGATTGATTTGGTAGCATTTAAAGCCAATCCCTAGCTTTTCCTATGAGGGTGAATGAGAAAAGTTTCAACCTAATTGCATCAGTCGATACATTAGGAATTTGTACAGTGTCACTCACTTCTAAGAACATATCCAAATGTTGTGCTGGATCCTCTATATCTGAACCCGAAAATTGGTTTCTTTGTACCATAGTGATGGTAGCGGGTTTAATCTCAAAGGGTTGGTGGTGAGGAATTCTAATGGTTCTATGTTCTTCATTCCACCTAGGGATGGCATAATCCCTTATGGTTCTAGGTCTATACCCATTCCCGGGAGCTTGGGGTGGTGCATTTTGCTCTTCAATCCTAGGTGGTGGATCATTCATAGGCTGCTCAATTTCTGGATCGTTCATATTGTCTCTTAGCCTTCTAATCCTATGGAATGTCCTCTCAATTTTAGGGTCTAATGGCAAGATGGGGTTGTCTCTAACCATAAACCACTTAGTTAATCAAAAAGAAAATAAGAAATTAGACGAAGAAGAGAAGAAAACACACAAGAATTTCTTTTAAAATCAAATTAAACAAACAAACAAACGCCAATGTACTTTTCCCCTGCAACGGCGCCAAAAACTTGATCGGTGTCTAGCAAGTGTACTAGATCGGCTAGTAATATAGGGAAATAGAATTAAGACCCAAAATATCGAACCCAAGGGAAAACTTGTGCTTGTGTGCTAATTCAATTTTAAAACCAATTTCTGTGTGTAAAGAGAGAAAAGAAATCTCAAATTTTATAATGTTTTGAAGAATAAAAACCAAATCCAAAATAAAACAAGTAAAGTAAACAAAAGTTAAGAAAACTCTATTGAAAACAAGTAATTTAAATGAGGTAAAAAAAATCAATGATAAAAACAACTTTCACTAAAGGACTATCCACCTTAACCAATATTGATATGACTTAATAAACATAAAACATACAAGTGATTATGGAAAATTCAGTTTAATAAACCCAGATAACTTTCTCAAGATTATCTTTCTAAGTATTAAACTCCCTTATTCAGAACAATTCAATACTTAGCATAAAATTCTGAATTAATCCCCTAGATGTATATTAAAACCTTTCTCAAGAGCTTTAACTTCCAACTATTCTTGATTACTCCCTTCTTAATCTCAATTTACTCAATTTAACACATAATCATAACTTACTCAGATTATAACATGCATTAATCCAACCAAACTAACTTAAGAACATACAAATCATTAATCAACTTAACTGAACTAATTAACCGATGTTTAGTCACGTTAATAATCAAATTAAGATTGAATAAAGACAAGAATTTGCTTAAGAACCAAGAAATAATCAAACTTGTAATTAAATTGAAGTACAAACTTAAGTCATAACAATATGAGTTAAGGATTCAAGTATCCTTTAGCAAAAGTTAAAGAAAACTACTCAAAAGACATAGTTAAGACTAAAAACAAAAGCTTGAATAAAAACTGAAAAACTTGGAACGTAAAAACTTAAGAAAAACAAAGCTAAAACTAATGATCTCCTCTCCCTTCTTCTGTTTTTTTGAGCTCTATTTATAGGCAAAAACGTGGTAGAATTCTTCTTAAATTGCAGAATCAAGATAGGAAAGGAAGTCTGCTCAAAACAGGAAGTCTGACGAATCCTTCGCGCGATGGGAGAGTAAAATCACGTGGCCACGCATCCTTTTGCATTGAGGAACACGTGGTCACGTGTTCCTTTCCTTCCTCACACGTGGCCACGTGTGGAATGTACACTCCATCACACGTGGTCACGTGTATGGCTTATTTTCTCCTTTGTTTCTTCACGTGGTCACGTCCTTTTTCTCTTATTCCTTCGTTTCTACTTCACATGGCCACGTTACCCTTCACTTTACTCTTACACGTGGTCACGTGTAAATTCCTTCAATATCTTCACGTGGCCACGGCTCCATCCTCTGGACTAAGAGCTAGCTTTCTCGCTTAAACTTCCAATATTTGTGCTTTTGGCCCAAAACTTTGTACTTTTCACACTTTAAGCCCTTTTTCATCATTTTAGCCCTGAAAATCATGCAAAACACAGAATTAACTCTAAAAATATAAATATTAACAAAATAACTATAATTTAACCCAAATAAAACCAAAATAACTAAATAAAACAACTAAAAACACATTAAAAACTACATATAATTCACACTTATCACTGCCAGTGATAGCTTATTTCTTTTAGCACTTAATTTTACTTAACAATGTCTTGAATGTTAATATCTTGGTCAAGCTAATGTCTGTGTGTATCCTTTTCTATTTATTGTATTGCTTTTAAGGTGGAATAACTTTTCCTTCAAGGAGGCTAGCTGATTCTATTGTATCTACCATACGATTCATGTATATTATATTCTAATCATTTTGTCAATTCTTATTTTTTTAGAAATAGAAGGCTGATCCTTTACTTGAATTTATATGGTCTTCTGTGTTGTTTTCTCTTCTTATATTGCTCTCGCCTAACTTGCTTAGCTTTGCTGTCTGTTTTTTCTTTCTCCAGCTAGCTATTTTGACAAAGGCTGATAGTTGTTTTCTTTCTCGCCTAACTTGCTTAGCTTTTCCTGTCTCCAAGGCCTTAAGCCCCTCCAGCTCCTTGCAACTTTAATAACCATGTGACAGTATATCAGTAGTGTATATGGATTTGGGTGTGTGTGTGTGTGTACACTATGAATAGTAGATAAAAAATTTTGTATTTCTTGACCACCTTGCAAAACATAAATTTAAAGCAGCAGAAAAAGCCAGGTAAATCTTTATTCTTTGCATGTAATTATGGTATAAACATGGAGCCATGCATGTCAATTTATTATATTGCTTAGAATTGGTCAATCCTCTTTCAGTTGGAAGGTATTCTTGGCCACTTCCATTGAAGTGATGGAACTTATGAATGCAGTATGATCCTTTTACAATTTACTCTTTTCCTTTTTTTTTTTTAATTTTCAGAACGAGATGTGTTTGTGTGTGTACATCTCAAAAACCCTTACGAGACTGGTTATTTATTTGACAAAATGATTGTGTTGCCTGGCTTTTTGCTTCACCTCCAAAACAAACGGCATAACATTTTATGTCAATTTGATTCTGTAGGTGCTTTTATTTTGAAACAGCTTCTGATGTGGATCCTAAATTCTTTAATGTATTACATAATGTCCCAGCAACTCAGGGAAAACCTTAGCATTTTAGAAATTTACTTGTTGGGTCATTGGTGATAAAATGTTTCCCACAACAACTTATATAGGGTCTTGATTACATGTTAGTCACCTGTTGGCTCATTGAAATGAAATATGCTTCACATGTTTATGTATCTAGTAGGACTATTTCTTTTATGGTGTGTTTTTCTGGAAGATAAATTAAACTCTTATATGTGTTTGTTTTTGTCCTTCATCCGCCTTTCGTTTAAATTGTTTCTTTCTGTGTTCTTTCAAAACTCAAGTTATTGCTGTAGTAAAAGGCTAATTTTCCTATACCTTTTAGCTACAATCTGTTTCTTGCTTGTAAATTTGAATGCTACATTCTTGCTTGTAAATATGAATGCTACATTACTCTTTATTCTATTTTTTAGTTGTAATTGTGAAATTTTTTTCCCTTATTGTAGAATGAACAGTGGTATTTTGACTATTATTGATTATTGCTTGTTATACAGGAAATAACTATGGGTAGAAAGCCTACATATCCTGAAGTTTTTATGCACACTCACACAAAGAAGCATGATGGTCAGACATTCGTCAATACCCGTTGTAGACAACTCAATGTATGTTAAATTTATACATCAATATTAATTATTTTATAATAATATAGCTAATTAATTTTAATTATTGTAATGATAGGAGCAAATACAAGAGACTCTCATTCAACAGCGGCAGAGCTCTGAAAGTGTTGATGAGAGTCAGATTTTTCTTCAAGTAGTTGGTGGTAAGAATAACCATGGGAGGATTTTTGGTTTAGGTTCAATTACAAATACTTTACATTCGAATTCCTCTACATCATCTATAGCTGCTTGTAGTAAGCGATGCGAATCTTCTCAGAAAGTCATTCAGCTAGAGACCGCAATCACCATGTTGATGGATACTGTAACCCAACTAAAGAATCGAGTAGAAGATTTGGAAACCAGGGGTGCCCATCAGTCAAACCGTTCTCCTTCACCTCCACCAGCTACTTAGCTTAGACTTTTATTTTTAGATTGTTATTGATACTGATTTTATACTATTTTTATTATGGTGTCCTTCACCTCCACCAGCTACATAACTTAGACTTTTATTTGTAGATTATTATTGATACTGATTTTATGCTGTTTTTATTATGGTTTTCATAGAATTTTACTTTACAGTAATATACTATATTTTTAGAATTTATATTTTTGTGCATTACAATCTTAATATTATATTATCAATAACAATATTTTCTTTTCATAATGAATTTGAATTATATTTATTTATAAATAAATAATTTGATTTAACTAAAATATTATGCCAATCTAATAAAACTAGCATAATTTTAGCATAATTTTACAATTTATAATGTTATCAATAGTTTTTATTTAGCAACCGAATTCATTTTTCGTTGCTAAATTTAGCAACGGAATTACAATTCTGTTGCTAAATTTACCAATCGAACAAAAATTCCGTTGCTAAATTTACCAACCGAACTACTATTCCGTTGCTAAATTTAGCAACGGAATTACAATTCGGTTGCTAAATTTACCAACCAAATTACTCTTCCGTTGCTAAATTTAGCAACGGAAATTGAATTCGGTTGGTAATGTTGACCAACTAACCGAAATGTACATTGGTTAGATATAGCAACGGAATTTAATTTCCGTTGCTAATAAAAATTAGCAACCAAAAATAGCAACGGATATTCGGTTGGTAAATTTAGCAACCGAATATAATACCGTTGCTATTTTCCGTTGCTAAATTACTAACGGAAAATATTCGGTTGCTAAATTTACCAATGGCCAAAATTGCAACCGAATTTTTCGTTGCTATTTTCGGTTGCTAATTTTGATTACCAACGGAAATTCACCAAATTCGGTTGCTAATTTCCGTTGCTATTTCCAAATTTTCTTTTAGTGTGAATTAGATGAGCCATGGGTAGGGGGACAATGTAAGGTCCATGCTTTAAGGACTCATGCATTAAGAATCATTCATCGTTTTCTTGCAAAGAGTATGTACAACAATTTGAAGAATGCAAGTACTATTAGTGTATCTCAAGCAATGGTTCTCCGATGCATGATGGATGGAATAGAACTAAATGGAGCGGGCATTATAGCTACTCGAATTAAGGATTTGCAGAAAATGCCAGGGCACATCGATAATATTTCTATAGGGTGGATAGCTACAGTTTTAGCTTCTGCAGTTGAGCATCCGGTTTATGGAGAACCACTTAAAGGAGATTTGCCTTGTATTGATAATAAAATGCTGAAAAGGATGAAAATTCTGATCCCTAAGCCACGTGGTCATTGGGAAACTCGGGAGGAGTACTTAAGAGAGAACAATATTCGGTTTGAGGAGCAGTAAGATGAGCAGCAAGAGGAACCAAATGAGGAGTATATTGCCACAGTTGTGCCTTCCCCCATCAATGAGCCTACAACACCAGAATGGGAAGCACCATTTAATCAATTAAGTAGCCGAATGGATGCTCAACAAATTAGACTCGATCAAATGCAAGGAAGATTGGATATGCTTTGTGATACGGTCATGGAAGGAAATAGGAGAGTTGAGCATTTTATCCATCACTTTTGGCTGCGGTTCCCTCCACCACCACCTCCATCGGAATAGATCATCATTTGCTGTGGATAGCAAAATTTTGAGGAGGGGGTAGCCTCCTTTCAGGGAGTTTGTCTTCAACTTTTCTTTTCTTTTTCATGAATCAAACTTCGTTATTTTGTGTTTTATTTTATTTTCTTTTATTGTGTTTATGTTTTGTTTGTTTTCTAAAGTTTGTAAAACGTATTAAAGACTTATGTAGTTCACCTTTTTATTTAATTTGTATGAAAACTTAGTTTGCCTTAGTTGACTTCAAAACTTGGAACACTTTGAACTTGGATATGAAATATGCATGTTTTGGACCTTTGCTTAGCAAGAGAACATTTATGTTGTTTAATATGCCTTTGGATGGGTTAATTTTCAACTTGATAAATGTTTGTTAGTTTCCAAATTCTTAAAAGCACTTAGACCAGTTTTAACTTAGAGAAAAAATCAATGCAATGAAGTAGTGAAGTAAGAAAATTTAGAGCACTAGAACCTTCCTCATCACCCTTCAAAGCATATGAACAACTCAAGCAACTTAGAAAATGATCTAGGCAATAATTTTCTTGATAAACTCTCTTAAAAAATTGTGTCCTACCTTGATGAAATTATCCTTTGTTAAGCCATTTTGAGCCTATAAGGTATGCTTAATGCGTATCATTAATATTTTCTTGTTACACCCAATGTTTTAACCATATAACCTAAAAAGCTTTATCTCACCCTATGGAATTGGCCACTTTAGGATTAAATGGATGCATGAAAAGAGTAAAGTTTTATTGGGTGTAGTAAGAAAGTCTTAGCAAAGTTATTGATGAAGTCAATTGAAAATATACCTTGTATTACCTTGAGGCTAGCTTGTGAATGCTAGTTCATTTAAAAAAAAGAAGAATGTTTGAAGTTTGAGAAAAGGAAAAAGAAAGAAAAAAAAAGAACTAGCAAATATGAAAAAATATAAGTGTGGGGTAGTACAAGGAAAAATGGAAAAATAATGACTTCTTGGTGAAAGGATATATTATCTTTTAAAAGAAAGTTTGGAATCAAGGCAAGGATGAGCAGAATTTGTATTGTTTAAGTTATTGGGGTTTTTGTAATCTATTTTGTTTTAGAGTGGCTATATTCATTTTGATTATCTTTTATCCATTTTTTAATAAACATACCCTTAGCCCCATTACAACCTTTGAAAGACCTATGTGATTTTAAGTTTGTTTTGAGTTGTTTAGTGGAGATGACCTACGGGTTTCGGTGCTAAAGGAGAGGCCTATTGTGTTTCTAGAGTTTCAAGCACGAAACCGATTGTATGCTTATGCATTCATATATTCTATACTTCATTACTTAGTTGTGTTGATATTTTGATTTTCAAAATTGCTTGAAATGATTTGGTTTTGCACACACTCAAGGAAACTAGCTTATATTCTCTTGTTGAAGTTAATCTATTTAGAGTTTATATTAAGTGCTTGTGTTAAAATGCTAAGTTTGGTTTTGAAATTGCATATCTTTATACAAGTTTGATGGTTTTGAAGGAGGTTTTATTCTAAATTGCTTGAGGGCAAGCAAAATTTAAGTGTGGGGTATTTGATAAGTGTGAATATCCCTAGTCAGTCATAGTTATAGGAATAACAAATGAATTAAGACTAGTATGCTCTCTCTGATAAGTTGAGTTCTGTCTTACGGATCATAAGGACAAGAGTGTCAATCAGAGATCATAGATACATGTTTAGAACATGGTATCTGGATTCGATCCACTCATGAGAACACTACATGGTACAAGTCATAAGTGTTTCTCATATGCAAGTTTTGTATCGGAGTTCTTAGACCTAAAATCTCTATGAATCTCTTTATGAATTATTGTGTGCTTTGACATACACCTAAAGTGCTCGTAACAAAGTGAAAAGTACGGGTACGCTTGGGTATGCATTGATTTATGTTAGAGAGCATGAGAGAAGTGAAGAGATTACCCCTCTCTATAAGAGAGAAAATATCATCGGCCACTTGATCAGTGAATTGAGAAGTGTATGGCCATACCGAGATGAAATAATGAGTAATCATTATTTATCTGAGAGTTCATTGTCACTAGAATATCAAGAAACGAATTAATATATATAAGGATGACTAGTTCTATGCCTTATATTAATTCTGATATTTATGGGTAAGGGACTATGCAAAATTGCATTAGGTCACTAAATGCCATATGCATTTTTATTTAATTTGGAATGCTATAATATCTTGCTAGAGAATATATATAGCCTTTGAATTAATTCATTGCCAACATTAAATGGACCTATAGGATCGCACACAAAGCATTGAGCTTAAAATATTTAAATAAAGTATTGGGCATTAATTTGGGCTTTTAATTAAAGTCAAATTAATGTATGTAATGGGCATTATAAATGCTATTGGACCTTGGCCCATGAAAGAGAGAAATTCAGCCCACATGGTTTAATTTTAATTAATTAATTATATTGTATTAATTAAGTTAATTGAGCATTAAATCCTAATGATATTTAAATCAAATTAAAACACTTAATTAAGAGATGACATAGCCGAAATTCCTAGATTAAATACTAAGGGAATTTCAGCACATGTGAATTTCCAAATTAAGTGATTAATTTGATTATAATGTCTTATGGTTTATCTTGGATTAAATCAAAAGAGTTTGAATCAATATATATTACTTATTTTAAAGAAGTGATTAAGGATAAAATAAATTATCTTGAGGTAGTAGATTTTAGATTAATCACTTACATAATGAGAAGATATATATTGAAAGAGAAAAACGTGAAACCCTAGTTGTTTTGCTAGGTTTTGGCGTGAACTTCTCTCTCTCTCTCACAAAATTCTTTTGGCCAATTTTCACAAGGAGAAAGGATTGTTCCTCGTTCTCTTGTGTTCTTGGGTATTAATAGCACCTAAAAGAAGTACAAGATCAAGTCTTGTAGCTTCAAACTATAGCCATTACACAATACTTAATTTGAGAGCTAGCAATCTCGGTTTTAAGCTATCTTTGCAAGAATTTTAATCAAATTAAATCACTTAAATGGAAATTAAAGTGACCGAAACTCCTAGATAAATATCAAGGAATTTCGGCACATGTATAAATTTTAATTAAGTGATTTATTAGATTAAAATGTCTTATGTTTTATTTCAAATTAATTTGAATTTTAAATTCAAAAGAGTTTGAATCAATATATATTACTTATTTTAATGAAGTGATTAATGCTAAATTAACTATCTTAAGGTAGAGGATGTCAGAATTATCACTTACAAAATTAAATGATATATATTGGAAAACAAAAGAAAACCCTAGGAAGTGTGTGGCGTGAACTTGTTCGCTCTCACACATTTTTCTCTTGGCCGAATTCACAAGGAGAAAGGATTATTCCTCATTCTCATGTGTTCTTGGGCAGCAATAGCACCTAAAAGAAGTGTAAGATCAAATCTTGTAGCTTCAATCCATTGCCATTACACAATACTTAAATAGAGAGCTAACAATCTCGGTTTTAAGCTTTGCTTGCAATTGTGTGTGTGAACATAGAGAGGAGTGGCATAAAGGCTGTTCTTTTGGCATTGGTGGTGAAGATCTAAGGTTGACATATCCTTCTTGGTTACTGGTCATCATCAAATCAAATCTTGAAGTGCATCTAAAGTTGTAAGTTTTAAAACCCTAAAATTGCATGTTTTGATTCTTGTTATGGAATTGTTTGGCATGTATGATCGAATTTTATTGTTTTTTCGCTGCATGATCATCATATAAATGCCATGTCATATTCCATCATCTATGTCTATGCCTTTCTGGGTCACTACATGTCCTAAGAACTTACTCGAAGTAACCCTAAATATACACTTCTTTAGGTTAAGGCAAAGATTATACTTATCAATCCTCTGAAAGAACTTTTTTAATGCCTCAAAAAGATCCTTCTGGATAGTTGACTTAATCATCATGTCTTCCAAAAAAATGGAGAAATCACTGTCTTTAGCCATCGCTATCCTGTTCCTTTCTTTCCATTTTTAATCGTTTCAAAACTTAAGTTTGTTGGAAATTTATCAAGGTGAAAGGAAAAGTGTATTAGTTGAAGAAAAAAGGTTCATAAAGTTAAAGGTAGGATATAAATTTACTACCTATGTTCTCTTTATTTTGTAAATTCAAATCAATTTCTAAAATGAGATTTTGGAGTGATAATTGATGAGAATTTTCATGATTTAGCTAAAGAACAAGGAAGCATAAAAGGGAAATAGAAGATATAAAAACAAGGTTGCAACTCTTTTATTGAGGTAAGTAAACAATTAATTCCATGTTTTCCATAGGCCTTAAAGTTGCTGGTTCCTTCTATTTTATCTCATTTAGTGTTGGTGACTAAGAAAAAGATTGTAAAACAACTATGTATAATTATATATGAAGGTTGAGTAAATTCTTACTGTAAGTTTCTTAATTTTTTGAAGTCTATATAGGGTAATCTTTTGATTCCTCTCTCTTTACATTAGGTCTTGAAAGTAGGTGAGGTAGGTTATGAATGTTGGAGTTATTTAACAAAAAATCAACTTAAAAATTATTGATACCCCAAAGTTTATGATTGAAATGGTTATTGGTCCTTTGTTGGTTTTAAATAGCTTTTGATGTAGCACTCATATACCAGAAATATCACAATGTAATATAACAATAATACCAGTATAATACATGTATAAAATATGGTTCTACTCATACATGCAATACACAAAACACAAAAATATATCTTCTTCATTGTACAACTCTATCTAAGTCCAGTGCTGATCCCTTTGAGCATCGGCCTACGTCCTTCAAAGATCTGCACACAATAAATAGCTACACGCTAAGTACAATATGCTTAGTGGTGGATACCCAACTAACAAATTTCACAATCATACATACATAAAATTTTCATTTTTACTTAAATGTTAATCTGATTTCTTATACTATTTGAACCAAATATTTTAATTTCTTATTCTTAAGATTCATTTTGTTGATCCGTTTATTGACTCTTGCTTGTATCATTAGTGAATTGCTATTCTTGTTCTGGTTCCTAATATCGGGTTGTTCATTTATTCTTAATGCATATATGTCATTAGTTAAACACCTTTAAGTCCTTACAATTATTTTAGGTTCATATCTATTTCCAATTACTCATTTCCCAATTAGTGATTGAATTGAAATTTACTTCACGCCTTTCCCTTATTTCAATTTCCATTCATTACATCATGTTCTTAGTCATTATACAACTTGGTTCTTATTACTCAATTTTACTAATATTCGCATCGTATTACGTCCCTTGTTAAATACATATTTTGTCTCTAAATCTTTTGTCATATCAAACTTGTTTGTTATTAAGCTCGTTGATTCTATTATCATTGTTATTATTTCGTTTCAACTTATTCATAAATATCTCATATTTAATCCTTATTTTCTTATTAACTTGCATAGGTCATTTTCTTATATCTTATATCAAAAAGTTAATAATTTAGTTCAATTCTTTATACTTATACGCATGCTATAGTTTTCATTCAGTCTCTAATTTATATTTTACTACTAGCTTTCAAATCTCTTTTTTACCAAATCTCTTCTTTTGTGAGTAATTCACATTTAAGCCGATGATTTAGTTTTTATTTTGATTATTCATTTTTCGTTTGTCACTTTACTCTTGAAATATCATTTTCCTTTTCCTTCGATTATTATTTGCATTTTGTTGTACTAGTAAATTTTTAATCTTCACCTTATAATTTAATATCAATAATCCATAACATTTTATTCTCACTTTAAGTCATTCCAACTCCTTAATTTATGTTTTCCCCATCCTATTGAATTGAATTTTCATATTTACTCCCAATCTATTAATTTTAGCCTTTGCACTTATTTATTTATTTGTAAAATTACTATTTAATCTATAATACTCTTTCTTTTCCTCATTAGTCCTCTTTTTACTCAAATCTATTTGGTTCACGCTAATTTTTATGGTCTATTTTCTAGTTATTGTTCCTTTATCTTCCTAATTACATTTTAATCCTTCCTTTGTACTTTGTTGACACTAAAGTTACTCGCATTTATTTACTTATAATTCCAACTGTTTTTCACCATTTGCTGTATAATTATTTCTTTTTAATTTTCTTTTATTTTCTTATTCAAATTTACATTTTAATTTTCACAACTTCTTCACACATTGGCAATTTACTTTTTAGTCTTTATTTCTTAATTCTTTATCCATTCTCACCCTTTTTAGATTCAAATTTATATTTTTACTTTTTTTAATTACTCACCACTATTTTTATCTTTTACTCATCCATTTTCCAATTTTAGATGACAATTACATTTAAATCCTTAAACTTCCCTTTTATCACATAATTCATTAATTGCCATACAAATTTACTTTTTTGCCCTATTTATATATTTTATTTCTTTTTACCTCTCAATTTACACTTTAATCCTTAATACTTCTTTATGCAATGGTAAATTACCGTTTAATCCTTGTTAATTTTATTTTCTTATACTTTTATCTTTTTTACCACTTTTCCCTTCTTAACTATATCTTTAGTGTAAAATTACATGTTTGTCCCTACTTTCTTACTTAATTACGAAATTGTATTTACTAATCATTTAACCACATTTTTTTATATTATTCATCCTTTAATCCATTATTTTGTTTACTATAATTCCTTAATTTAATTTTAATTTCTATAAAATTTTACAATTTTTTATCCCAGTTACATTAATTCAAATTTCGATATAGTTAATCATCTTATTTAATTCATTATATAAAATCCTATCTCAATCATTTTCTTAATTACTCTTAAATACTTGTTCAATTCATCTATTTGTCCTTAATTGCTTACTTTATTTACAACAATTCTTATTTTAATACAATTATCACTATTAAATTTAGTTTAAAGTCATATTTCATCTTTGCCTTCTAATATTTTTATCTTTTATCAAAATTATACTTAAGTATCCATCCTTTGTCAAATTTGCATTTAAGTCCTTAATTTTTATCAAACTAACATTTAGATCTCATCTTTTATCCATATGACATCTATGTCCTATCTTTTATCAAAATGAAATTTATATAATTTCTTTTACCAATTTGACATTTATGTCCCAATTTTTATCATAATTACCATTTCACCCCTAATTTCTCCTTTTTAAGAATTTTCACCTTATTTTTATATTTTTAACCTATAAATTACTTGTTCTTTTATTTTAGTCCTTAAATTCAAATCTTTTACCAAAATTATAGTTTTGTTCCTATTTTCTCAAATTTTTCATTATATTATGATTTTGCCCTCTATTTACCAAATTTATTCCATTTTCCCTTTCTCACTATAAGTTCATCCTTTTTTTTTACCATTTTACTCTTAATTACTCATTTTACCATAATTATTCCATTATTAATCTTTAACTTTTGTATTTGTCCATTATTTACCATTTTTTAATATTATCACCATTATTTCAATTTCACCCCTAGTCACTTTTATAGTAACAAAAACCCTCGAGTTGGACATATGGGATGTAGGCCAATATATCCAATAAAACTTGAGGTGACCACATAGAGCACCAATGCCTCAATTAGCATCATACTATCTCTCTTTTTTTCTTTTTCTCATTTTTATCATCTTTTCTCATACTCATGGTGTGGAACCACTTTTAATCCATTATTGCGAGTTGCCATGACCACTACTGCGGTGAATGTCCCTATGGCTAGCCATATGCATCCTATACCTCTAGCTTCGCTATTAAATATTAATGGCAAAACTATTCTCATCCTATTCACATAAAGTATGCAACATATTCATAATTTTTCACATTTCCATATTATATTTCAATCACATATCATATAATATACATCATTATCTCTCATTCATCATGTAATTTTATTTTCATGATTTGAATCATCATAATCTTATCAATTTAATCACGCATACCATTTGACCACTATTAGTAACACATTTTCCATATTTCTTTTCATGCCATTTTTAATCCTCATCATATTCTGAAGGTTTAAATCATGTATATTAAACATTTCTTCATGATTTCCATCATTAATTCTCTTATCCAATCATGCTTTATCACTCGACCACACCATGCCACATACATATCAAGATTGTTTAGTTCACAAGCATATTTCTATCATGTTCTCAAGGTCTAATTTACATGTATCTAACATTATTTCATTATTTCTATCATTCATTCCTTTATAATTCTATAATTTTTTATTTAGCCATCACCAGATCAAATACATTCATATTTTTTTTATTTCATCAAATGCATTTCTACCACATTTTTCATTCATTTAAAACAAATTTCTAACCTTAAATCAATTTAATTATTTATCTAACTTTAATTTCATTTATTTACATAATAGGTCCCATAACTAATATGCATTTTTAATCATATATTCATACATTTAACATCATATCTATCATTATTTAACATCTAATTACATTAATCTACCATTCATTTAAATTAAAGCTAACATTACTTAATTTATCTTTAAGGAACATAATAGGTTCCCAAACCATTTTCATGTTTCTAATCATTCTTTTATACAATTTTTCAAGCCAATTCCACTATTTAACACTTAATTTCACTAATCTACCTTCAATTTAATTTTAAACACCATTTACACCAAAAGCTTTAAAACACACATAAACTAGGTTTACATGAAATTAGTTAGTTAAGGTATCCATTTACCTATTTTCTAACTTGTATCCATAATTTCTCTTTATTTTTTTATCTTTTCCTTTCATTTTCTCATTGATTCCACTTGATTCTTCTTGAATTTATAACATGGATAAATCTCTCTTTGCTTCTTTTCCTTAATTTTTCTTCATCTATAATTTAAATTGAAATGTAAATCTCTACATCAAATTCTACCTAAAAATCCATTAAAATCATTAAAATATCACTAAATTAACTTTCTTAAATTTTTCTCCAAATCTTTTTCTTTATAATTCTATCCACTTAAATTGAGTTTTAGAGATGGCTAGAGATAGAATTAGGGCCTTAGAATTATTAAAAGTGAAAGATTAGGTAGGATTACATAAAGGAAGGATGAAAAAAATGGAGGAAATAGGAAGCTATGGGGGATGGCTAGAGAAAGGGAGAAAATAGAGGATTTCTCTAGAGAAATTTGATTTTTAAGCCTTATATACCAATGTCAATTAGGCCAAATTAGGATTAACCACTTTGGTCTAACGAATTTTCCCAAATTCACTTAAATAATTCTTATTTTACCGTAATTATTTTTCTACCATTTTCCTTTCTCAACTTCTCATAAAAATAGGTTTATGATGCAAGAAAAATAATTATTAGGCTATATAAATATTTTTGGGTCAATTAGATACTATTTTTTTATCCGGTAAAATTTTACCAGTTTGAAAACTTATATTTCAAAACCACCATAAAATTAATTTTCCAAGTGAATTCATATTTTTCGATAGTTTTTCAGAGGTCTCTAGCATTATTTTTAAACCTAGAGCCAATTTTACTAGTCTAAAACCCAAAAATTTAAAATGGATAAAAAAATTATTTTTCACACCCAAAATTTAATTAGGAATATTTTATGCAAATAGAATAATCTTCAAAGGGTTGTGGAATATTTTTAAGCTAGTCAAAGTTTAGCCAAACCCTATTTTACGATCCAGGAAAAAATTCTTTAGTATATATTTTAAAGGCCTATCCAACCTCAATGTATAGCACTGGACACGGTTTAATTTGTACTTTCTAATGGTTCAATACATATACTTTCCAAGGATGCAACTCAGAGGCTTTTTAGAAGGTCACCCATCTTAGTACTACTCTCATTCAAGCTTGTTTAACTTTAGAATTTTGATAGAATCTAGTCCATTAATGCTGATATAATCACAACCAGTATCACTCTAGTATCACTATTCATGGCTTAAGAAATAATATATATATATATATATATATAATGCTTGAGTAAACTAATAAAAATAGTTGAATTCATGGCTTTAGAATTTAAGCTAAGCTAGGGTATATGTTAGATGCTTATTGTAAGGGTTTTATCTTGATTATGCATTTTGAATGTTGTAAATAAAGCTTAGAACCTTTTCTACAAGGGTGTGAAATTTCAATCAACCTGATTGAGATGACTAGTGCAGCAGCCAAGTCATTAGTGCACTATTAATCTAAAAGCTTTTAACCTAGCTAAGGTTAAATTCAGTTCAGCAAGGTCACTTGTGTAGCTTCAGTGCAGAAGCTTTCAACTCGGCTAAGAAAAATCCAGTTTAGTTGGGTCACCTTTGTTCTCTGCTTATTCCATTTGCAATACTTGTTTTTACACTATTAACTTGTTTCTAATGCTTCTAAAATTATATAAAATCATTGGTAAACTATGTGTAAACTCATAATGGGTATCAATGGATGCTTTAATCTTAAATTCCATTGAGAGTCAATGTAACAATTCTAAAGATATATCTTTTTACCAATGAATTAATGAGTTTATATATATATATATATATATATATATATATATATATATATATTTCTTTTAGTCCAAATTTTGAATAAATGATAATGTTGATACTAAATCCTCTGATATTTGAGCATGCTCATAACAGTAAGATATCTTCTAAATGTGGTGCTATAGCACCTTCTACACTATAATTTTAGTTTGAAACCTCTTCTGTTTAATACTTATAGAGAGTATTTTATGCCATATCCATGATTCAAGCTTAAGCGTTGTTAGACTAAAGGTCATTAACTTGAAATGTTCTAAAGTCTAATTTATTTTTTTTAACTAATGACATTATACCTGAGAAGTGCATAAAATTATAAAGTAAGACTAGAAATTCTCTTGGTGTTTTATTATATAGCTATGGATTGGTCTTAGTTATGTATATTACTTTAGTGGTTATCGATACTTGGTTTTACATTGTTGTAGAGAAGCAAGTTTTGGGAGGTTGAAACAATTGCATTGGCCAAAGTTTTATTGCGTTAGCATTGGTCCTAGCATAGAGTTTTTGTTCTTCCCCTTGAATGTTATTTTGGGTAAAAAAAAAAGAAATTTTGTATACACTTAGGTCCTTCATTTTCTAAGTATACCTCTTATACATATATGTTTTATGTTTAAGATTATTATCTCCCTCTTACATATATGTTTCATATATATAATTAAATATTCTCCAATTTCTTCTTTGCTTAGTGATTATTATGAACAATTGCTTAATAAAAGGGTTTGTTGGCGTGTGTCTTATGTTCTTTTGGTGGTATATGGGAGTTTTAATTTTAATAGTATCAGAACACAATTTAGGAGATTCTAGCCTATTAGTGTTTATAAAAAATTCTATATGTCTATTATAAGTTATGTCTCCCTTAATGTGGTTGTTCTTATTTATTATAGTACGAAGTATAGGATAAAGGGATTTTAAGAAGTAGTTAAAGAAATTGGTAGTCACAACCATCGGCATTAAACTCATTTTGGACATCTAGAGTTGATGCTTAACCTTCGACTTTAGGTGAGACATTGTTAAAATTGACTCAAGATAGGACTTTAGTAATTCATCGGTTAATTAAACCAAAAGCTCCTATTGGTTTTCTATGAAAACATTTAGCTGAGGAGTTTATGGGAACCTCAACGGATGAATTTGATAAAGCTAAGTATTGGTTAAAGAGAACTACAAGGGTATTAAAAGAGATAAAATGCTCTCTTGACCAAATGGCGTATTGTGTAGTTTCTTTACTTTAGGGTCTTGCGTATGATTTGTGGAAACTTGTTCAAAAACACCCTTAGCTTCCTAACCCGATAACTTAGAGCTTTTTCATTCAAAAATCTAAAAAGAGGTATATCACAGTAGTGTATAAGGATGAAAAGTGGAAGCAGTCATCTTAGCATGCATGCTTTTGAGTTTATTCTAGTAGGAGCTTTTCGATGTCATTAATTTAAGGAAGGTTTAAATGATTTAATTCAAGAGCATCTGGTGGTTGTTACTTCTCTGCAATAAGTAAGTTACTATTTATTGGTGCAGACTACAATAAAGGTGGAAAAGTTCGAGTTGACAAAAGGAGAAAGAGCTCAAAGAACAGGATTGATGGGTAGGGGTGCCTTTTCAAGAAAAAGAAATCAAAAAGAGTTTTTGGTAGGGCAAGTATCTGTATCTAGAGGTAGGCATTGGGGTCTTTTAACACCCAGTGCCTCTGGTAGGGAATACTCTTCGAGATGGGGTTCTAGTGCTTTTGAATACCTTTACTCTTTAAAGAATCAGTAGGGTGCATATTAATGGATCACTACAAGAAAAATGATTTTTTAACGACTAAAATTTAGGAAATGGAAGAAAATCTGATTGTAAAAATATATAAATAATGAAGGGAATTTAATTTGATCATTATACTATAAGAAAATTCTTAATTAGCAATGGAATTTATTTCTGTTGGTAATTAGCAATAGAATTTGATTAGCAATGGACTTTGATTTCCATCACTAAAATCATTGGGATTTTTCATCTTTAAAGATGGGAATGGAAAATTGTTGTTTTTCATTGTTAAAAATGGAGGGAACTATTAGCACCAAAAATTTATGATGGAATTGCATTTTTGTTTGTAAATTACCAACAAAATTCTATTTTTATTGGTAAATTAGAGGCATTTAAGTATTTTTCATAGTTGTTGCAAATAAAAAAAACCTAATATGCCTCTGCTTCCCTCTTCTCCCCCTCTTCATTGGCTATCTCCCTCTCCCTCTCCTTCCCTCATTGTGATCTACCTTTCCCATACCCCTCACTATAGTTCTTATATCGCCCCCTCTTTTATGATTTCAAAGGGAAATATGTTGGTAATCTATTCCTATTTCCCTTTCTTTTAAGATATAATCTTCATTTTCATATGTTCTTTTGATTTTAGTTTAATTCATTTCATTTATCTAGATCTGCCATTGAGAAAGTATTACTACTTTTATTATAATTCATTTTATGCTTAGTGATTTCATTTTTTTCAATCATAATTTTGTTGTATTATGATATGATCAAAATTTGAATATATTTAGGTAGATCTACTTGTTTGCTACTTTTTTTGTTTCTTCATGTTTAATTGATATTTACTATTTGATTTGGTTTAACAAAATTTATAGTTTGAAGAGTAGTAATAAATTATATAATGTAGATCTTAGTCAATGTTGTAATTAACTAGTTCTCTAGTTATTTGGTTTGCCACTCTATTCAAATTTACATCAAAATAGGATTCGATGTATAATAAACACTTTTTAAACTATTTACTTTAGCCTGATTGCTTTAATTGCTTCATAATATGTGATGATATGATTAAATTGTATTTAGCCCTATTTATTTCTTTTTGATTTATAGGTTTTTTTGTGCATATGTTGAATGTTATTTTTATTCTGGATTTTGCTTATGATGGACAAGAAATGGTTTCATTAATTTACATCATATAGCTATGTTGTTGTGGGATATATATATACACACACACACACACACACACACACACACACACACACACACACACACACACACATACATACATGGTTTCATTTTGGTATCATCTATGAGATCCTAAGATTTATACTATTTAGTTGCTTTAAGTTACTATTTAAAGGCTTGTTTGTTGCATAAATTTACTTGTTAACTGTGATGATGTATAATTAAATTCTCTTACCCTTTATAGATGAGCTTTAAATTCCTCCCCTCACTATAATGATGTCTAATTAAATTCTCTCGCCCTTTGTAGATGAGCTTTTATAGATAATTTTAAAAGCAATTTAACCAACTTCAACAGCTTCAAGATAAAAGTAATCTAGATTTTGTGGTTGAAGTTATATCTCTTTTCTTTTAAGACTTTGAAAGGTTTCTTAATAAACTTGCCAAAGCTCTGTGAAATTTTTTTCATTTTTTATAATCAATTTAATTACCACTCTACACACACACACACACACACACACACACATTTTAAAATGCATTTTTTCTCATATTGCATATATAAACATCAACCAAGTGTTGATTACAAAAAAATTGATGCACATATTCATCAACTGAAGGGTAGCAACCCTAGGTAATATATATATATATATATATATATATATATATATATATATATATATATATATATATATATATATATATATATATATATATATATATATATATATATATATATATATATATATATATATATATGGTTTTCTTTCTCTTGTCATTATTTTCTTCTTTTTTTCCCTTTAATTTTGCCATTGATGGATCATTCTCTAGCTTAAATATTTAAAAATTTACATCTGTAAAATTTAATAGCAAGGTTATTTGCATTTCTTAACATTTTTTCATAGTTGTTGTGTACTATGAATTATTTAATTTGTAATAGTTTATCTAATTACAATATGGTAAGGATAGGATATCATTTGGTGGATGCTAACTTAAGGAATTAGTTATTTAATGCAATAAGTCTCCATGTATGACAATTTTCCTTTTTCTCTTCTTTCAATTTTTTATTCTTCTTTTGGAATTTATGATGTCCACCAAGGCATAGTTATTTACCATTAAGAATATTTGGTTTATTAATTTGGGACCTTATTGTTTTCATAAGATAACTAAAGAAAAATTTGTTAAAAAACTTGTGCAAGTTTTTTTATTTACTGCTCTATGGTGAGCAGAAGCCAAAAGTGCATGAAACATTAACTAATTTTATTTTATTTTTAAATACTTAATCCGTTTCTTTTCTACTTTAAGAAGGATGTCAGGAAATAGAAGTTTATAGTTTTAGGTTTGGTTTGCTAAAATTTTCTATGATTTAATTATTTAATTTCATTTCTCAACACTATTTAGCTAGTGCAACAGTGGGCATCCTTTTTGTCATTTAGCAAGTGCAATATTTTAAGTCTTGAGTATGTGTGAATAATGACTTCTTACTAGCTACACTTAAAATAGCTACTTGGTGGCAGCATATTTAAAGATAATATATATTTTCTTTAAATTTGGAAATGAATGACTGATTCTATCAACTTTATAGGGATGTGAAGATATGGTTATTTTTCTTTTTGTCCTTCTACCATCATTTGGTTTTATTACTTGGATGTATTTGGATCATTAGGTGGCCATGTCTCATCTGGATCACGTTTCCTTTGATAATTTTGTTTAGTATTTCAAGAAAATATGGGAGAGACTATACGTCATCTTTTAATCATACAATTTAATATGACATGTCATCTTCTAATCATTTATTTTTATTCAGGTTAAGCTACCAGTGGATCAATAGACTAGTTACCCTTGCACTTTGTGCTGCTATACTTATGCCTGAATTCCTTTAAGGTGAATACTTGTTGTATAAATCACCATATTTCTATTAATGCACGATTATATACTTATTTGGTTTTGAAGTTAATTGGTTCTAGATTATTGGTGAACATACACCTAGAAACATCATGTTTAAATAGCATAATAATACTTTGACAATATGTTAGTGTTTATGCCTTAGGCCATACATTTGGTTCTTTATGTAATGTCAGATTTTATTTTATTAAATTTAATTTTCTTCATGTTATTATATTTTGGAATGTTAGAATATAATAATATTTATAAACAACAATTTAATGTTATTTTGACTATCCTTAGTTATTTATCATTAAATGAATAATATTAAATAAAACTAGTACGAGTTTGATTGATAATCATGGGATGATTATATATTGTGATATAAATCAAACTTGTAGGTACTAATTGGAGAATAGAGTACTAGATTGATCCACTATGAGATACTACATGGGTTAATGTCATTAGTGATCTCATAATAGTTATATTATTTATCTTTAGACCTGAGATTATCATAGTATCCTTCATTAGAAACATTATGTTTTGATATAACTAAACATTATCTTTAATTGGATAATAATAAACATTATGATTGGACATAATGACAATCTTGTAGAGGATAGTGAATAATGAAGAAGGAATTTGTCCTTTTTATGATAGAGATATCCATTAGGCCTTTCGATAAGTAGGATGAGAAATGCATGGCCATGCTTAAATGAATTAATTGAGCGATTAATGTCATTTGATATTATTAGTCTACTTAGTGATCAAGAAATTATATGTTTAAACTATATAAGTTTGACATGGATCATGACTTATGTTCATAATTAGAATGAAGATTAATTAATTTTTTAAGCTTGCAAACCTTATTAGGATGCTTGGGATTGACAAAACCCTCAGGCTGTGTCATATACACATCCTCAAGTAGATTTCCATTGAGGAAAGCAGTTTTGACATCCATTTGCCATATTTCATAGTCATGATATGCAGCTATGAAAAGCAAGATCCTAATGGACTTGGGCATGACTATAGGTAAAAAGGTCTCATTATAGTCTACACCACGAGTTTGTAGAAAACCTTTTGCTACTAGTCTACCTTTGTAGGTCTTGTCAGCTTTGAGTTTAAATAGCCACTTGCATTCAATTACCTTAGCACCTTCCGGTGGATCAACCAAGGTCCAAACCTGGTTATCGTACATTGATTGCATCTCGGATTTTATTGTTTTAAGCTAATTTTCTGAGTCAGGGCTCTCAATAGCTTCTCGGTAGGTAGTTGGATCCTCACGATTCACTAACTCAATAGTGTCACTATCAGTGATTAGACATCCGTATCTCTTAATCTCCTGATGAACCCTACCAGACCTTTTAGGTTCTTGTGTAATAGGTTCTTGTTCCACAACTGGTTGTGAACTTGATCCCATTTCCAACTCATCCTCTACAGGAGTTTGTGGCACTTGAATTTCTCCAAGTTTTACTTTACTCCCATTGTCTTTCTTGAGAAGGAATTCCTTTTCCAAGAAAAAAACCTTGTGAGCGATAAATACTTTGTTCTCGGCTTGTGAGTAAAAGTAGTACCCCTTTTTTTCTTTGTGATAACCCACAAATAAGCATACAGTAGATTTGGACTCTAGTTTGTCAGATGTTAATTTCTTAACATGTGCTTCACAACCCCAAATCCTGAGATATGACATATTGGGTTCTTTCTCAGTCCATACCTCGTATGGTGTCTTCTCAACTGCTTTAGTTAGAGTACGATTCAGTAGAAATGCAACAGTTTCTAATGCATAACCCCCAAAAGAGATAGGAAGATTAGCTTGACTCATCATCGATCGAACCATGTCCAATAAAGTTCGATTTCTCCTTTTGGACACACCATTCCATTGTGGTGTTCCAGGAGGAGTGAGCTGTGAAATAATTCCACACTCCTTTAGATGACCTACAAACTCTTAGCTTAAGTATTTGCCACCTCGATCTGATCGAATGGCTTTTATACTTTTGCCAAGTTGGTTTTCTACTTCATTCTTAAACTCTTTGAATTTTTCAAAAGCTTCATACTTGTGTTTCATTAGATAGACATAGCCATATCTACTGAAGTCATCTGTGAATGTCACGAAGTAATTAAAACCACTTCTAGCCTGTGTACTTAATGGTCCACATACATCAGTGTGTATTAGTTCCAATAAGTCACTAGTCCTCTCACCTTTCTTGTTAAAAGGACTCTTTGTTATCTTTCCATGCAAACATGGCTCGCATGTGTCATAAGATTCTAAGTAGAATGACCCAAGCACTCCAGATTTATGGAGTTTTGAAATGTATTTTTCATTTGCATGTCGTAAATGAAATGCCAGAAGTAAGTAGGGTTCAATTCATTTGATTTAACCCTCTTTTTATTAATGTTGGATATGGACTCTTTGTTTTGCAGATTAAGGATATAAAGGCCATTTTGTAACTTGCCATTGCCATATAAAATGCCTTGGCGGCGAATATGAATATTGCCATTATTAATAACAAAATCAAATCCATCCATATCCAAACAAGAAACTGAAATAATGTTTTTGGTCATAGCAGGCACATAATAATAATTTTTCAAATCTAAACAAAGTTCGAAAGGTAAAGTGAGTTGATAGTTGCCTATCTCCATGGCAGAAACTCGTGCTCTATTCCCCACATGGAGGTCCACTTAATTCTTCCCAAGTAACCACCTATTTCTTAACCCCTGCACATTTGAACAAATGTAAGAACCACAACTAGTATCCAATACCCAAGTGGTAGAAATAGAAAGGTTAATTTCAACAACAAAAATACCAGAACTGGATGCCTTGGCTCCATTCTTCTTTTGTTCTTCCTTGAAGAGAGCGTAATTCTTCCTCCAATGCCCTAACTTATTGCAATAGAAGCATGTGCTCTCGCTCTCCTTGAGCTTTTATGCCTTGGGCTTAGGTTGGGCCTGAGGTGCACTCCCACTAGACTTAGGCTGAGCCAGGTCATACTTGGATTTTGCCTTTCCCTCCCTTTTCCCTTAGTGGGTCCTTTCTTAATGTCCCCTTGATCCATAAGTATGGGATTAGTCTTTTGAATGTTCTCTTCACCATTCTTAAGCATCCCATAAAGCTCGGTGACTGTCTTGTTCATTGCATGTATATTATAATTCATGACAAATGGATCATAATCATTAGTCAATGAACCTAAGATCAAGTCAGTGGCCAATTCCTTTGGGAATTATACCTCAAGTTTCTCAAGAGTATTAAGATAACCTTTCATCTTGAGTACATGAGTACTAACGGGAGTACCCGCAACCATCTTACAAGAAATCAAGGCCTTTGTTGTCACGAGCCTCCCGTGACGATCTTGCTCTTAGAACACTCCTTGAGGTGCACCATGATCGTATAAGCCTCTTAGTCCATGAATTGTTTTTGCAAATCAAGCACCATAGTGGCCAGTATCAGATAGGTCTCATCATTAGAGTCGCTCTTCTTAGTCTCAAAAGTTTCCTTTTGAACTACAGAGGTGTTCCTAGCAGGTTCTTCGGGCAAGGGTGCATCCAAAACATACAACTTCTTCTCTTTCTTGAGAATTATTCTCATGTTTTAAGACCAGTCTATGAAATTGGTGCCATTCAATTTGTCCTTTTCTAGGACCGATCACAATGAAAATTTATTGTTTGAAGATGCCATTTTTCAATCTACAATAGTAAAACTTAGCAAGATTAAATGAGGTCTTATTATAATCCCACAAACCAAATTAATATCCCTTTTAATAATTCGCGTTAGTGATTTAATTTGGGCTAAGATCCACTTTTCACAATAAATCATTAGTTAAGCTGAGCTTACACACCTAAAGAGTTAAGTTACTTAGGTAGGAAAACTTCAATCATGTCTTGCACATGACTCTTGGATCAAATGGGCTAACATCTTAAGATGTTATAGCACAAACCCATTTATTAGTTGCCTAGGTCCAAGCATCCCTTTCCTTGTTAAGTCCAACCTACATTCACAACCCATGCCTCACAAAGATAATCGGACGCATCTAGGACTCCTAGTTTACGTGACTGATGATCGATGCCTTGACATGTTTCGAATTAGGAAGGCAACTTTATGACTTACTATTTTAGGGATTCATTTTATTACGACTTACATGGCATATGCTTTGTCATCCATTAATAGCATGCATATATATATAATTTCATAAAGTAAAGCATGACAAACATAGGCCTAAGAACCTACAACTAAGATTCTATACTATTACACAAGAATCTTCAAGTTGGGCTTCTCCACTCCAGTGGGCTTTGTCTTGATTTACAAAGTCTTCAAATAAATTCTATACTAAGAAATAAATCTTCAAGTTGGGCTTCTCCATGCCATATTTAATTACATAACCCAGGGCCCATGAATACACCATGTATATCCATTCATCACACAAACAAGCAAATAAATATACATAACATTCATAGATAAAACAAAAGTCCAATATTAATTAATTTAGCCAAGCCCGTTAATGGAAATTGTGTACTTGAACTTTTAAGAGAAGACCTCGCGATGGGCCTGGGCCGAAGCCTAATGGGCTAAATCCCTTTATTGAATAAGTTCTCTTAAAAGCCCAAAATACAAACTAGTTAGATTTATGCTATAAATCAACTCTAGTATAATTTTCAATTTTACCATTTTTAATATTATATCATACAGCCCATAAATATTAAAAATATATATAATATGAACCAACATGAATTAAACAAAAATTCATGAAGAACATATGTCATACATGGCATATATACTAAAATAAACAAACAATAATGAAACTAGTTGTTTAATGCTCATATAATGCCACAAACAATGCATAAACACTTATGAGCTATTTAATAAATTAAATAAGGTCATAAACATTGATTTAAGGGTCTGTTCAGATATGATCTAAATGTGTTTTTTCCATTTAAATCAAAACATAACAAACAAGGTCGATTAAACATGGAACAAACACAAACTAGTCATTGTTTTAAGTGATTTTAAAATTAATCAATTAAATTGTCATGGACCAGAATTAAAACCATTTTTAAAACATGTCCAGTCCTTTTATTAATCTCTAAAAATAACTTACAAATATTCCAAACATGTTTTTACTTTTAATTTTGAAAATTAGTTGTTAAACAAACACATATCATGCAAACTAGCACCTAGTTTCAAGATTAACATGCACGGTCAGGTATGTATAATTAAAATCGACCATGAACAGCTCTAAGAATATCTTAGGATAGTATATTAACATGTCATAATAATTATAATACCTAAATAATCATTTAAAATCGTTTTTACACTAAAACAATACAAAAAACTCAAAACTGAAAATTTCATCATTGTGGTTTTATGCAATAATGATTTTTAAATCAATATTTAATGCATCTAAGGCACTAAAATAAGCATGGTTAGGCTCTAATACGACTGAAGGGATATCACATGGCATGTACATGATGATCACGCAGCGGAAAAATTAAAAATTTAGATCATACATGCCACGTAATATGCAACAACAAATCAAATCATGCAATTTTAGGGTTTTGAAAAACTTACAACCTTAGATGCACTTCAAAACTTGATTTTAATGATGAACAGCAAATAAGATGGACTTATATGCCTTATATCTTGGTCACCAATGCTAAAAGAGATGCCTTTACGCCACTCCTCTCTATACTCACACACACACTAGCTCCAATCTTTTAGTATTAAATCCTAAATTGTATTTAAATCAAAATTAATCCCTCTTAAGTGTTTTATTTTGATTTAAATACAATTTAGGATTTAATACTCAATTATATTAATTACCCTAAGATAATTAATTAATTAAAATTAAATCTTGTGCATGCCGAATGTTTCTCTCATGGACCAACTAAAAAACCTGATTAAAAGATTTGCCTTAAATAGCTAGTTGTTTAAGGCAAAAACTATTTTTATAGATTTGCCTTAAATAGCTAGCTGTTTAAGGCAAAAACATATTTATGAGAAATCAATCCAATTAGTAATTTTAATACCCATTACATACATTAATTTGACTTTAAATAAAAGCCCAAATTAATGCCAATACACTATTTAAATATTTTAAGCCTAATGTTTTGTGTGCGATCCTATAGGTCCATTTAATATTGGCAATGAATTAATAAATTAATTCAAAGGCTATTTATATTCTCTAGCAAGATATTATAACATTCCAATTAAATGAAAATGCAAATGACATTTAGTGACCTAATGCAATTTTGCATAGTCCCTTACCCTTAAATATCAGAATTAATATAAGGCATGGAACTAGTCATCCTTATATATACTAATTCCTTTCTTGATATTCCAGTGACAATGAACTCTCAGATAAATAATGATTACTCATTATTTCATCTCGGTATGGCCATACACTTTTCAGTTCACTGATCAAGTGGCCGATGATATTTTCTCTCTTATTGAGAGGGGTAATCCCTTCACTTCTCTCATGCTTTCTAACATGAATTAGTGCATACCCAAGCATACCCATACTTGTCACCTTGTTACGAGTACGTTAGGTGTATGTCAACATACATAGTAATTCATAAAGAGTTTCATAGAGATTTTAGGTCTAAGGACTCCGATGCAAAACTTGCACATGAGAAACACTTATGACTTGTACCATGTAGTGTTCTCATGAATGGATCAAATCCAGATACCATGTTCTAGACATGTATCTATGATCTCTGATTGACACTTTTATCCTTATGATCCTTAAGACAGAACTCATCTTATCAGAGAGAGCATACTAGTCTTAGTTCATTTGTTATTCCCATAATAATGACTAACTAGGAATATTTAGAATGAAGTCTCTATTGTTTCAAGGTCTTACAACCATGTGCCTCACACATGATAACTTAAACTGAAACAACATTCTTGGATAGTTCTATCAATTGACATGCACAGGAATACAATAGATAAAACAATTGCCTCATTTATTAACTTAAGTGTTTTATAACAATGCATTGGGGCTAGGGCTTACACTAACAATCTCCCACTAGCACTAGTCCCAATTGGGCATAGCCCTAAAACCGAATGCTCTCAAATGAGCTTTGTGCAGATTTAGACGCAACTATTTCGTCAAAGGATTTGCTACATTGTTTTCACTTGCTATCTTGCTAATCTTGACGTCCCTACGATCAATGATCTCTCTGATCAGGTGGTACCTCCTGAGTATGTGTTTGGATTTCTGGTGTGATCGGGGCACCTTGGCCTGTGCGATGGCCCCATTATTATCACAAAAAATTTCTAATGGATCTAAGTTGCTTGGGACCACTCCTAATCTATAAATGAAATTTCTAATCCAAATAGCTTTATTTGTAGCTTCACTTACTGCAATATACTCGATTCTGTATTTGAGTCGGCAACGGTCTCTTGCTTTGAGCTTCTCCAGTTGACAACACTACCATTCAAAACAAAAACAAAACTAGATTACGATCTTAAGTCCTAAGTCCTGGTTTGAAAAGCAGCATCGACATAACCTTATATGACAAGCTCTTCTTGACCACCATACACTAAGAAGTGATTCTTAGTCCTTCGCAGGTACTTTAGAATCCCCTTTACAGTAGACCAGTGTTTTTCACCAGGGTCTTGCTAAAACCTATCTGTTATACTCAATGCATGAGCAGCATCCAACCTAGTACATATTATAACGTACATGATAGATCTAATAACAGATGCATATGGGATTCTACTCATGTTGTCCCTCTCCTCTTTGGTTTTAGGACACTGTTCTTTAGTCAAAGGAACTCTCAAAGCCAAAGGTATGTACCCTTTCTTTGAGTCTCCCATACTAAAATTCTTTAGTACTTTGTTTATGTACTTTTCTTGACTTAGTCCCAAAAGTCGATTCGATCTATCTTTATAGATTCGATCTATCTCTTACTGAAATCTGTTAATCAGGTTTTTTTGCCTTAAACAGCTAGCTATTTAAGGTAAATTTGGTAAACAGTTGGTCTATGAGAGAAACATTCGACATGCACAAGGTTTAATTTTAATTAACTAATTATCTTAGGGTAATTAATGTAATTGAGTATTAAATCCTAAATTGTATTTAAATCAAAATAAAACACTTAAGAGGGAGATAATGTGACCGAAAATTCAAGGAAAAATCCTAGTAAATTTCGGCAACTATTAATCCCTAATGAAGTGGTTGATTTTTGATTAAATGACTAATGCCATTTGAATTTGAAACCTAAGAAAATTTGAATCAATTTAAATCACTTAATTAGGAAGTGATGGAGGCTGAAAAATATTCATTATTCAAAGGGGATTTTGACATTCACATCTTTCCTAAATTAATGATATAAATTGATTAATTCTTTTGACCTATGTGATAATTTCTCTTTAGTGCTACCACTCTCAAAAGAAAGAATTCTTTCTTCATCTCTTGTGTTCTTGGGCAGCAATAGCAACCTAAAAAAAGAACAAGATAAGATCTTATGGCTTCAAACCAATCCCATTACCAAATACTAAAAGATTAGAGCTAGCACTCTTATTTTAAGCCATCCTTGCTAGTGTGTGTGTGGCATAGAGAGAAGTGGCATAAAGGTAGCTCTTTTGGCGTTGGTGATCAAGATCTAAGGCATATAAGTCCATCTTATTTGCTGGTCACCATCAAAATCAAGTTTTGAAGTGCATCTAAGGTTGTAAGTTTTTCAAAACCCTAAAATTGTATGATTCGATTTGTTTTCGCATATTACATGGCATGTATGATCTAAAATTTTAATTTTTCCGTTGCGTGATTATCATGTACATGCCATGTGATATCCCTTCAAAGATATCATGCAACAAAGGGATTATAACATGTTCTATGAGGTTAAATTGAATTATCAATATTTGTATTATTTGGGTAGTCGTAATATCTAACTTGAGGCCGTTTATGACTTGTGGACCCATGATGGGACTGGGATCCATAGCCAATATAATATAAACCTATTAGGTTGTACACATAGAATGTGATGAATGGACTAAGGGTTAATTCAGGCATTTCGAATTTTATTTTATGACAAATTAAAATTCAAAATAAATATTAATTAGGATTAATATTATAATTTTGTTTTAAATAAAAAATAAAGTATTTCATATTTAATAAGAAATATAGGCTTGAAATTCTCTCTTTTAATCAGGGTTAGGCCAACTATATATATATATATGGTTGATAACCCTAACACAAACATCTAAGAGGGTGAGCCATCACTTTGAGAAAATGAAGAGAGAAATTCATTTTCTGTAACCCTAGCCGCCAAAGAAGGGAGCTAGCACCCCAGGTGAATTCGTTCCTAACGTTCGAGTGTGGATACCCGTAGAGGGTGTTTGTTTCATTTTCAAGCATCATAATTCCCTTTTATAGTCTATTAAATCATAATGATCATTAATTTACCTAAACAATAGCTGTTTAATACAATTGCTCCAATACAAAACAACTTAAATCCTTACTATATGGTATGACCAAAACTTCTAGAATAAAAGTTAAAACAATACTATATCCACATGCATGGTAACCATACTTTCCAAATCTCCAATCTATACAATGACCAATTTGCTTATCCTTACATTATTTAATTCACATCCATATGTTTTTGCCCTTGAATGTATATAAATATATATGTATATACATATATCAAGATTGAGTAATTGAGGGAATATATTGCTTATAATGTACTAAAAACTATACCAAAACAAGTTCATCGGAGTATACATCAAGGTTGGGGTTTAAAACACAATAAGCAAAATGGAGTGGGCAAGCCGTGAGAAACCACTCGGCTGAGTGGTCAGTCCACTCGACTAAGTGGCTAAACCACTTGGTCGAGTGATGTTCCTTAGCCCTGAGTGCCAAAAATAGCCATCCATCTTCTTTTTCCAGCTCCTCAAGTATGCTCATAACAACTCATTTACCAGCATTAATCCTCTAATCATCTAAATATTATCTGTCATTTAACATCCTTCATTCAATCTTAAATTACAATCCATTAAGTCATCACTTATTTCATGTATTTCAATTGAAATTCAGTGACAAGCAGTATATTAAATCCACCATCACAATAATAGCTTCATAAGCTAATAGCAACTCTTACATGTTATTAAAGATTTGCTAAGGATTCTCATAACACTTGACAATTAAATTAATCAAGCCTTGTAACAAACCTAAGAAAGAAAGATGCCATCACAATCCCATACATGCCATTCAATTTCAAACCTAGTTCTCGTACCTGAAATTTAAAGCCTTAAATCCTCCTTCAAAGCTCTTGATCTAGCTCATTAATTTTTTATTACTTCCTTTCCTTGCATAAGATAAGTTAATAAACATAATATCTTTAATTCCTTAAGTCTATAATTAAATCAAAGAAAGAATAGGAGAAATATCTAAAAGAGGAGGAGACATCATCACCTTTAAGGGATTAACTCATCAAGTCCTAAGTCAAGCACCTCTCCAATCCGAATCTAGAGAGAAAAAAGAGAGAGAGAAAGAGAGAGGGAAGATGAGGTTTGATCTCTCATTTTTCCTTGCTAGTCTCCACCACTCATCTCTCTTTCAATCTCTTCTCCAATAAGCTATTAAGAAGTTAGTGGGGTAATATCTCACTAATGGAATTTCCAAAATTAGCCTTATATATTTATGATGGAATATGACATGGTATGAAAATCATGATAGCACAGCGGAAAAACAAAAATTTTATCATGCATACCATACATATCCAAAACTAGGAACGAAAACATGCAATTTTAGAGTTTTGAAACTTACAACTTTAGATGCACTTCAAGACTTGATTTTGATGATGACCAGCAACTAAGATGAATTTATTTACCTTAGATCTTCACCACCAATGCCAAAGGAACAGCCTTTATGCCACTCCTCTCTATGTTCACACACACTTGCAAAGATAGCTTAAAATCGAGAGTGCTAGCTCTATATTTGTGTATTAGGCAATGGAATTGTTTGAAAAACACAAGAACTCTTCTTGTTCTTTCTTCTTTGGTTTCTATCTTAGTCACCTTCCATGAGAGAATTAAGAGCAAAAGGAATCTCTACAAATCCCACTCATCCTCTCATGGCCAAAAGAGAGAAGAAGAATAAAAGTGGCACCCACCATTATTCCTTTAATTCATTTAATATATATCACTTACTTTAGTCATGTGTGAGTGCCTTAAATTAGGTAGCAATTTCAGCCACTAACACTTAATAATTAAGAGATATATATTTTAATTTAAATTCTATTAGAATTTAAATTCAAATGGCATCATTTAGCTAATCAAAACAAACTTACTTAACTAAGGTAATTAGTTGCCAAATTTAACTAGGATTCCTAGTTTAAACTTTGGTTACTTTAATTCCCTCTCAAGTATTATATTTTGATTAAATATAATTTAGGATTTAATACTCAATTAACTTAATTATACATAGATAATTAATCAATTGAAATTAAACCTAACACATGCCAGTAAATTTCTCTCGTGACCAATTGTTAACAGTAAAAATCTGTTCACCCATTGCATGCATTAATTTGACTTCAAATAAAAGTCCAAATTAATTTCCAATACAATTTTAAGCCCAGTACTTTATGTGCGATCCTATAGGTCCATTTAATATTGGCAATGAATTAATAAAAATTAATTCAAAGGCTATATATATTCTCTAGCAAGATATTATAGCATTCCAAATTAAACGAAAATGCAAATGGCATTTAGTGACCTAATGCAATTTTGCATAGTCCCTTACCCATAAATATCAGAATTAATATAAGGCATGGAGCCAGTCATCCTTATATATATTAATTCCTTTCTTGATATTCCAGTGACACTGAACTCTCAGATAAATAATGATTACTCATTATTTCATCTCGGTATGGCCATACACTTCTCAGTTCACTGATCAAGTGGCCGATGATATTTTCTCTCATATCGAGAGGGGTAATCCCTTCACTTCTCTCATGCTCTCTAACATGAATCAATGCATACCCAATCATACCCGTACTTGTCACTCTGTTACGAGCACGTTAGGTGTATGTCAAAGTACACAGTAATTCATAAAGAGTTTCATAGAGATTTCAGGTCTAAGAACTCCGATACAAAACTTGCATATGAGAAACACTTATGACTTGTACCATGTAGTGTTCTCATGAGCGGATCGAATCCAGATACCATGTTCCTTAACATGTATCTATGATCTCTGATTGACACTCTTGTCCTAATGATCCGTAAGACAGGACTCATAGCATCAGAGAGAGCATACTAGTCTTAATTCATTTGTTATTCCCATAACAATGACTGACTAGGGATATTTAGAATGAAGTCTCATTTGTTTCAAGGTCTTACAATCCATGTGCCTCACACATGATAACTTAAACCGAAACGACACTCTTGGATAGTTTTATCAATTGATATGCACAGGAATATAATAGATAAAACAAATGCCTCATTATATTAATTTCAAGTGTTTCGTTACAATGCATTGGGGCTAGGGCTTACACTAACAATCTCCCACTAGCACTAGTCCCAATTGGGCATAGCCCTAAGACCGAACGCTCTCAAATGAGCTTCGTGCAGATTTGGACGTAACTGTTTCGTCAAAGGATCTGCTACATTGTCTTCACTTGCTATCTTGCTAACCTTGACGTCCCCACGATCAATGATTTCTCTGATCAAGTGGTACCTCCTGAGTATGTGTTTGGATTTCTGGTGTGACCGGGGCTCCTTTGCCTGTGCGATGGCCCCGTTGTTGTCACAGAAAATTTCTAATGGATCTAGGATGCTTGGGACCACTCCTAATCCATTAATGAAATTTTTAATCCAAACAGCCTCTTTTGCAGCCTCACTTGCTGCAATATACTCAGATTCTGTAGTTGAGTCGGCAACGGTTTCTTGCTTTGAGCTTCTCCAGCTGACAGCACCACCGTTCAAAACAAAAACAAACCCAGATTGCGATCTAGAATCCTGAGTGCTGGTCTGAAAAGCAGCATCGGCATAACCTTGTATGACGAGCTCTTCTTGACCACCATACACCAAGAAGTGATCCTTTGTCCTTCGCAGGTACTTAAGGATCCCTTTTACAGCAGACCAGTGCTTCTCACCAGGGTCTTGCTGAAACCTACTGGTTATACTCAGTGCATGAGCAACATCCAACCTAGTACATAACATAGCGTACATGATAGATCCAATAGCAGATGCATATGGGATTCTACTCATGTTGTCCCTTTCCTCTTTGGTTTTAGGGCACTGTTCTTTAGTCAAAGGAACTCCCAAAGCCAAAGGTATGTACCCTTTCTTTGAGTCTCCCATACTAAAACGCTTTAGTACTTTGTCTATGTACTTTTCTTGACTTAGTCCCAAAAGCCGATTCGATCTATCTCTATAGATTCGAATACCAAGTATTGTCTCGGCTTCACCTAAGTCTTTCATTGAGAAATATTTTCCCAACCATTGCTTAACCTTTTGCAATGTTGGAATGTCATTTCCAATGAGAAGGATGTCGTCCACATATAGGACTAGAAACACTACTATGCTCCCACTAACCTTCTTGTACACACAAGGCTCATCTTCGTTCTTGATGAAGTCAAAATCTTTGACTGCTTCATCAAAACGAAGATTCCAACTTCGGGATGCTTGCTTTAATCCATAAATGGATTTTTGAAGCTTGCAAACCTTCTTAGGATGCTTGGGATTGACAAAACCTTCAGGCTGTGTCATATACACATCCTCAAGTAAATTTCCGTTGAGGAAAGCAGTTTTGACATCCATTTGCCATATCTCATAATCATGATATGCAGCTATGGCAAGCAAGATCCTAATGGACTTGAGCATGACTACAGGCGAAAAGGTCTCGTCATAGTCTATACCATGAGTTTGTCGAAAACCTTTTGCTACTAGTCTACCTTTGTAGGTCTTATCAGCTTTTAGTTTGAATAACCACTTGCATTCAATTACCTTAGCACCTTCCGGTGGATCAACCAAGGTCCAAACCTGGTTATCGTACATTGATTGCATCTCGGATTTCATGGCTTCAAGCCAATTATCCGAGTCTGGGCTTTCAATAGCTTCTCGGTAGGTAGTAGGATCCTCACGATCTACTAACTCAATAGTGTCACTGTCAGTGATTAGAAATCCATATCTCTCAATCTCCTGACGTACCCTACCAGACCTTCTAGGTACTTGTGTAATGGGATCTTGTTCCACAACTTGTTGTGAACTTGATCCCACTTCCAACTCATCCTCTATAGGAGCTTGTGGCACTTGAATTTCTCCAAGTTCTACTTTACTCCCACTGTCTTTCTTGAGAAGGAACTCCTTTTCCAAGAAAACAGCCTTGCGAGCAACAAATACTTTGTTCTCGGCTTTTGAGTAAAAGTAGTATCCCTTTGTTTCTTTGGGATAACCCACAAACAAGCAGACAGTCGATTTGGACTCTAGTTTGTCAGATGTTAATTTCTTAACATGTGCTTCACAGCCCCAAATCTTGAGAAAAGACATATTGGGCTCTTTCCCAGTCCATACCTCGTATGGTGTCTTCTCAACTGCTTTAGTTGGAGTACGGTTCAATAGAAACGCAGCAGTTTCTAATGCATAACCCCAAAAAGAGATAGGAAGATTAGCTTGACTCATCATAGATCGAACCATGTCCAACAGAGTTCGATTTCTCCTTTCGGACACACCATTCCATTGCGGTGTTCCAGGAGGAGTGAGCTGTGAAATAATTCCACACTCTTTTAGATGATCATCAAACTCTTGGCTTAAGTATTCGCCACCTCGATCTGATCGAATGGCTTTTATACTTTTTCCAAGTTGGTTTTCTACTTCGTTCTTAAACTCTTTGAATTTCTCAAAAGTTTCAGACTTGTACTTCATTAGATAGACATAGCCATATCTACTGAAGTCGTCTGTGAAAGTCACGAAGTAGCTAAAACCACTTCTAGCTTGTGTACTTAATGGTCCACATACATCGGTATGTATTAGTTCCAATAAGCCATTAGTCCTTTCACCTTTCTTGTTAAAAGGACTCTTTGTCATTTTTCCATACAAACATGGCTCGCATGTGTCATAAGATTCTAAGTCAAATGACCCAAGCACTCCAGTTTTGTAGAGTCTTGAAATGCGTTTTTCGTTTGCATGTCCTAAACGACAATGCCAGAAGTAAGTAGGGTTTAATTCGTTTGATTTAACCCTCTTTGTATTAATGTTGTATATAGACTCTTTGTTTTGTAAATCAAGGATATAAAGGCCATTTTGCAACATGGCATTGCCATAAGAAATGCCTTCGCGACGAATATGAGCATTGCCCTTTTTAATAACAAAATCAAATTCATCATTATCCAAACATGAAACTGAAATAATGTTTCTGCTCATAGCAGGCACATAATAACAATTATTTAAAACAATACAAAGTCCGGAAGGTAAAGTGAGGTGATAGTCGCCTATCTCCATGGCAGCAACTCGTGCTCCATTCCCCACACGGAGGTCCACTTCATTCTTCCCAAGTAATCGCCTATTTCTTAACCCTTGCACATTTGAACAAATGTGAGAACCACAACCGGTATCCAATACCCAAGTGGTAGAAATAGAAAGGTTAATTTCAACAACAAAAATACCAGAACTGGACGCCTTGGCTCCATTCTTCTTTTGTTCTTCCTTGAAGAGAGTGCAATTCTTCCTCCAATGCCCTATCTTGTTGCAATGGAAGCAAGTGCTCTCACTCTCTTTGAGCTTTGGTGCCTTGGGCTTGGATTGGGCTTGAGGTGCACTCCCAACTGTCTTGGGTTTTCCCTTTCCTTTTCCCTTTCCCTTAGCAGGTCCCTTCTTAATTCCCTTTTGAACCATTAGCACGGGATTGGTCTTTCGAATGTTCTCTTCAGCATTCTTAAGCATCCCATGAAGCTCAGTGACTGACTTGTTCATAGCATGCATGTTATAATTCATCACAAATGGATCATAAGCAGCAGGCAATGATCCTAAGATCAAGTCAGTGGCCAATTCCTTTGGCACTTGTACCTCAAGCTTCTCAAGAGTATCAAGATACCCTTTCATTTTGAGTACATGGGTACTAACAGGAGTACCCTCAGCCATCTTACAAGAAATCAAAGCCTTTGTTGTCACGAACCTCTCGTGACGAGCTTGTTCTTGGAACATCTCCTTGAGGTGCACCATGATCGCATAGGCCTCTTGGTCCATAAATTGCTTTTGCAATTCAGGCACCATAGTGGCTAGCATCAAACAGGTCACATCATTAGAGTCACTCTTCTTGGTCTCAAAAGTTTCCTTTTGAACCGTAGAGGCGTTCCTTCCTGGTTCTTCAGGCAAGGGTGCATCCAAAACATACGACTTCTTCTCTTGCTTAAGAACTATTCTTAAGTTTCGAGACCAGTCTATGAAATTGGTGCCATTTAATTTGTCCTTTTCAAGGACCGATCACAATGAGAAATTGTTATTTGAAGATGCCATTTTCAATCTACAATAAAATTTAGCAAGATTAAATGAGGTCTTATTTATGATCCCACAAACCGAATTAATATCCCTTTAAATAATTCGCGTTAGTGATTTAATGTGGGCCAAGATCCACTTTTCACAACAACTTATTAGTCAAGCTGAGCCTGTACACCTAATAAGTTAAGTTACTTAGGTAGGAAAAACTCCAATCATGTCTCGTACATGACTCTTGGATCAAATGGGCTAACATCAAACAATGTTATAGCACAAACCCATTTATAAGTTGCCTAGGTCCGAGCATCCCATTCCATGTTAAGTCCAACCTACATTCACAACCCATGCCTCACAAAGATAATCGGGCGCATCTAGGACTCCTAGTCTACGTGACCGATGATCGATGCCTTGACATGTTTCGAATTAGGAAGGCAACTTTGTGACTTACTATTTTTAGGGATTCATTTTATTACGGCTTACATGGCATACGCTTTGTCATCCATACATAGCATGCATATATATATATATATATATATATATAATTGCATAAAGTAAAGCGTGACAAACATGGGCCCAAAAACCTACAACTAAGATTCTATACTATTACATAAGAATCTTCGAGTTGGGCTTCTCCACTTCGGTGGGCTTCGTCTTGATTTACAAAGTCTTCAAATAAATTCTATTCTAAGAAATAAATGAAACTTTTACAATAAAATATAATGGCACGCAGGCCATATTTAATTACAAAAACCCAGGGCCCATGAATGCACCATGCATATCCATTCATCACACCAAACAAGCAAATAAATATACATAGCATTCATGGATCAGACAAAGTCCAATTTTAATCAATTTAGCCAAGCCCATTAATGGAAATTGTGTACTTGAACCTTTAAGAGAAGACCCCGTGATGGGCCTGGGCCGAAGCTCAATGGACTAAATCCTCTTATTGAATAAGTTCTCTTAAAAGCCCAAAACACAAACTAGTTAGATTTGTGCCATAAATCAACTCTAGTATAATTTCCAATTTTGCCATTTTTAATTTTATGTCATACAGCCCATAAACATTAAAAATACATATAATATGTGCTAACATGAATTAAAAATAAAATCATGAAGAACACATATAATAATACACGGCATTCATGCAAAACAAACAAACAACAAAAACTAGTTGTTTAATGCTTATGTAATGCCATGAAATGCACAAACATTTAAATCAATTTTATGAGTCATTTAAAAACTAAATAAGTCCATAAACATTGATTTAATATTCTGTACCATTTAAATCTAAATGTGTTTTTTACCATTTTAATCAAAACAAAGCAAACAATGTTGATTAAACATGTAACAAACACAAACTAGTCATTGTTTTAAGTGATTTTAAAATTAATCAATTAAATTGTCATGGACCAGAATTAAAACCAAATTTAAAATATGTCCAGACCTGATATTTAATCTTTAAAAATCACTTACAAACATGCCAAAATCAATTTTACATTTAATTTTGAAAACTAGTTGTTAAACTAGCAATTTACATGCCAACTAGCACCTAGTTTCATAATTAACATGTACCATCAGGTATAAATAATTAAATCCGACCATTACCAGCCCTAATAACATCTTAGGACAGTATATTAACATGTCATATTAATTATAATACCTATCTAATCAATTAAAATCGTTTTTACACCAAAACAATGCAAAAAACTCAAAACAGAAAATTTCAGATTTGCATGTTTTCAAAATAACGATTTTTAATTAATTTTTTCATGCATCTAAAGCACTAAAATAAGCATGTCTAGGCTCTGATACCACTGATGGAATATGACATGGTATGAAAATCATGATAGCACAGCGGAAAAACAAAAATTTTATCATGCATACCATACATATCCAAAACTAGGAACGAAAACATGCAATTTTAGAGTTTTGAAACTTACAACTTTAGATGCACTTCAAGACTTGATTTTGATGATGACCAGCAACTAAGATGAATTTATTTACCTTAGATCTTCACCACCAATGCCAAAGGAACAGCCTTTATGCCACTCCTCTCTATGTTCACACACACTTGCAAAGATAGCTTAAAATCGAGAGTGCTAGCTCTATATTTGTGTATTAGGCAATGGAATTGTTTGAAAAACACAAGAACTCTTCTTGTTCTTTCTTCTTCGGTTTCTATCTTAGTCACCTTCCATGAGAGAATTAAGAGCAAAAGGAATCTCTACAAATCCCACTCATCCTCTCATGGCCAAAAGAGAGAAGAAGAATAAAAGTGGCACCCACCATTATTCCTTTAATTCATTTAATATATATCACTTACTTTAGTCATGTGTGAGTGCCTTAAATTAGGTAGCAATTTCAGCCACTAACACTTAATAATTAAGAGATATATATTTTAATTTAAATTCTATTAGAATTTAAATTCAAATGGCATCATTTAGCTAATCAAAACAAACTTACTTAACTAAGGTAATTAGTTGCCAAATTTAACTAGGATTCCTAGTTTAAACTTTGGTTACTTTAATTCCCTCTCAAGTATTATATTTTGATTAAATATAATTTAGGATTTAATACTCAATTAACTTAATTATACATAGATAATTAATCAATTGAAATTAAACCTAACACATGCCAGTAAATTTCTCTCGTGACCAATTGTTAACAGTAAAAATCTGTTCACCCATTGCATGCATTAATTTGACTTCAAATAAAAGTCCAAATTAATTTCCAATACAATTTTAAGCCCAGTGCTTTATGTGCGATCCTATAGGTCCATTTAATATTGGCAATGAATTAATAAAAATTAATTCAAAGGCTATATATATTCTCTAGCAAGATATTATAGCATTCCAAATTAAACGAAAATGCAAATGGCATTTAGTGACCTAATGCAATTTTGCATAGTCCCTTACCCATAAATATCAGAATTAATATAAGGCATGGAGCCAGTCATCCTTATATATATTAATTCCTTTCTTGATATTCCAGTGACACTGAACTCTCAGATAAATAATGATTACTCATTATTTCATCTCGGTATGGCCATACACTTCTCAGTTCACTGATCAAGTGGCCGATGATATTTTCTCTCATATCGAGAGGGGTAATCCCTTCACTTCTCTCATGCTCTCTAACATGAATCAATGCATACCCAATCATACCCGTACTTGTCACTCTGTTACGAGCACGTTAGGTGTATGTCAAAGTACACAGTAATTCATAAAGAGTTTCATAGAGATTTCAGGTCTAAGAACTCCGATACAAAACTTGCATATGAGAAACACTTATGACTTGTACCATGTAGTGTTCTCATGAGCGGATCGAATCCAGATACCATGTTCCTTAACATGTATCTATGATCTCTGATTGACACTCTTGTCCTAATGATCCGTAAGACAGGACTCATAGCATCAGAGAGAGCATACTAGTCTTAATTCATTTGTTATTCCCATAACAATGACTGACTAGGGATATTTAGAATGAAGTCTCATTTGTTTCAAGGTCTTACAATCCATGTGCCTCACACATGATAACTTAAACCGAAACGACACTCTTGGATAGTTTTATCAATTGATATGCACAGGAATATAATAGATAAAACAAATGCCTCATTATATTAATTTCAAGTGTTTCGTTACAATGCATTGGGGCTAGGGCTTACGCTAACAATTTAAACCCCCTTTAACTTATATTTCTTACAATTTAACCCCAAACCTATAATTTAATTCGGTTGCATCACTATCCATAATTACTTACTATAACTATAGCCATTTAATACACATGTATAATTACCAAAATACCCCTTATGGGGCTTAACTTTAATTACTGATAATTAATCTTATTTCACATTATTTAACCTTAATCCTTGCTAATTTTCCATAATTCGATTAGGGCCAAGGTTTGGGCCTTACAAATCTCTTCCCCTTAAAGAATTTCATCCTCAAAATTCAAATCGATAGTCTGTACCATCATTGCTATATGCTTTTCAAAACCATAACCACAACCAAACTCATCCCTCTATAATGATAATAATAATACCTTTCCTTGGTATCTAGTTACTTTCATGCTCGTTAAATTTTCTATCAGTTTTCCTTTTCAGCTAGGGCCAAAAATATGATATGATGTCATTCATTTCATATTTGATAGAGTGGGATGTTATGCAATGCATGAATGATTTCATATGTGTAATAGAATAAAAATATGTATTCTCATATATTATATATGTGCTATCCCATCCCATCCCAACACAATGAAATATGTTAAATTGCCCATGTTGATTAGGAAAACTCTGACAAATATACAAAGCATCTTAACAACCTCAACCTCTCATTATCACAATGCTAATAATTAAGAAGCTCTTCTAAACATATAAAACTTTTCTTTAAGCACCCTAATAAAGTAACTTGAATATACTTATAATCAAACTTATGCTATACTTCAATCACATAACATAAATGCACCTAAGTACTTCCAATATCAAAAGAGAAAGTTGCCAAAATTCCTTCAATGCAATCTCACCATCTCAAAATCATAATCCTACTTGCACTCTAATATAGACTAAACCAAAGGTTAACCATCTATAGAAGTCATCAAATTTTCAAGTTATAGTGACACAGAATATTGATATCTACTCTAGGACAATCCATAAAAAAATCTCTTATTTTCCAAAAAAGACTAAACCTAGCTCTAATACCACTAATTGTAACATCCTAATCCACAATATATATACCAAACCACCAATATAGATAATAATCTTGGGATAATCAAATAAACAATAATGATATAGGCCATAAATACATATAAACCATTTTTAGCCAAAATAGAACTCCAAAAATAAGGGAACATTTACATGTAAACCCTTCATCACAAATTGAAACCCAAGAGTAAAAGAAGCACACTTCTAGTTCTCCTCTTCTGTGTTGGTCGAGCTATAAGAGCTATCTATCCAGAATGAAGCTTAACCTAAAACCTACACGAATAATAAAACCCATGCTAAGTTGTAAAGCTTAGAGGGGAATAAAACTCTATGGACAATCTTATACAAAAACTAACACATCAAGTAAGCACTAAAAATTTAACCATAGACATGTACATTAACCACATTGATAACAGATTCCATGCTTATAGAACTTCAGGTTTTAAGTAAATTTATTTAAGTCCTAAAAGAATTATTTAATCTCTTAGTTAAAGCCTATTGCTTGATCCAATAATTAGCAATATATATATATATAAGTCAGGTTTATTTTTCAGTAAATTATAGCAAGCATTATAGGTTATCCAAAACATATGTACTTATCACAATAAAGATAGATACAAGGCTCAACAAAATTTAAGACTTAAGGTACACTCATCTAGCCTCAGAACACCTTACAATTCACTTATTCCATACATATAATTTATCTTTGGTTAACCATAGTAACTTTCAAGTTTTATAAGCAATATGCATACATATCAAAAGTGCTAGTTGTGCATACTAACTGTGAAAACTAATGATAAGCTGTAGCTATTCATGAAAACACTTTCATGTACAAATCTTGCATGAACATCTTAAATTTACATCCCTAGAAAGCATTCTAAAAGCATAATCATATCAATATGTATAGGATAATAAAATACCAAATCTATATGAAAGATTATGTCTAACACAATATCATGTTAATCCATATATCAAATAGTGACTAACAATAAGGTGATATGAAGATCACTTAAGTAATTAGCATATCATTATAGAAAGTATGCATTTAGCAATCTAATTACTTGATAAGACTACCTAAAATGCACAATATCATAGGTATACTTTTTTTCGATTTCAAAACCATATGAGGTCTCATATCTATATTGGTAATTAATGCTCTTGGACCATTACACAATACTGAAATTAGCCTGCCTATGTTCTAGTTCCAAAGGTGGATAACGGGAGCAATAGATACCAATTGGTATCAATAATAGATACACGAAGGTATCAGCAATAGATATCCAAATAAATAAAATGATAAACCCAAACGGGGTCGAGTAATAGTTCCATTAAGCAACAAACAATAGACCCGAATGGGGTCGACAATAGCAGCTGCAACAATATCCCTCTAGACATACCTATCTAATCCATGACTGAACAAAGACCCACATGCTAAACAATATCCATGAAAAATTTAGGTTATCATCATTATTCTTTCACAGAGCAATATTGGCTAAAAGCCACAATATACAAGAATGCAAAACCACATAATCATGCAATTGCATAAATGTTCTTGTACTCATATCATAGTAATTGTAAGATTCTATAAGACAATAATAACATATAGTCTTTAGACCAATTGGTCTGTTCCATCATAATTAACAAAATGTATTATTGTTATAAAATAGTGTGAAAGTGTAGAAATTGAGCAAGGTAACATCTTTTTCCATTATCGTACCATACTTTAGGTTGTTATTCAATCATATATTTATCACTGTGGTGCAATAGCTGAGTGTCATGCAATGCTTGCTCAATGGTCAACATTCCAAGGACCTGATACTATTAACATCATAAAGCATATGAAATTTGTAGCTTAAATTGATTCAAAGGCATGTATACATATACTTATAGCCTATTACTTGTTTGATATATTCCTTAAGTTTTTTACCAGTTAAGGCAAGCATACTTATTTGTTTTACATTTTTTCATAAGACAAAATAATATGGTTTTAAATCCACAAATTGACATTGCTTATACTAGTCATAATAGTTAATGAGAATGAGATCATGCTTATAGTCATATAAACCATGGGTGCATGACATAGCATGTAAATACATAATCATTTTAGAAGAATATACCTTCGAGGTCCGTCAAAACTATCTCCCCAGCTCCATTATCTTATTAAATCATCATACATTCACACTCACATAATATGTTAGATATATGCATTCAATACATTATTATTGGTTAAGGTGTTTCAAATATGAGATCCCTAGCTATTTATACTATTTCTTATGGTCTTGGCATCTATACATGCATATTAATTCAATATCGTGGTTTCATATACATAATCTTTCATACCCATATACCGAGACAAACCTATATAAAAACATGGCATTTAACCATTGGTTCCCCCATAATTCCACCATATCTAACCCATTGACAAAAGGAATATCCATACAGTCATTTAAGTACTAGATAGATTCATAAAGGAAGGCAAAAGTTTCTCAATTATTTATACTTTAAGGTGAGTCCATTCTTTACATATTTGTATTGCATTTTTACTAATAGCTTGATACTGTATTAACTACTCATTCCCTTACTTTAAATTATAACATCATAATTCCTTTATATAGTCTATTAGATCATAATGATAATTAATTTACCAAAACAATAGCTGCTTAATACAATTGCTCCAATATACAACAACTTAAATCCTTTCTAAATGGTATGGCCAAAAATTCATGAATACAAGTTAAAACAATACTATATCCATATGCATGGTAACCATACTTTCCAAATCTCTAGACTATACAATGACCAACTTGCTCATCCTTCCATTATTTAATTCACATCCTTATATTTTTGCCCTTAAATGTATATAAATATATATGTATATACATATATCAAGATTAAGTAATTGAGGGAACATATTGCTTATAATGTACTAAAAACAATACCAAAACAAGTTCATAGGAGTATACATCAAGTTTGGGATCTAAAACACCATAAGTAAAATGGAGTGGGCAAATCGTGATAAACCACTTAGCTGAATGGCTAGTCCACTCGGCCGAGTGGTCAGTCCACTAGGCCGAGTGGTTAGTGCACTCAGCAGAGTGGCCAAACCACTCGGTCAAGTGATGGTCCTTGACTCTGAGTGCCCAAAATAGCCATCCATCTCCTTTTTTCAGCTCCTCAAGTATGCTCGTAACAACTCATTTTCCAGCATTAATCCTCCAATCATCTGAATATTATCTATCATTTAACATCCTTCATTCAATCTTAAATTACAATCCATTAAGTCATCACTTATTTCATGTATTTCAATTGAAATTCAACTACAAGCAGTATATTAAGTCCACCATCATAATAATAGCTTCATAAGCACATTGTAACTCTTACATGCTATTAAAGATTTGCTAAGGATTCTCATAACTCTTGACAATTAATTTAATCAAGCCTTGTAACTAAACTAAGAAAAAAAGATGCCATCACAATCCCATACATGCCATTCAATTTCAAAGCTAGTTCTCGTACCAGAAATTTAGAGCCTCAAATCCTCTTTCAAAGCTCTTGATCCAGCTCTTTAATTTTTTATTACTTCCTTCCCATACACAAGTTAAGTTAATAAACATAATCTCTTTATTTGCTTAAGTCCAAAAATTAAATCAAAGTAAGAATATGAGAAAAATCTAAAAGAGGAGGAGACATCATCACCTTTAAGAGATTAGCTTATCAAGCCCTAAGTCAAACACTTCTTCAATCCAAAACTAGAGAGAAGAAAGAGAGAGAGAAAGATAGAAAAGGAGAGAGAAGATGAGGTTTGATCTCTCATTTTTCCTTGCTGATCTCCACCAGTCATCTCCCTTTCAGTCTCTTCTCCAAGAAGCTATAGAGTTAGTAGGATAAATATCTTTTTAATGAAATTTCAAAAATTACCCCTATACATTTAAACCCCTATTAACTTATAATTCTCACAATTTAACCCTAAACTTCTATAACTATAAACACTTACTATAACTATAGCCATTTAATACACATGCATAATTACCAAAATACCCCCTATGGGGCTTAACTTTAATTACTGTAAATTAATCTTATTTCACATTATTTAACCATAATCCTCGTTAATTTCCCATAATCTGTTTAGGGCCAAGGTCAGGGCCTCATAAATCTCTCCCCCTTAAAGAATTTCATCCTCGAAATTCAAACCGATAGTCTATCTCATCATTGTTATAAGCTTTACAAAAATCTACTTAAATTATAAACAACTATGACCATAAATCTTCTACAACCATAAACAAACTCATCCCCCTATAATAATAATACCTTTCCTTGATATCTAGTTACTTTCATGCTCGCTATATTTTTTGTCAGTTTTCCTTTTCAGCTAGGGCAAAAAATATGATATGATGTCATTTATGTCTTATTTGATGGTGTGGGATGTTATGCAATGCATGAATGATTTCATATATGCAATAGAATACAAATATGTATTCTCATATACTATATATATGCTATCCCATCTCGACAGAATGAAATATGTTCAATTACCATGTTGATTAAGGAAACTCTAATAAATATATAGAGCATTTTAACAACCTCAACTTCTCATCATCATAATGCCGATAATAAAGAAGCTCTTCTAAAAATATAAAACTTTTCTTCAAGTACCCTAATAAAGTAACCTGGATATACTTATAATCTGACTTATGCTATACTTCAATCACATGACATAAATGCACCTCAATACTTCCAATATCAAAAGAGAAAGTTGACAAAATTCCTTCAATGCCATCTCACTATCTCAGAATCATAATCCTACTTGTACTCCAATACAGACAAAGCCAAAGGTTAACCATCTATAGAAGTCATCAAATTTTCAAGTTAGAGCAACACAAAATATCAATATCTACTCTAGGACAATCCATCAAAAACTTTAAAGAACAAATTCTTACTCTATTATTACCCAAAAAAGACTAAACCTGGGTGCTCTGATATCACTAATTGTAACACCATAATCCATAATATATATACCAAACCACCAATATAGATAATAAAATAAACAAGAATGATACACGCCATAAATACATATAAAGATTTTTAGCCAAAATATAACTCCAAAAATAAGGGAACATTTACATGTAAACCCTTCATCACAAATTGAAACCCAAGAATAAAAACTGCACACTTTTAGTTCTCCTCTTCTGTGCTAGTCGAGCTACAATAACTATCTATCTAGAATGAAGCTTAACCTAAAACCTACACAGACAATAAAACCCATGCTAAACTATAAAGCTTAGTAAGGAACAAAACTCTATGGACAATCTTATACAAAAAACCATCACATCAGGTAAGCACCAAAAACTAAACAATAGATGTGTACATTAACCACATTAATAATAAATTCCATGCTTATAAAACTTCAAGTTTTATGTAAACTTATTTGACTCCTAAAAACATTATTTAACCTCTTAGTTAAAGCCTATTGCTTGATCCAATAATTAGCAATATAACATATATATATAATTAGTTTTACTTTTTAGCAAATTATAGCAAGCATTACAAGTTATCCAAAACATATTCACTGATCACAATAATGATAGATACAAGGCTTAACAAAATTTAATACTTGAGGTACACTTATCTAGCCTAAAAAAACCTTACAATTCACTTATTCCATACATATAATTCAGCTTTGGTTAACCATAGTAACTTTTAAGTTATATAAACAATGTGCATAGGTATCGAAAGTGCTAGTTGTGCATACTAACCATGAAAATTAATGATAAGTTATATTTATTCATGGAAACACTGTAATGTACAAATCTTGCATGAACATATTACATTTACATGCCTAGGAAGCATTCTAAAAGATTAATCATATCTATGCGCATAGGATAATAAAATACCAAATCTATATAAAAGAATATATCTCACATAATATCATGTTAATCCATATATCAAATAGTGACTTACAATACTGTGATATGAAGATCACTTAAGTAATTATCATATGAATATAAAAAGTATGCATTTAGCAACATAATTACAGGATAAGACTACCCAAAATGCACAATATCATAGGCATACTTTTTGGTGATTTCAAAAGCACGTGAGATCTCGTGCCTATATTGGCGATTGATGCTTTGGACCATTACACAAGATTGAAATTAGCCTACCAAAGTTCTATTTCCAATGGTGGATAACGGGAGCAATAGATACCAATTGCTATCAACAATAGATACCCGAAGGTATCAATATTAGATATCCAAAGATATCGAATGATAGACCCAAATAGGGCCGAGCAATAGTTGTATTAAGGAATAAGCAATAGACCCAAATAGGTTCGACAATAGCAGCTATAACAATATCCCTCTAGTTGTGCCTATCTAATCCATAACTGAACTAAGTCCCGCAGGCTAAATAATATCCATGAACATTTTAGGTTCTTCCACAGAGAAATATTGGCTTGAATCCACGATATACAAGAATGAAAAATTGTATAATCATATTATTGCATAAATGTTCATGTACTCATATCATAATAATTCCAAGATTCTACAAGACAATAATAATATATAGTCTTTAGATCAATTGATCTGTTCCATCATAATTAACAAAATGTATTATTCTTATAAGACAATATGAAAGTGTAGGAATTGAGCAAGGTAACTCCTTTTTCCATTATCATACCATATTTTAGGTTGTTATTTGATCATATATTTATCACCGCGGTGCAATAGCTGAGTGTCATGCAATGCTTGCTTAATGGTCAACATTCCAAGAACCTGATACGATTAACATCATAAAGCATATGAAATTTGTAGCTTAAATCAATTCAAAGGCATGTATACATATACTCACAGCCTATTACTTGTCTGATATGTTCCTTAAGATTCTCACCAGTCAGTGCAAGCATACTTATCTGTTTTACATATTGTTATAAGACAAACAATATGGTTTTAAATCCATAGATTGACATTGCTTATACTAGTCATGATAGTTCATGAGAATGAGATCATACATATAGTCATATAAACAATAGGTGTATGACATAGCACGTAAACACATAATCATTTTAGAAGAATGTACCTTCGCGGTCTGTCAAAACTATCTCCCATGCTCCATTGTCTTATTAAATCATCATACATTCACACTCACCCAATATGTTAGATATATGCATTTAATACATTACATTGAGTTAAGGTGTTTGAAATCTAAGATCCCTAGCTATTTATACCATTTTATGTTATCTTGGCATTTATACATGCATATTAATCCAATATCGTGGTTACATATACATAATCTCTAATGCCCATATACTGAGACAAACCTTATAAGAACATGGAATTTAACAATTAGTTCCCCCATAATACCACCATATCTAACCCATTGACATGAGCAATTTCATATGGTCATTCAAGTACTTGAAAAATTCCTAAAGGATGGTAAAAGTTTTCCAAGTCATTATACTTTAAAGTGAGTGCATTTTTTACATATTTGTATTGCATTTGTACTAATAGCTTGATATTGTATTAACTACTCCTTCCCTTACTTTAAATTATAACATCATAATTCCCTTTTATAGTCTATTAGATTATGATGATCATGAATTTACCTAAACAATAGCTGATCAATACAATTGCTCTAAAATATTACTCTTAAGAGATAATTTCTATAACTTGGGAAAGCTAGCACTCCAAGCCCATTTAATGATTATCACATTGAAAATATTGAAATGTATTTGTGTATATAAAAATAAGAGAAAATATATATATGAATTCCTCTATTCTTAGGATAAAAAATTGGATTTTTCTATCCCAAGAACATAGTTGTCCTCCCTAAGAATTCTGAAAATAAAACACACATTCAAACTTACCATTCATAATTCTACTTTTGATCATGCCAAAATAATTCTAAGATTATAAACACAACAAAAATTCCTAAGAAATCAAATTAACAAAAAAAATGGATTTTAAATTAGAAAACTAAGAATGCTCAAATGGTGAGGATCCTAAAACTTAAGGCATTCAAGTCATGTTTTATTATTCCACTTACTTGTGCATGGTATCATGAGACATATAGAAACATTTAAACACATAAATATCAATATTGAATCATGGAATTAATATCAAAAAATATAAAATCAAATCAAACATTTATTTTCATGACATAATCAAAAGAGAAGGAAAGAGAGCCCATAATTTTACCCTGAGTAGATGATTTCTCTAACTTTGGAAAACTTGCACTCCAAGCTTAATTAATGGTTAAGACTTTGAAAATAGTAAAATGTATTTATATGTATAAAAATGACAGAAAAGTTGCATAAGAAAGCCTCTATTTCCAAGAGCATAAATTATATTTTTCAACCCCAAGAACATGGTAGCCTTCCCCAAGAATTTTGAAAATAAAAATCACACTCAAACTAACAATGCATGATTCTACTTCTAATCATGCCAAAATATTTCTAAGCCTAAAATCGCAATTAACACTACAAAAAATTGCTAATTAGCGATGAAAAATTTCATCGCTAATTACCAGATTTTCGTCGCTAAATTAAATTAGTGATGCCGTAACGAACAGTCGTTAAAAGGCCAGTCGCGAATATATTAGCGACGAAATTCAAAATCAGTCTCTAATTTAGCAGCGAAAAATTTCATCGCTAATTTTTTTCGTTGCTAATTTATATTCCTAATTAGTCACCAAATTGTAATAATAATATTTAGCGACTACATTTTTCATCGCTAATTTCGTCACTAATTAAAAATTTATTGTAAAATTTAGCGACAAAATATTTGTTGCTAATTATTTCTTAAATTTTATCTATTACACATTAGCGACAGATTCCTATCGCAAATTCATCTCTAAATTATTGCATGATTGAATTTCTTTCATTTGTTGTATTTTAAAATTTTCATCCTGAACATAATATAAATAATAATCTTATATTATAAAATTCATATATAATAGATACAAATTTAAATAACAATTTTATATTTTCATATATATATAATTTGTAATGGATTCATTACAATTAAAGAGTTAACATAAAAAAACAATATATAAAACAAAGTATTGTTTATACAATTCATTTCCCTAAAATTAATAGCAAATTAAATCTTTACAATTTCCTACCAAATATAGAATTAGCTTTTAGCTAATATTGCTTTAGTAATATATCCTAAACCTAAATGCAATCCCTCTTTATCGATAGTCTGTGACCAGAAATACGTGAACCTTGTTGGCGGTAGGGATTAACTCCTACAAAGCCTTCATTCTCTCAGCAATCTGCTCCCTGCGCAGCCGCATCTAGCAGAGGAAAGAATGAAAAGCTAATACAAATAGCAATCATATAGAAATAGCTACCAAAAAATGTTGAAAAGTTGCACTTATTCTATCATTGAAACAAACTGCCTTTTGTTAAAGCTTCACAAATATTGAAACCATGAAAATAAGTTTCTTCAACTTGCAAACTAAACGAAACTCTAATAATTAATTGCATCCTATTGGTGAAAATGTGATGACAAGGTGTTGGCAAATAACTATTAATTATTATCTTACTCCAGTAATGACCTTAAAATCATCCTCCAATCCAAGAGTGAATTGAGTAGTCACATTGAGCAATTTGCACTCGTTCATTAATTATGAAATAAAGGGAGGTAAAAAAGTCAAACACAAACATAGCATTCCAAAAGAATAGGAAATAAGTTATCGCTATCTGATCCAAGCAAAGATCATTATGCCATTCGTTACTATGCCGTGGCAACTATCAATAAGAGTTCAATCAGACATTCTTCATCACATCATTATAAATTCTTTCAATCAAACATCTATTTGCATTTTAATATTGAAATGAACCAACTTCAATCCCCCACTCCCATTGTAACATTATGGAGATGCTGATTTAGCATAGAAAATGCAACACAAGCAAAAACATGCAAGGAGGAGATTTTAAATTCTTTTTATATTACATGGTGAGCAATGATACAAAGATAGCATAAGGCACACTCCAAACCAACTTCTTATCACAACCTCTAAAAGTTCTCAATCTCTTTTTTCATGAATTTTTTCATTAAGCCACTCTAGCCTCAATACCCAACCCCCCTCAAAACACTAAAAATTAAAACATTGAAAGATTGGTCCCTCAATCACCATCCTTGCCTAAGAACTTCCAAGCCCATGATTAACTCATTTGCCAGTTTAAGAATTTGATCAGCAACCCTATAACCATTAAGGCTCCGAACAGTAGGCTCATCAACATCATAAATAACAGACACATCTGAAATGTCTAAGTTCTATCCATAAGATAGAAATAAAAATATAAGAGATATAGACAAAGTGAGTCTTTATATATAGGCACAATTTAAAAGAAAAGAAAAAAACTCATCAGCATAATCCACTGTGTCCTAGGTAAATAACTCATTGCCTAATTACTATCCTTAAAGTAAAGATACGACAACATCCCAATAGATGAAAGGATAGGAAAGTTTACATCCATCGGTAAATAAACTAAGTATGCAGTTCTCCAATGTCATAAATAGTGAACAGAGACATACTTGCATAGAGAAGGTCAATTGATATTCCGTCAAACTTGAATTTCATCACAGGGACATTAGCATTTGGAACAAGTTGTAGCTCTATGACTTCCTCCATTTGTGCTAAAAGATTATACAATATGAAGAAGAAGTACCAAACCACCAAAAGTCTTACGTTGTTGTTGTTGGTGATTGAGGATGATCGGTGGGTATAGGGAGGAGTACTGAACCACCAAAAGTCTTACGTTGGTGTCCGTTCTGCCATCCGATGTCGAAGGTGGCCGAAATCTCGAAGAGGAGCTATCAGTTAGAGAGAGATATGCCAAACCAAAATAAAAATGAGAAAACAAAGACTAGACTGGTGGAACAACCGCTGAGGAGGCCGGCGGTGATGTGCATTGGTTGGATTCTATGACCCTTTCTCTTTTCGTTCTCCGATCTCTCTCTCCCTCTCTCCCTTCATTCTTCCTCCTCCTTTCTTCTTCGTGTTTCTTTGCTACCCTTCTTTTTTTTCGAGAACTCTAAGAATTGCTGCCTTCTTCCTTTTTTTAACCCCATTATTATTATATTATATTAGTTTCTCAATGTTATTTATTAATATATATATATATATATAGTTTTTTATTTATTAAAATTATTATTATCTTAACAACACTTATTTATTTTAAAAGTTCTTGTTATTAATTTATATCTATATTATTTTTTTCTCATAACCATATTACTTTATCGGGTTATTCCTAACATCGCGTTGACCCAACCACGTTATTCGGATTCTTTAACCCTAGGTGTTACATTTATACCCAACATAAGGGTTAATCATAAGATAATCATAAAAAAGAGAAGGGGTAGTAATAACCTGTCTTGAGCAAACTTAGCCTCCATCTATTGAGATGCATGTTACAAACCTTCATCAGTAACTGTTAATGTGCAATTACTAACTCTCTTCATCAATAACGATGCTGGCTTAGAGCTCTTGAAGGGTCCATATTAGATCTCAGCCGTCATTATAATTGATGGCCTAGATACCACTTATGCATCGAAAAATAAAAACTCTTAGGCGGATCTTTTTTTTCTTAATTATAAAATTTAATACATTACATTCGTACACTAATTATAATTTAGTTGATTATACGATTTAAATGGACGCATATTGTACCCAGATGATAATTATATTAATTTTTTAAAAAGTCAAAAATACCCATACTTTCATATGTACAATATTTTATTAAATGTAGGATAATTTTATAGATAAATTTATATAGAATTATAATTTGCATCAATAGATATAATATGCATGCATTATATTTTAACAAAATAAAAATAAATTATAAAATTTGCATAATCATTTTAAATGAAATAATAAACTTTATCTTATTATTATATAAATATTTATATTTATTATTTTTCATAATATGACTATATAATAATTATAATAATTACTTTATTATTATTATTATTATTATTAAAATGTAATTTTTTAAAATAAATAAATTTATATTTGAGGATAATTAATAAAAAAATTAATAGAATTCTTAATAATTTTTTATTTAAATTTTATAAAATAAAAATTAATTACAAAATTTTTTATTATTATTTTAAATTAAATAATAAATTTTATATTACTATTTTATAAATATTTATTTTTATTAATCTTGAACACTCAAATATATAATAATAGTAATAATTAGTTTATTATTATCATTAAAAATGTAAACTTTCTAAATAAATAACTTTAGATTTTGGTATAATTGATAAAAAAATATTATCAACTTATAAAATAATTTATAATTTTTTATTACAAAATAAAATATTCATTTCATATGGTCTATATTAAAATTACTTGAAACTATACATAAATCATATGAGTGAAATTTAAAAAAATTATTTTTTGATTTATTTGCGATGGATTAGAGACTAAATTATTCCATCGCTAATGGTATTACTTTGACAAATTACTATTAGCGACAGAAATTTTTCTGTCGCTAAATCGTAGCAAAAAAGGCACTATATTTTTTCTCCAAAATTAGCGACTAAAATGTTCGTTGCTATATTTTCTGGAACTAATTTCATGAATAAAAAATTATAAAATTTAGCGAGGGAAAAATTCATCGCTAATTTCGTCCAATACATGGCGCGTATACTTCCCGCCAATAATTAGTGACTGTTTATTCATTTTGTCGCTATTTCATCGCAAAAAATAGAAAATATCCTCCCCACGACGAAATTGTAAAGCAGTCACAAATCCATCGTAAAATTAGCGACGAAAATAAGGTCGTCGCTAATTGGCAGTTTTTTTGTAGTGTAATACATGCTAAATAATCAAATTAACACAAAAAAATAATATTTTAAATTAGAAAACTAAGCATGCTCCAATGGTGAGAATCCTAAAAGTCATGCGATTCAACTCATATTTTATTATTCCTTTTACGTGTGCATGCTATCATATGAAATACATAAATATTTAAACATATAAATATCAACATTGAATCATAGAATTAACATCAAACATATAAAATCAAATCAAAATTTTCACTTTCACGACATAATCAAAAGAAAGAGAAAAAGAGCCTAAAATATTATCGTCAAGAGATAATTTATGTAACTCTAGAAAGCTCACGCCTAAAGCCTATTTAATGATTATCACATTGAAAAAATTGAAATGTATTTGTGTGTGTAAAAATGGGAGAAAATCTATATAAGAATTCTTCTATTGTTAGGAACAAAAATTGGATTTTTTTTGTTACAAAAATATGCCCTCCGTAAAAATTTTTAAAATAAAACACACACCCAAACTTACCATGCATAATTCTACTTTTAATAATGCCAAAATAATTCTAAGACTAAAAACCCAATTAAAAATGCTAAACAATCGAATTAACAAAAAAAAATGGATTTTATATTAGAAAACTAAGAATGCTCCAATGATGAAGATCCTAAAACTTATGCCATTATAGTCATATTTTATTATTCCTTTTACATGTGCATGGTATCAAGAGACATATAGAAACATTTAAACACATAAATATCAATATTGAATAATGGAATTAACAGCAAACATATAAAATCAAATCAAACATTTATTTTCATGACATAATCAAAAGAGTAAGAAAGAAAGCCTAAAATTTTACCTTAAGGAGATGATTTCTATAACTTTAGGAAGCTCGTACTCCAAGCCTAACTAATAATTCTCATGTTAAAAATAGTAAATTTTTTATGTGTATAAAAATTGGGAAAAAGTTATATGTGAATGCCTCTATTCAAAATTATAGATATTTGATTTTTCTATCCTAAGAATATGGCTTCCCTCCCTAATAATTCTAAATGATCTCCCCTTCAAAAACTAGGGTTTTTGGGTTTAAATATAAGGAAAAGTTTGAAAAAATTTCAAATTGGAATACCCTAAAAATCCTCACCCAAATTCATTTGGAATCTTATCATTTAAAATAAAATTTGACTCATTTTAAGGCTGCTTGAAAACATGTAGGATCTATTGGAAAAATTATACAGACAGGTGTTTACGGAAAAGCTTTAACCTAATGACTTTTAGTGGTCTGCTAGGAGTTGGCAAGTAGGAAAAACAACCATAGATGGCCATCCTTCCATGATAAATGGTCATATAACACAGAAGAGGCTCAAAATGCAAGATTTTTCCTTCTTTTTTATGCTCTCAGAATGCAAAGTTAAAAATCATAAAAACTTTTTAGAAAAGTGTGAAAATGTCTTGCCATTCTTTAAACTGATGATCACAATGGGCAATTATACAAAAAGTGACCTGGTATAGTCCACATAAGGGGATGCATCCAAACCATCTTGAGTCACAAAAATGATGGGAAACCATTGGCACTTGAAGCTGATGTCACCATCTACTATGGTGGCAATCCATATAGCTCCCTCGTGAGGTAAGTTGAAGCCATACAGTCTCTATTATGGTAAATAATACCTGTAGGAGCAAATGCTAATCACTTTGGGGAGAGGCTCTGACAATAGCTTTACTTTTTCTATAGCCATACATAAAAAAATAAAATATAAAATATAAAATATAAAAAAGCTGCTAGGGTGAGTTGGATTCATCCTAGGCAAAAATAAGGCATAGAAATGTGTGAAATTTCCAAAAGGATGCATTTTTTTACCAAGAAAAGCTAGTGTGAAAATCTATAAGTGGTACACTACCTTTAAAGTAAAGACCATAAAAATTCCTAAAGTAATAAGGTGTTGCAAGAGAGACAGACAATAGGGTCAGCACAAGCAGAATCCAAATCGAGAATGCTCTGCAAGGATCAGAGGGAATAAGGTGAACCTACTATGTATGCCTTCTATAATCCCTAGTCGAGCCCCCCAAGGTCAATGTTAGATATGAGCAAAGCAGCACAGTAGAATGACACTACTCTAATAAGTAGGTATGTTGGATAAATCATTTAACGCATCGATTAGAACCTCCAATGAAAAAGGGTCTCCTTGAGATACTAGCCTAATAGCCTTAGATTGAAGAATGCCTAAGGCATATCCCACCTCTCTTGGATAGTTGAGTACATAGTAATGTACATAAGGCAAAGTGCTAAAAGGAAATTTCATACTGATGATCTCAGTAGATTCTTCAACCAGGGGGCATAATTTTTTATAAGTGAATATAAACATATGAAACCTTAGGTCCCAATATCGAATAACTGATAAATGAGGGTAATATCTAGTTCAAGCCTCCTCAGAAACCTTAAATTGGAGTAAAGGGTTAGAATAATGTTTTCCCAAATTCCTAGGTCACCTAAGAGCTAATGCAGTCTAGCTATGATCGGGGTTGACATAGTAAAGGTATTTGAACAGTATATGTGTGAGAGTAATAAAAATAAATGAAAGTGACTCAAGATAAAGTGGAAAATAAAAGACAAAAGAAGAAAAATACCTTGTGAAGAAGGTTGACTAAGTTGGTGGAGAGCCCATACATAAAAACCAAGAAAATCATGCTCTTTTTATAAGGTTGTCTTGATAGATAACTATCCTTTAAGAATGAGCCAAAGCCTAGCCTTCTATCACCCTTGACTCATTTGGATTGATTCTTTTGCATTATGCATGGGTCATGCATATGTACGTACATGTCATTACATTTATTTTTATGTATTTCTCATAGGGAATAAGGAAAATATGGGCACCAGCAAAGTTTAAGTTAGACTCAAATTAGGGGAACTTTTTTGCATAAAAAAGAGAGAAAGGATGAAATAGGCTAAAATTAAATAATAATTGGCATATATTAAGAATTATGAATAATTTTTAGGGTTAAAAACATAAATAGTACCTGTTTAAAATTGTATGTGCATTATTTTGGATCGAAATCATTTTAAAGTTCAAATTTTAAGTGACAAATAAGATGATACCTCTGCCTATCACTCACTATGAAAGATGATCTGCCTATCTGTCATATCGATTTTATATATCAACCCTTTTTATTCTTCCTCTTTCTCAGTAACTATTTTCTTTATTGTTTTTGTAATGCCCTAAAATTTGTATCTGACATAAATGGTAAATTCTAGAGCATGAATAGTAATCTTGGGATTGTTTTTGGAGTGATTACAGTAGTATAGTATAGAAAAATTTTAAAGTATATAAGTGTTAAATATGCTCAAGCCAGAAAACTCCAAGGATAGGTGACATAGCAGGTAGTTTAACATAATCTTGGAATAAGAAAATAGTTGTTAAAAGGAGTTTAGTGGTATAATTTTAGAAGAAATTAAGCTCAAACAGGCCCTCAAATCAGACAGAAAAGATTTTACTCGATATTGTAAAAAGGGTTAATCAAAAGTTTGATCAAGCCTAAAAATATTCTACAGACCTCCAAAAACTATTCCAATCATATAAAACCATGAGAAATATCATAAATAAGCAAATGGAATTGAAAAGTATTTTTTCAACAGTTTTGAAATTTTGGATATCGAATCGGCTGATTATAACGTCAAAGATAGAAGTATACTGAAATAGTGTTGAAATTTTAAACATAAGCTTTTGCATATATTATTGCATGTGGGGTAAAAATTTAGAGCTTTATAACAAGCAAAACATCGATTTTAAAAAAATGACAAAAAAACTAAGGTTAAATTAATTAGTGGGCTTAAAAGCCATATTTAATTTATCTAAGAGCATAATTATCATTATAAAATAAGTTATAATCACTTACATGCATTAGCATATCAAAAATGAGTGTAGGGACCAATAAAATCATGACAAGTGTTTTAAAAATAAGCCATTGGATTAAATAGAGGAAACATAGCCATTGGTTTAGTGGACTTAAAGGAAACCTAGAGAGGTCTAGAATCTTCTACATTTTTGCCCAAAATTCTTTAAATATATTCCCTTTCTTTATAAAAATTTGAACCCCCATATAAATCCTCCTTCACCATTTTTTCTTCATTTTTCCTCCCTCCAAGAAATCTCATACCCTAATTTTAGCCGTACACACTAAAAAAACATCCTCTTCAACTTGGAGATCATTTTAGAATTCAAGAAAGCTTCGAGATAGGGAATTTCTAGTGAGATTTAGCAACCATAAAATGGTAAATTCTTGAGTTTTTGTTAGATTTAATTGGAGAATTTCTTATAGGCTTATAAATCATCAAAATTAGGATTATTTAGTAGCAATTAGATGTTTAAATTCATAGCATAAGCTTATTGGTTTTCCCTCCACAATTTTAGCCAAAAGTGGAAATCAAAAGAAAAGAGAAAAGCAAAGAGAAAAAAAGGAAAAGGAAAAGGAAGAATAAAGGATTTCAAGCTACCTAAAGGCTAATGGATATAAACTACACTCTATTTCATTTAATTGTTTGAATTTTCTCTGAAAATCACATTATGTAACTATAGAAATTTAAAGAAAAATGGGAACTATTTTAAGATAACAATGTAAAATGATATTTTAACAAGAAATAAAGAAGAAACCTAATTTAGATTTAGAATTCATGTGGATGCCGAATTGTACATAATGCCGAATTGTACATAATGTAGTATAATGTGATAAATTGATGTTAATTAACAATTTAAGCATAAAAGGTGTAATATTAGGTTAAATTATCATAATTAGAATGATTTGAGCTTGACCAAATATATGGAGATAATGTTTATTATATGAACATAATGATGTATCATTAAGTAACCAAGGATTATCCTTTAAAAATACTTGAATATTAATACATAAATATCTAAAATAATTATGAAAACATGTAAGACTTGACCATACATGACATATCATGATGAAAGTATAAGAATATGTCTTGGCTGAATGGTACTACATATGGAACAATATGATAATTCAATAATATTTGTTATATTATGCATAAAATACATAATACTAAAGTGAGTAAGCATGACATAATTACTTTGGGCTTGAAATAACACGGAGATATAATGGTCAGGGTGTGAACATAATGATGTATATATGTGTAACAAAGAAATAATAAGATAACATGGATGTGTGATAGCATATAATCACAACAAGTGAATTTAGAAACATGTATAACATGAAAAGAAAAAAGAAAACACATGCCATGTTGGAATTTTTGTTGTGGCCAAATGGTACCTCTTATGAAAATGCCATATTTTTTTTATCATATTTAAATTTTATTTATTATGTACATTATGGCTTTACATGAAATGTTGATGTATGCATAAAGAATGAGAAAGTATAATGTGGTATATAGTAGAAATAACATAAAGTTTGGCATAAAAAAAATAACATAAAGTAAGATAATTAGTTGACCTTAGTGCACAGTGGATAATCCAAGATCATAGGATATAATGGCTAGCTAGAGGGACCCATATACTGTGGTAGCACCACGAGATTAAAAGTTATTGAGCGTTGGCTATGCTCAAGTTGTCACCTCACATACAATCATACAGTATATTCATATAGTCATACAGTCCTCATTTCATATATCCGATTTAAAGATTTCCACTAGTCATCACTAGGGGTAAAATAGTAAATATATAAAAAGATAAGAATTAAATAATGAATTGCACATAAGGAATGTCGTCAAGTTGATTGATTAAGAAATAATATGAAAAAGGAGATTAATAATTTCAAAAAGAGCAAAACTATAAGTATATGAGAAGACGAGGATAAAATGGTAAATCATACATGAAGGATGTCATGAAGTTAATTAAATAACAAATAATATGAGAAATGCTATTAATAGTTTAGAAAGTGAAAATTGTAATTATATAAGAAAATTGGGATCAAAAAGAAAATTATGCATAAAAGAGATCATAAATGTGATTAAGTAAGAAGCAAAGTGGGAAAAAATGATAAATAGACTCAAAAGGGTAAAAACATAAGTACACGATAAATCAGGGGCAAAATCATAATTTTGCATGAATAAGAGGTTTAAAAAAGTTAAAATGGTCAAGAATATGAGAAAAAGGCTAAAACATAAATAATGAAAATAGGCACCAAAATGTAATTTACCACTCCAAAAGGAAACATAAGGACCAAAATGCAATTTTTCCACTCAGAAAGGAATAAAAGTCAAAGGAAGCAAAAAGAGTCAAAATTAAGGCCAAACCAAGTCCAGAATAATGAATTAAAAGTATAGGGACTAAATTGTAATTTTACCCTAAACTAAGAATTAGGTGAAAATTGATAAGAAAAATAAGTATCAAAAGGATTAAATAGCAAAATCATGAGAATGAGAGGATCAAATTGATTTAAATTAGCAAAAATTAACATAAAATGTGTCAAATGGTAATTTACCATTACAAAAAGAAATACTGAAGATTAAAATGCAAATTAGGGAGTAAAAATGAAAAAAAGAAATAAAATAATAAATAAAGATACAATAATTAATAAATAATAAAATTGCAAATAGGAAAGGAAAAATGGGAATTTTGAATAAATTTAATAAACGAATGGTGAAATTGTAATTTGGTCAAAAGGTTGAGAAAATAGAGAAAAATTTGTAATTTTGGCAAAGGAAATAAATTTAAGGAATGAAACGAAAGAAAGAAAATTTCTTCATGAAGAATATTTAAAAGGGAGAAATAAAGGCTAGAACAATAATTATAAGAAAAGAGATGGTAAAAATATCATTTTAGAAAAAAGGGGGAACTTAGATGTTATTTTGATAGAAGTTAAGGACCTAAATGGGATTTTTACAGAAGATGGAAAAATTAAATATAATTTGGTAAAGAGGATAGAGATATTACAGGGTTAATAATGCAACTTGTATTACATAAGAACTTTTGTAAACAAATTAAATAAATAAAGAAAAAGAATAAAAATAAAATATTTAAGACTGATTAAAGAATCAAGAAAGATAAAGCCTTGTCTAAATAAGTCAAAGAGAGGATTACATTTATATTGAGATTTGAATCATATAATCAATGTGCTTGGTAAGATTAAATTTCTAAATTACAATTAGAATGGAATGAAATTAAAATTTAGCAAAATAAATAAATATATTAAGTGTTAGACAAGGATTATTACATAATTAAATAGAAACGTAAGGGCGTAAGTGTAATATATGTGGAAATTATAAGTAATAGAGGTCAGATGGCAAAAGGTGAAAATGTAAGAATATAAATTCAACAAAACTAAATGACAATTTGAAAAGAAAAAATATATAAATAGTTAAATAAAAATAATAAGAATAATGAAAACGAAAATGAATTTATTTAAATGAAATTTTGTGTAGTTGTATCCACCATTAGGCAAAGACGTTGCTTTGAACGTGCTTTGTTGACTACATGCAGAGACAAGTATTTGAAGATGCGATGATGAAGAAGCAGAATGGTATGTACATATATAGCATTCCTGGATACAAAGTTTAGATAACTCTTATATTAGGTTTTGGATAAGTGGCTAATAATGTAGTACATTGTGTTATGGATACAAATTAATCATGAGCCTGCTTATATATATATATATATATATATATATATATATATATATATATATATATATATATATATATATATATATAGGCATATGTGTGTGGAATTTTTTGATTGGGTTGTAATGAAGATTGATGATTGATTTTAGAAATGCTATGAATGTATTAGAGAATTAGAGGTGGAGATTGCCTTTTGGGATTGTTAATTTGCAATTTGTAGGTTTAGGTAGACATTATGCTGCCAAAATTTATACCAAATGAATAGTAATCATATGGCGTCATTAGTAATAATATAGAATGAATGGAAACCATGAATGCGAGTAGAGTGTTACTTAAGTGGTATCAGAGCAAGGTTTAGACGATCCTAAGATCATAGTAAACACATCAGTATGGATGAATATTTAAGTCAATATATGCACATGCCATAAAGGAATAAGTGGACTCAATATTGGAATTTACTTATCCCTTTTAGGCACTTTAAGGGATAGTTATAACTTTTGGTTTTAGGCGAGAGAGTAAGATGGCAAGCGATGTCAAGAGTGGCACCCTAGCCAATCCAATAGATAATGAGATGACTCCCATTAGTCAGTCTTGCAAACTCAACTAGCATACACCACCACCAGCTTTATAAAAACCTCAATCAACTTTACATATATCTCTTTACACATACAGTCATACATCACATAGTATATCCACACAGTAATCACTCATATAGTCATATAGTTATTTGTCCTAGACTTTACATAGATGGTGGTGGATCTGCTATATTAGCGATTGTAGGTCCTAGCTCTCCCATAGTCACAGCATCAGCTACCACCTTGGCCGCTCTAAAAATCCATTTAGCACCGTTGAAAAAGTTAAAGGCTGAAGATTTAGTAGCCTTAGAGGCTATGAATGCTAGGTTGACCATAGCTTAAGATGTATCACTTGTAGTTGAAATGCAGTTTAGACTCAATTAGTTAGAGCAAGTAAAGGTCACATAGAGACAAAAAGAACACTTAATTTTCATTATTTTTCAAATACATTCAAGAAAAGGCAATGAGTCCTCCCTTAGTTGGGATGACTGCCTATACTATCAAGGGGAAATATGTGTACCGGATAGTACACAGTTAAAGAGAATATGTTCATAAAAGCTCATAAGCAATGTTGTGCATCCAGATAGTAACAAAATAAATTGAAATGAAAAATACATCATTGATGGTCTGGATTAAATAGAAAAATAACGAACCTTATGGAAAATGTTTGACAAGTTAGCAAGTAGGAGTTGAACATTAAAGGGGCTCAACAGAAGCATGGTGAACCAAACTTAATAAATGTAATTTGGTCAAATCATAATTTACCAAAGAAGTCAAAAGAAGTTCAATTTTGACTAAATCTATCATCTAATGAAAAGCCACTAAGAATTCTAGCCAAAAAAAAGTTAAGCAATTGAGGAACAAATGGATACCACATCAAAGTACTCTAGACCAGTCATAGATGGAAAAGGCAATCTAAAAATTCGAGGGAGATCATGAAGCAGCAATGTTCATTACTTTCTTAATTAGGTAAATTTCAAAGACAAAATTTTTATTAGAGGGGGAGAAATGTAGTGCTCCAAAATTTATATATGACATGCATGGTATGTTCTAGAGCATGAATAGTAATCCTATGATGGTTTTTGGAGTGATTATAGTAGTGCAATATAGAAAAATTTAAAAGTAAATAAGTGTTAAACATGCTAAGGCCTGAAAAATCTGAGGATGGGTGACCTAGTGAGCATTTTGATTTAATCCTGGATTAAGAAAATAGGTATTATATAGAGTCTAGTGGTACAATTTGAGAAGAAATTGAGCTTAAATTAGCTCTTAAATCATACAAAGAATATTTTACTCGGTACCATAAAAATGGTTCATTGAAAATTTGATCGGGTCTAAAAATATTCTAAATATCTCCAAAAATTATTTCTATCACATAAACCCATAAGAAATAGGAGCTAATGGAAGCGAAAATTAATTTTTCTAATAGTTTTAAAATTTCAGGTTTTGGACTGGTTGATTATATCTCCGAAGCTAGAAGCATACCAAAACATTGTCTGAATGACTTGAAATTTTAAACATAAGCTTCTTCATACAATATTGCATGCAAAAAAAAATTTCATAGCATTATAACAAATGGAACATCAATTTCAAAAAAGTTAAAAAATCAATGTTAAATTAATTAGTGGGCTTAAAAGCCATATTTAATTTATCTAAAGGCATAATTGTCATTAAAAAAATGAGTTGTAATCACCTACATACATCAACATAGCAAAAAGAAGTATTGGTTGCTACCAATGAAACCAAGATAAGTGGCTTAAAAATAGTCCATTAGATTAAATAGTAAATAGAAGAATCTTGGCTGTTGGCTTAGTAGACTTAAGGCCAGCCTAGAGAGGTTTAGAACCTTCTACATATCTACCCAAAATTTTGTAAATATATTCCCTTTCTTCTTCAAAATTTGAACCCACCATATAAAGCCTTTCCTACAGTTTTTTCTTTATTTTTTCTTCCTCCCACTAAATCTCATGCCCTAATTTCACCTATATATACTAGAAAATGTCATCTTTAACCTGGAGATTTGATTAGAGCTCAAGGAATCTTGGAGATGGAGAATTTTTAGTGAGAGAAAGTAAACCTAAAAAGGTAAATTCCTGAGTTTTTGTTAGATTTAATTGGAAAATTTGTTAGACTTGTAGAAAATTATGAGTAGGATTATTTAGCAGCACTTAGATGTTTAAATTCATAGCATAAGCTCACTAATTTCCCCTCTATAATTTCAACCAAAAGATAAAATCAAGGAAAAAAGAAAAACAAGGAGGAAAAAGAAAAGGAAAAGGAAGAATAAGGGACTTCAAGCTACCTAAAGGTTAGTGGATACAAAACTACACTCTATTTCATTTAATTCTTTAATTTTCTATGAAAATCACATTATATAGGTATGGGTATTTGAAGAAAATGGGAAATAATTTAAAATAACAATGTAAAATGATATTTTAATATGAAATAAATAAGAAATGGGGAAGAAATCTGTAACACCTTTATACCACCATATTGTACGTACAGTGATCAGATGATAATGCATTATGACGGTTACAAATGCTATAGCACACAGTACAGTAATAATTTTTTTTTTATAAAACATCAATTAATATTATACCAGTACATTTAGATAACAGTAACAACAACAATAACAATAACCATTTGTCGCTACTCTATACATAATAGTACTAATACTTACTCGAAAAACTCATAACTATCTATACGTAATTCAATTGCTTCGCTTGAATATATACATGCCATGCCTAATAATCACTCTTGCTTTGCATCACTATTCTTGATCTACATCAGTTTCCGGCCATTTCAACCTTCTACTTTCATAACTTGCACATAGTAGTAACATTACGTGCTGAGCATTAAAAATGCTAAGTGGTGGATACAAATCCCAGACTTTCCAATAATAGATTCATTCATGCACACACAAGCACACGTATCATTTTCTTACTACATACTTTTATTCATTTAAATTTTAGCTCACTTCTCTCTTTTCCCTTCGGTATTACTAATTCTTTATTTAACAGTTGCTTAATCTTTATTTTACTTGCATTTTTAGTCGGTCGTTATCTATATTGGCTTTTATCTTACTTTACATTTCAAACAGTTTCAGAACATTTTCAGTGACTATTACTTTTCTTATTAAATCAGTTGATTATTACTCTTGGATCATTTTTCATTAATTTTAACACACTCAGTTATAACTATTTTTGTTACTTTATTTTGGTTACACTTAATAATTCACATTCATTATGGTGACATTAGCTGTAACTTTTGTTTTGTCGTTATTAATTTCAATGTCATTTGTTTCAATTAAATTTTGTTCTTTAAATTAGTTGATTTTTTACTTTAATTTATTTTCATTATCTTTATACTCTTTTCAGCATTAACCTTTCTTTAGATCATTAAATAATTTATGGTTTGCTTTACTTTGTTTTTTTTTTATACAACAGTACTTAAGATATTTACAATTTTTCTGTTCATTTCTTAATTTACAATCATAAACTATTTTCGTTGTCAATTTCATCATTAATTATATCTTCAAACATTAATCTTTACTTTTACAATTATATTACTCAGTGTCTCCTTATCCAGTCTTTATGTTATATTGTATCCACTACTTTTCTACTTTTATTTTACTCTATATTTCAATCTCTTAATTAAAAGTCTATTTACGGTTTAATCCTTGAAGTTTCATTAGATTACATTTTGATTCAGTTTTCACTTCGGTATTTGCAATTATAATATTACCTAACTGATTTCATTATTCCTTTTTTTTGTTCCATCATTTTAGTACGGTTTGGATAAAGATTTGGTGAAAACAAAACAAGAAAAAGAAAGGTTGTAAAGTGGAGCTTTTTTTGAAAAGTAAGAAGGAAATTCAAAGCTATACTTAGAGGCGTGGGCGAATGCTGATTGAATTTAGGGTAGGAGGCGGGTTTCGGTCACTAAAAAAAATAAAATGGAATTGGGGTTCATTTAAGGGAAGAACCAATTTCTTTCTTTGTTTGATAAACCTAATCAATTTGATAAAAATTGGTGATTGGTTGGATTTGGTTATGGTGATGACTAGGCGACGGGCTAGCCATTGGATTTGCATAAACTTATTATTTAATAAACTCAAATATTCAAAACTAAAAAGAATCGTTGACGAAGCCATACAAGTAATTCATCCATGGAAGTCCTGCCGCGTCAATCAGTCGTACCTTCTTCAACATGCTCTTTTCTTCTCTTTCTGCAACTATGAAGTCTTAATAAGAGAACTTGTTCAAATCTATTAAAATATACAATCACTTGTTAATTTAATTCACAAAATTATGGTTGCCATCCAACCTTTTTTTGAACTCAAAATGTTTTGATTCTCAATTCATTAAAGTTTCAGTTATCATAAATTTTTTAGAATATAAATTGCAATATTCTATTGAATAAGAAAAATCACATTTTAATTTTTTTTTTTAAATTTTTGCTAAGGTACAATTTGATTTATTCATTTATAACATATTAACTTAATTAATAGTGTATTACTCTTTATACATGTTAATTACCACTTTTATCTTTTTTCAATCAATTTTATATAATTATTAATATATTATTGGTTTGAATTATAAAATTTATACCGAATCACTATGAGAAAGATTATGATGTGATAAAATAATTTTTGAAAGATTAAAAGTGATTTTGGGTTGAGGTTAAAATTGACAATTACATGAACGTGGGTCTAATAATCACGATAATACAATGGAAAGGGACATCCATAAGCTGTAATGGAACAGGGATGATGAATGATTTGAATTTGGAAAAGAAATATGATGGAAAGAAATTCAAAAAGATTAAAAAGAAAAAGAGCATGCCTTTATAAAAAATTAACAGGAGTTTCTATATTAAATTTGTGCCCGATAGTACGAATACTGTTCTAATTAAATTCTTATACCAATATTGTATATACATTTTTGTTAGGCAGTATTTTCCATTTATTTTTATTTTAATTCATTATTTATAGGCATTGATTTTGATCTGTTATAAATTATTCATTTTACTATCAAACTACTTTCCTTATACTTTTATTTTGATAATTAGCTTTACGGTATTTTATCAGACATTCATTATAACTTTCATACATTATAATTGATTTTCATTTTGCTTTATTATTTTTATTCCTTTAGAAATAATTCAATTCAATTTTATTTTCTTTGATTTGCCCATAATATCAATCCGGTAAGAATCTTCGAATTGGATACACGGGATTAGTACATTCAGAGTGATTCCAAAGAGCCACTCGTATATTTTATTTCATTCACATTTCAATAGTCATTCAGTCAGTAGACCGTCATTGACCTACTAGAGCGAGTCACTATGACTCGCGTTGCAGCTATACATTTCATATTCATATAACTAGCCAACTATATCTTATACTATATTTAACTACCAAATTACTATTAAGGGCAACATTCAATAAATTTTCATTCACTTTCCAGATCATTTTCATTTCAATTTAATTGCCGACACATTTGGCCCTAATCATCCAATTCTCATTTAACACTTCCAAATAGTTCCTGTACATTACTTATTTCCTTTTAATCTGGTTTAAATTAATTTTCTTTCCCTCTTGACTTAAGATTTTTATGGTATTCACTTTAAACAACATATATATATATATATATATATATATATATATATATATATATATATATATATATATATATATATATATATATATATATATATATAATATATATATATATATATATATATATTATTTTTTTTGTATTATGTATGCTTAATACTCTGTTTATTGATCATTATCGTTATTATACTTATTTTACATTTTTTCTAACCATTATTTTAATAATGTACGTACATCAATATCTTATATTACAATTTAATCTTTGAATTAGGCATGTTAGTATCTTTTTACACTTTATTACATTATTTACTTTCTAATTACTTTTTAATCCTCTAAGATAGCTCGATTACTATTTAAACCTTCAAATTTCATCAATTTACAATTATATCCTTGATTTTCAAATTATTTACCGAACTACCCTTACCTATTCAATTAATATCATTAAGTCAATACTCACTCATAAAATTACCATTTAGTCTGCATTTTCAATAAATTATTAAAGTACCCCTTTGGTTCATTTAATTTACGAATTTGGTCGCTATTGTACATTTTGTATTTAACATTCAATTAATTATTGATTTTGATTAATTAACTTTTAAGATACTTAATTTTTAATTTTTTTCCTCAATATTATGAAATTACAATGTTACCCATGAATTTTTAATTTCTTTCATTTAAATTCCCTTTTCTACTTCTCTTTTTGTGTATAAGTTACTAAAATAATCCTTTTATTCATTTTATTTACAATTTTAACACAAATTTATTCAATGTGCATTTGATAAATTACGGTTTAGTCCCTAAACTTTATTTCATTCATAAATGCACATATAAATTCTTTCATTTTACTCGGTCAAACAAATTTTTCTTAAAATTACCATTATACCCTTTTTCCTTCATATTTTTGTAAAATTACCATTTAGCCTTTGTTCTTTCAATTTCTTTCATTTAAGTATTATTTCTCTCAATTAAATTTTCTCTGCATTCTTTTACACTATTAATTCATTATTTAATTGTAAAATTACAGTTTGATCCCTAAACTTTTATTTCATGGAAAATTTCATAATCGGTACTCAATTAATTTTTTATATTAATATTTTGACTTTTAATTCACTTATTTTATCATTTTATTTTTCATACTTGGTAAAATTGCCAATTGGTCCCTAAACTTTTATTTTCTTTCATTTAGGTCCCTTTTTCACTCTAATTATGCCATTTTCCATTGTTTAATTACTTTCTTTTTAATCCCTTTTATTTTATTCTTTCATTTTTCTTATTCCAATTAATTAATTGGTTAATATTATTTCCATTTATACAATATCTCAATTTATTTCATTAAAATCCAATATTTCCACTACAACATATTGTAACATTTCCACTTAAAAATATTCTACTAAATTTCAAAAATTCCAATTAAATTAGTATACTATTGAGACATATGTATTGGAAAAACATTATTGGTTATAATGCCTTAACTATTTATGCTTAACATGTTAAACTATTAAGAATATGTGATGATGTGTTTTAGATATATATATACATAGGCTTTTGATTTATTGAATTGTAAAGGAATGCAATATTGAAAAGAGAACATAAACATTTAATGTTTATATGCATTCATACTCCTACGATTACATCTTACAAGTATGGTATTATAGTGATTGAGTATACATGTATAGTTTAAGCATACTAAACATGTGATCTTAAAATCAAGTTGTATGTTTTGAAGAAATGTTAAATATAGGCATGTATATGCATATTTTATGAATAGAGAAACTCATGATGGCATGATGATAAATATCATTATCATACATATGAGATTGAGCTACATGCATTCGAATTGATTATAAGTATCAAGTATTTATACTCGAACAAGTACATGATAATTTGCTTTCAGAAAGTTACATATGAATATATATATGATATCCTGTTTTTAGTTATACATGAGTATGCATGTATATATATAGATACATACATACATACATATACATACATACATACATACATACATACATATATTTATATATATGTAAATGTGTGTGTGTGTGTATGTATGTACATGTGAATTTTGACGGCACTCATTATAGAGGTATGGGACTACAATGACATGTGAATTAGATGGGGTGAGACTAATTGAGCATAAATATTCCCTGGTCTTTCATGAAAATTCCATAAGTTTATTATGGAGGAATGATGCTTAATTGTAGTGATAGAATGTCTTAAAATCCATGTAGCCGTGTAGTACCCTGTTTGAGCCTAATGGTGAGTTTTACTCACCAAAAAGTCACCAAACCTCACCTGAACATTTTTTGATGTATATAAAACTTTACAAACACAATTATAAGGGTAATATGAGACTAACATGTGTTTAATAGGTATATTTATTCATGAATCTTGTTCATATAATATTGTAAATGTTATTATAGAGCATATAAAGATACATTTACACATGATAAATACTTCTCGCAATAATGTAAGCATATTTGAACAAGTTTACGAATTGTGAATCTTTTCTCCAGCAATGTGACTCCATAATGATATTATATTGCTCATGATCTAAGAAATACTTATGATTTTAAAGATATATTTTTTTTTATTGTGAACAACCTTACTATGTTTAGCTGAACAAGTTGGATAAATTACATGTACAGTTTATGTAATATTTGTAACGTGGATTGTAGTTTTATATAAAGCTATGTAATTTTGGCAAATAGGTATCTTGCAAAAGTATAAGACATTAGAATATGTAATATGTGTATATGCATATGATGTTCATCACATGTATGAACCTTATATGTCTTATGTGCATACATACATACACAGATGTATGTATGTATTGATGGAATATGACATGGTATGATGGTGATGATAACACAGCGAAAAAACAATAAATTTTATCATACATACCATACAATTCCAAAGCAAGAAACGAAACATGCAATTTTAGGGTTGTAAAACTTACAACTTTAGATGCACTTCAATATTTGGTTTTGGTGATGACCAGCAATCAAGAGTGATTTATCAACCTTTGATCTTCTTTGCCAATGCCAAAAGAACAACCTTTATGCCACTCTTTTCTATGTTCACACACACAATTGCAAAGACGGCTTAAAATCGAGATTGCTAGCTCTCTGTTTAAGTATCGTGTAATGGCAATTGATTGAAGCTACAAAATTTGATTTTACACTTCTCTAAGCTTGCTATTACTACCCAAGATCACAAGAGAATGAGGAACAATCCTTTCTCCTTATGAAACATTGGCCAAAATAAAATTGTGAGAGATAGTTACTATTCACGCCACACACAAAATTAGGTTTTTTTTTCTTTTCTCTCTCATCCAATATATATATTATCTTATTTATTAAGTGATAAATCTCAAATATACTACCTTAGGATAATTAATATTAGTTAAAGATAATTAATATTTGCCTTTATCACTTAATTAAAATAAGTAATATTTATTGATAAAAACTCTTTTAATTTATCCAAGATAAAAACAAAAGACATATTAATCAAATTAACCACTTAATTAAATAGGAATATACAAGAAATATTAATCAAATAAACTACTTAATTAATATAAAGGATATGCCGAAATTCCTTGATTTCTCTCTAGGAATTTCGGCCAATAGTATTCCTATTTAAATGATTTATTTGATCATAATTCTTTTAGGCTTTAAAACTCAATTAATTAAATTAATACAAGACATTTAATTAATTGAAATTAAACCTTGTGGGCTAAATTTCTCTCTCTCATGGGCCAAGGTCCAATAGCAATCTAATAATCCATTACACACATTAATTTGACTTTAATTAAAAGCCCAAATTTATGCCTAATACTTAATTTAAATATTTTAAGCCCAATGCTTTATGTGCGATCCTATAGGTCCATTTAATGTTGGCAATGAATTAATGAATTCATTCAAAGGCTATAAATATTCTCTAGCAAGATATTATAGCATTCCAAATTAAGTGAAAATGCATATGGCATTTTGTGACCTAATGCAATTTTGCATAGTCCCTTACCCAAAAATATCAGAATTAATATAAGGCATGGAACTAGTCACCCTTATATAAATTAATTCCTTTCTTGATATTCCAATGATACTGAACTCTCAGATAAATAATGATTACTCATTATTTCATCTTGGTATGGCCATACACTTCTCAGTTCATTGATCAAGTGGCCGATGATATTTTCTCTCTTATTGAGAGGGGTAATCCCTTCACTTCTTCATGCTCTCTAACATGAATCAATGTATACCTAAGCATACCCATACTTGTCACTCTGTTACGAGCACGTTAGGTGTATGTCAAAGTATACAGTAATACATAAAGAGTTTCATAGAGATTTTAGGTATAAGAACTCCAATGCAAAACTTGCATATGAGAAACACTTATGACTTATACCATGTAGTGTTCTCATAAATGGATCAAATCCAGATACCATGTTCTAAACATGTATCTATGATCTCTGATTGACACTCTTGTCCTTATGATCCGTAAGACAGAACTCAACTTATCAGAGAGAGCATACTAGTCTTAATTCATTGTTATTCCCATAATAATGACTGACTAGGGATATTTAGAATGATGTCTCTTTTATTTCAAGGTCTTACAACCATTTGCCTCACACATGATAACTTAAACTGAAACAACATTCTTGGATAGTTCTATCAATTGATATGCACAGGAATACAAAAGATAAAACAAATGCCTCATTTATTAACTCAAATATTTTATTACAATCTATTGGGGCTAGGGCTTACACTAACAATCTCCCACTAGCACTAGTCCCAATCGGGCATTGCCCTAATACCGAACACTCTCAAATAAGCTTCGTGCAGATTTGGACGCAACTGTTTCATCAAAGAATCTGCTAGATTGTCTTCACTTGCTATCTTGCTAACCTTGACGTCCCCACGATCAATGATTTCTCTAATCAGGTGGTACCTCCTGAGTATGTGTTTGGATTTTTGGTGTGATCGGGGCTCCTTATCCTGTGCTATGGCCCCGTTATTATCACAGAAAATTTCTAATGGATCTAGGATGTTTGGGACCACTCCTAATCCAGAAATGACATTTTTAATCCAAACAGCCTCTTTTGCAGCCTCACTTACTGCAATATACTCAGATTCTATAGTTGAATTGGCAACGGTCTCTTGCTTCGAGCTTCTCCAGCTGACAGCACCACCATTTAACATAAAAACAAATCCAGATTGCGTTCTAGAATCCTAAATGCTGGTCTGAAAAGCAGCATCAGCATAACCTTGTATGATGAGCTCTTCTTGACCACCATACACCAAGAAGTGATCCTTAGTCCTTCACAGGTACTTTAGGATCCCTTTTACAGCAGACCAGTGCTTTTCACTAGGGTCTTGCTGAAACCTATTGGTTATACTTAGTGCATGAGCAACATCCAATCTAGTACATAACATAGTGTGCATGATAGATCTAATAACAGATGCATATGGGATTCTACTCATGTTGTCCCTTTCCTCTTTGGTTTTAGGGCACTGTTCTTTAGTTAAAGGAACTCCCAAAGCCAAAGGTATATACCCTTTCTTTGAGTCTCCCATACTAAAACGCTTTAGTACTTTGTCTATGTACTTTTCTTGACTTAGTTCCAAAAGCCGATTCGATCTATCTCTATAGATTCGAATACCAAGTATTGTCTCGGCTTCACCTAAGTCTTTTATTGAGAAACATTTTCCCAACCATTACTTAACCTTTTGCAATATTGGAATGTCATTCCCAATGAGAAGGATGTCATCCACATACAGGACTAGAAATACTACTATGCTCCCACTAACCTTCTTATACACACAAGGCTCATCTTCGTTCTTGATGAAGTCAAATTCTTTGACTACCTCATCAAAACGAAGATTCCAACTTCGGGATGCTTGCTTTAATCCATAGATGGATTTTTGAAGCTTGCAAACCTTCTTAGGATGCTTGGGATTGACAAAACCCTCAGGTTGTGTCATATACACATCCTCAAGTAAATTTTCATTGAGGAAAGCGATTTTGACATCCATTTTCCATATCTTATAATCTTGATATGCAGCTATGGCAAACAAGATCCTAATGGACTTAAGCATGACTACTAGCGAAAAGGTCTCATCATAGTCTATATCATGAATTTGTCGAAAACCTTTTGCTACTAGTCTACCTTTGTAGGTCTTATCAGCTTTAATTTTGAATAGCCATTTGCATTCAATTACCTTAGCACCTTTCGGTGGATTAACCAAGGTCCAAACCTGGTTATCGTACATTGATTGCATCTAAAATTTCATGGCTTCAAGCCAATTTTTTGAGTTTGGGCTTTTAATATCTTATTGGTAGGTAGTAAGATCCTCACAATCTACTAACTGAATGGTGTCACTATCAGTGATTAGAAATCAATATCTCTCAATCACCTAACGTACCTTACCAGACCTTTTAGGTTCTTGTGCAATGGGTTCTTGTTCCACAACTGGTTGTGAACTTGATCCCATTTCCAACTCATCTTGTATATGAGTTTGTGGTACTTGAATTTCTGTAAGTTCTACTGTAATCCCACTATCTTTCTTGAGAAGGAACTCTTTTTCCAAGAAAATAGCTTTACAAGCAACAAATACTTTGTTCTCGTATTGTGAGTAAAAGTAGTATCCCTTTGTTTCTTTAGGATAACCCATAAACAAGCAGACAGTTGATTTGGACTCTAGTTTATCAGATGTTAATTTCTTAACATGTGCTTCACAGCCCTAAATCCTGAGAAAAGACATATTGGGTTCTTTCCCAGTCCATACCTCGTATGGTGTCTTCTCAATTGCTTTAGTTGGAGTACGGTTTAATAGAAATGCAGCAGTTTCTAATGCATAACCCCAAAAAGAGACAGAAAGATTAGCTTGACTCATCATAGATCGAACCATGTCCAACCGAGTTTGATTTCTCCTTTCGGACACACCATTCCATTGTGGTGTTCTAGGAGGAGTGAGCTGTGATATAATACCACACTCCTTTAGATGACTGTCAAACTCTTGGCTTAAGTATTCGCCACCTTGATCTGATCGAATGGTTTTTGTACTTCTGCCAAGTTGGTTTTCTACTTCGTTCTTAAACTCTTTGAATTTCTCAAAAGTTTCAGACTTATACTTCATTAGATAGACATAGCCATATCTACTAAAGTCATCTGTAAACGTCACGAAGTAGCTAAAACCACCTCTAGCTTGTATGCTTAATGGACCACATACATCGGTATGTATTAGTTCCAATAAGTTATTAGTCCTCTCACATTTCTTGTTAAAAGGACTTTTTGTCATTTTTCCATGCAAATATGACTCGCATGTATCATAAGACTCTAAGTCAAATGACCCAAGCACTCCAGTTTTGTGGAGTCTTGAAATGCGTTTTTCATTTGCATGTCCTAAACGACAATGCTAGAAGTAAGTAGGGTTTAATTCATTTGATTTAACCCTCTTCGTATTAATGTTGTATACAGACTCTTTGTTTTGCAAATCAAGGATATAAAGGCCATTTTGCACTATGGCATTGCCATAAGAAATGCCTTGGTGACGAATATGAGCATTGCCATTTTTAATAACAAAATCAAATTCATCATTATCCAAACATGAAACTGAAATAATATTTCTGCTCATAGCAGGTACATAATAACAATTATTCAAAACAATACAAAGTCCGGAAGGTAAAGTGAGGTGATAGTTGCCTATCTCCATGACAGCAACTCGTGCTCCATTCCCCATACGGAGGTCCACTTCATTCTTCCCAAGTAACCGCCTATTTCTTAGCCCCTGCACATTTGAACAAATGTGAGAACCACAAGCGGTATCCAATACCCAAGTGGTAGAAATAGAAAGGTTAATTTCAATAACAAAAATACCAGAACTGGACGCCTTGGCTCCATTCTTCTTTTGTTCTTCCTTGAAGAGAGCGCAATTCTTCCTCCAATGCCCTATCTTGTTGCAATGGAAGCAAGTGCTCTCACTCTCTTTGAGCTTTTGCGCCTTGGGCCTGAGGTGCACTCCCAACAGACTTGGGTTTTCCCTTTCCCTTTCCCTTAGCGGGTCCTTTCTTAATTCTCTTTTGAACCACCAGTACAGGATTGATCTTTCGAATGTTCTCCTCAGCATTCTTAAGCATCCCATGAAGCTCAGTAACTGACTTGTTCATTGCATGCATGTTATAATTCATCACAAATGGATCATAAGCAGCAGATAATGATCCTAAGATCAAGTTAGTGGCCAATTCCTTTGGCACTTGCACCTCAAGCTTCTCAAGAGTATCAAGATACCCTTTCATCTTGAGTACATGGGTACTAATAGGAGTACCCTCAGCCATCTTATAAGAAATTAAAGCCTTTGTTGTCACGAACCTCTCATGTCGAGCTTGCTCTTGGAACATCTCCTTGAGGTGCATTATGATCGCATAGGCCTATTGGTCCATAAATTGCTTTTGCAATTCAGGCACCATAATGGCTAGCATCAAACAGGTCACATTGTTGGAGTCACTTTTCTTGGTCTCAAAAGTTTCCTTTTGAACCACAGAAGCGTTCTTAGCAGGTTCTTCAAGTAAGGGTGCATCCAAAACATACAACTTCTTCTCTTGCTTAAGAACTATTCTTCAGTTTCGAGACCAGTATATGAAATTGGTGCCATTCAATTTGTCCTTTTCAAAGACTAATCGCAATGAGAAATTGTTATTTGAAGATGCCATTTTCAATCTACAATAATAAAATTTAGCAAGATTAAATGAGGTCTTATTATAATCCCACAAACCGAATTAATATCCCCTTAAATAATTCGTGTTAGTGATTTAATGTGGGCCAAGATCCACTTTTCATAACAACTTATTAGTCAAGCTGAGCTTGTACACCTAACAAGTTAAATTACTTAGGTAGGAAGACTCCAATCATGTCTCGTACATGACTCTTGGATCAAATGGGCTAACATCTTAAGATGTTATAGCACAATCCCATTTATAAGTTGCCTAGGTCCAGGCATCCCATTCCATGTTAATTCCAACCTACATCCACAACCCATGCCTCACAAAGATAATCGAGCGCATCTAGGACTCCTAGTCTACGTGACCGATGATCGATGCCTTGACATGTTTTGAATTAGGAAGGCAACTTTGTGACTTACTATTTTGGGGATTTATTTTATTACGGCTTACATGGCATACACTTTGTCATCCATCCATAACATGCATATATATAATTGCATAAAGTAAAGCATGACAAACATGGGCCCTAAAACCTACAACTAAGATTCTATACTATTACATAAGAATCTTCAAGTTGGGCTTCTCCACTCCGGTGGGCTTCGTCTTGATTTACAAAATCTTCAAGTATTTTCTATTCTAAGAAATAAATGAAAAATTTTACAATAAAAATAATGGCTCACAGGCCATATTTAATTACAAAACCCAAGGCCCTTGAATGCACCATGCATATCCATTCATCACACCAAACAAGCAAATAAATATACATAACATTCATGGATCAAATAAAGTCCAATTTTAATTAATTTAGCCAAGCCCATTAATGGAAATTGTGTAATTAAAACTTTAAGAGAAGACCCCATGATGGGCCTGGGCCAAAGCTCAATGGACTAAATCCTCTTATTGAATAAGTTCTCTTAAAAGCCCAAAACATGAACTAGTTAGATTTGTCCTATAAATCCACTCTAGTATAATTTCCAATTTTGCCATTTTTAATTTTATGTCATTTAGCCCACAAACATTAAAAATGCATGTAATATGTACCAACATGAATTAAAACATATAATCATGAAGAACATATAAATATACACGGCATTCATGAAAAACAAACAAACAACAATGAATTAGTTGTTTAATGCTTATATGATGCCACAAAAATGCACAAACACTTAAATCAATTTTATGAGTCATTTAATTATTTAAATAAGGTCATAAACATTGAGTTAATGTTCTGTACCATTTTGATCTGAATGTTTTTATACCATTTTAATCAAACCAAAATAAAAATTGTTGATTAAACATGTAACAAACACAAACTAGTCATAGTTTTAAGCGATTTTAAAATTAATTAATTAAATTGTCATGGACCAGAATTAAAATAAAATTTAAAATATGTCCAGACCTGATAATTAATCTTTAAAAATCATTTACAAACATGCCAAAATCATTTTACATTTAATTTTGAAAACTAGTTGTTAAACTAGCAATTTTCATGCCAATTAGCACCTAGTTTTGTTATTAACATGTCCCATCAGGTATAAATAATTAAATCCGACCATTACCAGCCCTAATAACATCTTAGGACAGTATATTAACATTTCATATTAATTATAATACCTAAATAATCAATTAAAATCGTTTTTACACCAAAACAATGCAAAAAACTCAAAACAGAAAATTTTAGCATTGCATGTATTTATAAAAACGATTTTTTATTAAATAATTCATGCATCTAAAGCACTAAAATAAGCATGTTTAGGCTCTGATACCACTGATGGAATATGACATGGTATGATGGTGATGATAACATAGCGGAAAAATAATAAATTTTATCATACATACCATACAATTCCAAAGCAAGAAACGAAACATGCAATTTTAGGGTTGTAAAACTTACAACTTTAGATGCACTTCAATATTTGGTTTTGGTGATGACCAGCAATCAAGAGTGATTTATCAACCTTTGATCTTCTTTGCCAATGCCAAAAGAACAGTCTTTACGCCACTCTTCTCTATGTTCACACACACAATTGCAAAGACGGCTTAAAATCGAGATTGGTAGCTCTCTGTTTAAGTATCGTGTAATGGCAATTGAATGAAGCTACAAAATTTGATTTTTCACTTCTCTAAGGTTGCTATTACTACCCAAGATCACAAGAGAATGAGGAAAAATCCTTTCTCCTTGTGAAAAATTGGCCAGAATAAAATTGTGAGAGAGAGTTACTATTCATGAGTTACTATTCATGCCACACACAAAATTAGGTTTTTTTTCTTTTCTCTCTCATCCAATATATATATATATATATATATATATATATATATATATATATATATATATTATCTTATTTATTAAGTGATAAATCTCAAATATAATACCTTAGGATAATTAATATTAGCTAAAGATAATTAATATTTGCCTTTATAACTTAATTAAAATAAGTAATATTTATTGATAAAAACTCTTTTAATTTATCCAAGATAAAAATAAAAGACATATTAATCAAATTAACCACTTAATTAAATAGGAATATACAAGACATATTAAAAAAATAAACTACTTAATTAATATAAAGGATATGCCGAAATTCCTTGATTTTTCTATAGGAATTTCGGCCAATAGTATTCCTATTTAAGTGATTTATTTGATCATAATTCTTTTAGGCTTTAAAACTCAATTAATTAAATTAATACAAGACATTTAATTAATTGAAATTCAACCTTGTGGGCTGAATTTCTCTCTCTCATGGGCCAGGATCCAATAGCAATCTAATAATCCATTACGCACATTAATTTGACTTTAATTAAAAGCCCAAATTAATGCCCAATACTTAATTTAAATATTTTAAGCCCAATGCTTTATGTGCGATCCTATAGGTCCATTTAATGTTGGCAATAAATTAATAAATTAATTCAAAGGCTATAAATATTCTCTAGCAAGATATTATAGCATTCCAAATTAAATGAAAATGCATATGGCATTTTGTGACCTAATGCAATTTTGCATAGTCCCTTACCTAAAAATATCAGAATTAATATAAGGCATGAAACTAGTCACCCTTATATAAATTAATTCCTTTCTTGATATTCCAGTGACACTAAACTCTCAGATAAATAATGATTACTCATTATTTCATCTCGATATGGCCATACACTTCTTAGTTCACTGATCAAGTGGCCGATGATATTTTCTCTCTTATTGAGAGGGGTAATCCCTTCACTTCTTTCATGCTCTCTAACATGAATCAATGTATACCCAAGCATACCCATACTTGTCAGTTTGTTACTAGCATGTTAGGTGTATGTCAAAGTATACAGTAATACATAAAGAGTTTCACAGAGATTTTAGGTCTAAGAACTCCAATGCAAAACTTGCATATGAGAAGCACTTATGACTTATACCATGTAGTGTTCTCATAAATGGATCGAATCCAGATACCATGTTCTAAACATGTATCTATGATCTGTGATTGACACTCTTGTCCTTATGATTCGTAAGACATAACTCAACTTATCAGAGAGAGCATACTAGTCTTAATTCATTGTTATTCACATAACAATGACTGACTAGGGATATTTAGAATGATGTCTCTTTTGTTTCAAGGTCTTACAACCATGTGCCTCACACACGATAACTTAAACTGAATCAACATTCTTGGATAGTTCTATCAATTGATATGCATAGGAATACAAAAGATAAAACAAATGCCTTATTTATTAACTCAAATGTTTTATTACAATCTATTGGGGCTAGGGCTTACACTAACATGTATGTATGTATGTATGTATGTATGTATGTATGTATGTATGTATGTACATGATGAGAAAAGAGTAAAGTATAGAATGATAAAGTAAATAAATTTAATTACCTACATTGTGTCCAGAATGTGGATAGATAGGCATGCCTATAAGGGTGATTTGCAGCTGCGATCATATAGTTTTGACTTCATTTGAATCATAAAGTATAGAAATGGTCCCGTTTGGATTATAAATAGCATTGTTTGGGTTATTAGCTGACCACGTTTGGGTTTGCTTGATCGATCTAGAGTACAATTTTGGTCTCATTTGGGTCTAGAGTTAAAATACCTTCGGATATTTTAATTATACCTTTGGGTGCTATTGTTACTGTATAGCACGTTATCCACTTCTTTAGAAAAATGCAGGCTTAATACAATATAAAGAAAAACATCATATAGAATTAAAAGATAAGTAAACATGATAGTTATGAAATTGATCTTCATGTTATCTTTATATGGTACCTCTATATTGCATATGGATAATATGATACCAAAAAGGATGCTATATTATATATATGTATATATATACTCACATGGCATTTTAATATCACATGGATAAATATGATACAAAATGATGATCTGCATTCAACATGCATTTACATATGGCATTCTAGTATTACATGTATGTTATACTCTTATTAGTTGTACATATGAACTTGCATAATACTGATATGTTATCATTAATTATGCAATGATGTATGAAATCAATGACTTAATTTCCAGTGTTTCCTATACTTAGGAATAAAAGATATATGCATGGTTATTTATACATTGTGGTGTTTTTCAATAGCTATATGGGCCAAAATGTATCCTTTATAACTATATGTTTCTTATGTGATATTGTGTAATTTTAGGTGAGATATGAGTGACTCTTTACATGTAAATATAAATGAATTACGAACTCACAGCATGTGAATGAAATATATGTTGGAGATAGAAGTAAGATATTATTACAATTCATTAAGAAATTAGAATGGACCAGTGACCTATATGAAGTTTAGTCTAAGATTCATTGGTCTAAGATTCATTTGACCAGTGACTTATATGGTTTGGAAAAAAAAGGAAGCTTAGTCTAAGATTCATTGTTCCATATGAAGTTTTAGAACGAGTTGGACTAGTGACCTATAGGTTGGCACTTTCTATAGAGTTATCCCAATTGCATGATTTCTTTCATATCTCATTGCTCAGAAAGTATCAATCGGATAAGTCTCACATAGTGCCCTTACAAAATATAAAGATTCAACTGGATTTCTCACATGATAAAGAGCGAAAGGATATCTTTGAAATGGAAATCAAAAAATTATGGAATAAATAGATTCCCTTAGTCAAAGTACTATAGCAACATCATGGCATCGAAAAAACAACCTGGGAATCTAGATCACAATATGCCACAACTATTTAAGATAAGTATGAATTTTGAGGATGAAAGTTTTTTACCTAGAACTCAAATATTCTAGTCCAGTATATATATGAATGAGCTATGTAAAAATGCTTTCTTCCCTTTGGTTTTGGGGCCATTTTCGCGAGGGATGCCTGTAAAATTTTCTTTCCTGGTAGCTGGTGAAGAAAGATTATGGCTTTGTTCTTGCAAGGTTTCACCTAATATCCTCTCATTTGTTATTTTATATATTTGTTTGGCAAATTACAGTATGGCAACGCTTATCTAGGATTGAACTTGTAAAATTGTAAAATCTAGAGTTTAATTTAATATAGCCCAAAGTTATGGGTATGGTGTAACTTATCTATTTGGTTTGTCATGTTTATTGAAACCTTGGTGACAATTTTAGTGTTGTGATCTAGGTGTCTGGTCATGCACATTAAGCATTCACAAATTTAATAAGGTCAAATAAAAATGCTATCTTATGAAGTTTGCAGATGACTTCTTGTTTCTGAATGACATGTAGATACTTCCGGTTAATATCAAAGGCCTCGCTGGCAACGTAGCAACATTGGCAAATTGGTTGACATCCTGGGCAGTGACAATGACAGCAAACTTACTGTTGAGTCGGAGCAGTGGTGGTCTCTCTCTCTCTCTCATTCTCTCTCTCATACATGTATGAGAGGAACTTGTGCAATTTTTATGAATATGTTTCAAATCTACATGTGGGTATTTATAGTTTCATGCGGTCTGACTAATAAAAGAATGTTTCACTGGTGCAGGAACCTTCACTGTATACTCGGTGGTTACTGCTTTTACTGTTGTTTTCGTATCTCTATTTTTTATTTACAACCCTTGGATTGATGTGCCAAAAGAAAAGAACCACAAAAACAAAAAGAAATGAAGGAAAACGAAGAGAACGAAAAGGGAAGATTTTGTTCAAGTTCATTGTATTTTAGTCTTTGCCACAGAAGTAATATATAAGCTATGATTTATGAATTATGCTGCATAATAAGGGTCATAGTTAAAAAAAAGGAGAAGAATGAAATATGGAAGGTGGAACATCACTTTTGCTCGTCATTTCCTTGTAGGGAAGCTAGGAACTGCTTCAGACACCTATTATATACACATGGTCTCTCCAGGTGAACCAAGTGCCCTGCTTTCCTAATGCCTTGAAATGTTGCATTTTCACCCAATTGCCTGTATCCAAAGATATGCCCATTAATGAGCCAGAAAAATCAAATAACTTTAATCAAATGACTGGAAGCAGTTAATGCATACATCTTTTTCCGGCTTATGTGAATATGAGATGAGATCAACTAACATTCTGTTTTCAAGGTTTGCTGTGGGATGAGTTTAATCAAAGAATTTTTCCATTTCATTATTATGTAAATAGATTGGTGCATTGCTAATTCGTAGTTTCTTATCTAAGTTTGGTAAGTGAATTGCAGTTTGGTGCGACTGTCAGATGAATTTTTTTCGTATAGCAAGTGTAGGCAAGTAAAACTGTAGTATAGGGATAGAGAGGCATACTCTTTCATGTTGCGTGCGAGTTCCAGCTTGAAGATTTGGTCATTTTCACCCCACAGAAGGTGTATCTTCTGCAAGATTTAAATATATATATTAAGGAAGCAGAAGATATTGAGATGATTAGAATAGCAAAAATTAAACCAAACAAAAATAAAAATAAAAATAAAAATCAAGAAGTGAAAAATCAAAATTAATATATAAATCACCTGAGGAAATTTGGGAATGTTAGGATCTTTGTTGCTAACTACTAATCCCTCTAAAAGTTCAGCTCTCTCTTCCCTGTTGTTGAACATCACCTGTAATTAAATTGTCCAGTTGGTTGGTTAATGAGAATATTAAGTGCTATTGTGGAGACACTTCATTTACTACTGAATTTTTCTTCAATTTTTTTTTTTTTTGTTCTTTTCTTTTCCTAATGGAAAATCCGGGAAATAGAACAGTATTTGTTGTGGGCCGTTGGTTTAGTGAGACCCACTTCTAAGGTTCCTCAATCTAACGGCCTACAACGATCCACATCATTTTTGTGCGGTGGTTTTCTTGCACAGTTACATTTTTCTTTCCTAAGTAGGCCCTTCAAATGCTAAAATATGAAATCGTCTCTTTCTAAAAAGGGGGGAGTGGGGTGGGCTAGGATTTGACCCCTCCCCCGCGGGTACTGCAAAGACCCATAATTGAGGGTGATTCTTTCAATACTATATGTTTCATATACATACTAATAGATACATACTAATAGGAATGAATATGGACCGATTAATCAGTGTATTAGCAAAAAAATTAATCAGTTCATTAATATTAGTTTTTTAAAATTACTAACCACGAACCAATTCGTTACATTCGGTTAATCAGTTCATCGGTTTCGATTTTTCGATTTGATTAATCAATATTTTTCGGTTAATCATTAAAATTTATAACATAAAATTATTAAAAAAATTTAGATAAAGTTCAATTCAATTTCAAATGTGTAAAGTAATTTAATATAAAAATTACAAAACAAACATAATTTACTAGTCAAAATCATGTTATATAAATTAATAGCTGATATTATAAAATAGATTTGATATTTGTTAAAAATTAGAATATGTTTGATTTTAAGTTAAATAAAATTTTGCATAATATTAAATGTTATAACATAAACTCTAAAATATAAGAAAATATAATTACATGCTATTAAGTAAAATATGAACACCAATACATAATAAAAAAATAATATATAAAAAAATTAATCCAATACTATATATAAATATTACTATATAATTAAAGAGAATGACATAATATAAATTTAAATTAATATAAAAAATAATATATATAAAAGTTAATAGTATACTATATATAAATATTACTATATAATTAAAAAGAATGAAATAATATAAATTAATATGTAAATTTTAGAGAGAAAGAGAAAAAATTGAAGATATAAAAATTAATATATATATATATATATATATAAACCGGTTAAATATTGAATAACGGTTAACCGGTACCTAAAAACCTAAATCGTAATTATTAACAAAAAATATAAAAATTAAAAATCGTAATCGAGTCCATCGAATCGGTTAACCATAAAAATCGATTCGATTTCGGACCGATTTTACGGTTAATCATATTTTCGGTTTTTTTTACTCATTTCTACATACTAAATTCAGGAATCGAACTCGAAACATGCTTAGCATATCAAAATGAATACTATATTTCTTACATTAAATATATAGGATAACTCTTTTAAAGTATGCAAGGGTTATATATATATATATATATATATATATATATATATATATATATATATATATATATATATATATATATATATATATATATATATATATATGAAATTTAGCATATTGAATAATTTTCCTAATCCTAGGAAATTTAAAGCATTGAATAAAAAAATTGAATAACATCATAAAATAACATAATAAAATATTGTGATCCATACTAAGGTGCGGTTTAGGCAATCCCCACCTAACATCATTTTTGTTAACTGAAAGACTAACCCTCATTAAAACTTTCGTTTACGTGTTAGCTCTATTTTCTTTTTTAAAAGAAGCTCGCTACGTATAAATTTGTTATAACCAAATTAAATTATATATATAGTTAAATAATTAATATTAGTGATATTTCTATTTTTAATAATAATAATAATAACAACAAACCTCAAGGAAGTCTTTGTGAAGTCTATTAGGGAACCAAAGTTTCTTGTAAGCAGCAACAGAAAGCAAAGCTTTAAGACCCCTAACAGAATTTGGCAACAAAAGCTCTGAAGAAGATTTAAACCCAAGGCTTCTAAGTGTGGCTTCACTAATCGAATCGGTCATAGCCAAAATCGAACCGGAAACAACCATGGCTTGAACCATCTCAGGATACAATTCAGCCATTTTAAAAGCCACCATACCACCATAGCTAAACCCAACCACTACACACTTCTCGACACCCAATTTCTTCAACCCCTTCACCAATATCTCTGCCTGAAAGCAAGAACAAATCCAAAATTTAATTTCAAATGTGACAAATTTATTTACACTATGAACAAAATCCATTAAAACAGTGGGCCAAAATAAATATTTTTAATGCAGATCAATATAAAAAAATTACAATTCTTTTTCTAAATACATTTTGGAAACAGAAATTAGAGTTCGAACTTTGATAAATTGAAAAAATAGCTAGATTTTCAAGTGTTTTAAATATATGTGAAATTACAAGAACATGGTAGAAATTTTGGAAGGCTGTGAGGGCAATTGCACACAGTGCCCTCCACCTAGATTCGTACTTGCCTGAAACGTTGGAGACCGGTCTGTTTTATCGGTGGTAGAGCCGCCGAAGAACAAGAGGTCAGGGATGTAAACGGAGTATATTTTGGTCAAGGCACCCACTTGGAATTGCCATGTAACAATACCCTCTGCAGCAAAACCATGGACAAGGACAACAACAGGTTTTTTGGGTTTTCTTAAGGTTTGGGTTTTGGATTTTTTGGGTTTTTCTATGGTTTCAAGTGGAACCCAGAAATTCATTTTCGTGCCTGGTTCGATTTCTACCATGTGAGGTTTAATTCCTGCCATTTTCATTAGGCCATGAACTAGGGGTTTCTGTGCTGCTACAAGGTTCACCATTTCTCTCTCTCTCTCTCTTTCTGTGTATGATGTTTAATTTGTCTGCGGATCATTTAGGATTTGAATGTTAAATGCCAAATTTAAAACTAAGAGGAAAGGTGGTTTGGTGTTGGGTTGTTATCTATTGGCCCTAAGGCGGACAATTTTTTATGGTATCAAGTAATTTGATTTACTAACACAAGGGTGATTGGTCACGCTATGTTTATTAAATTAATTTGATATACATTTCTCTCAACTATTATTGTTTAATAAATTATTTTTAAATAAATTGAATAGCAATTAACTCTCTAATTTTTTTTTTAAAAGACAGATTATCTTCTATATAGACATATAATACATTATGAAAAGAACATAAGATTAATGAGTTAGTGACATGGACGTAATTTGACATGTTTTTAATGAATTAAAAGAGTAAACTGATATTTTTTTTAATAATATAAAAATATTATTTACATTATAAATAAATTTAAAAGGTTAATCTATTATTTATTTAGTTTAAAAGAGTAATGTGTTAATCTATAATGTTTTAAAAAAATTATTTATTCATTTTTCAGCATATGAGTGAGTATATGGACCTTTAAATAAAAAAAATATATATTTTTGTTAGTTTTTGATTCAACGCCAAATCAATCAATTCTTAATTCTTATAAAAAGATATTTTTGGTCAACCAATATGTTTTCAATAGGATGATTCTTTTAATTGTTGAGTGAACTACATTTAATTATGATTCTGATTGCTCCTATTTCATACACCATAATATTAATATTGTTTCCTAGGATACTTGTCCGAATCTTATTCATAAGTTTTCCTGTGAATTTCTTAAGCTTAATATAAATAACTAATTAAGAAAAATAAAAATTGAAATAAGTTTAATACAAATAAAAAAATGGAAAATTGAAAATAATAAATGAGTAATTGGGTAAACAAATTAGTCATTTGTAATTGTACTCTCTACATCTCATTTTCACTTTTCTTTTCTTTTTTTTATGTATGATATTATATTTCAATTAATTTGTTTTTTTCGTATTATGGAATACTTGTTTAATGTCTAATATGCTTTTATTTAATACAATTTATAATCAATAAACATGCATTGTTGTTTCTTAGTTTACTAATTTGCTCCATATTAATGTGATAATACATTGAGAAAAATGTATCATAATAATCAAAATATTCTTAATATGTGTGGACTATTAAAAAAAAAAAAGAGTAATCAATGTACTAGAGCATATATGTGAAATCAGCGGCAGATGCAAATGAGGCTTGAGTGGGGACTTGGCCCCTCCCAATTTTTTTTTCTTTTACAAAAATTTCCTTGTAAATTTTATTTTTTATAGACTTATTTTCAAATTAATTTTTATAATTTTTATTTATTAGGGTTTGGCCCCTTCTCAAAATTTTTAATCCTTTATCCTATATTAATTTTGGCCCACTTCTTTTCCTATATCCTGCGTGTGTGCCTTTGTGAAGTGATGAATTGGCAAGACAGTCTATATAAGGTTGTTGTGGGACAAAAGTAGTGCGATGAGAATATGGTTTTCTTGCACGTAATGTTTGTTTTATTTGATAAACAAAGAATTTGTGAATTAAATTAAAATAATATTTCGATCCTCTTGCCATGCTAGCGTAAAAGGTTGTTCGATTTTGATCAACAACACGGCCTACCTCCACTTCCTGTCTATTGTTGACTTTCTATATTTTGTGGTCCTGTTCAACTACATGGCGTTGCAAATTTGACAAATAAAATGTATCTTTTTCTCTTCTCTCGTTTTTCATTAAGGATTCCTAAGAATAATACCATATTATTATCAATTTAAAATGAGAGAAGTTCAGATCTTAGACAATATTCATATCAAAGATTATAGTGCCACTACTTCTAACAATGTGTTGAACTACTTCAACAAGTATCTGATGTCCGTATAGCAGTATCCTTTTCATATTCCATGAAAAGAAATGATATATGTGTGATGCGCACCAAATCCCCTAGATGCCTTGTGGTGGAATCCGACTTATTCTCTAAGTCTCACTTTTAGGATCCAATACAGGACAAAATTCATAAAATTTCGTAAAATTTGCCATTTCATAATAGAAAAGGGATTTGATCTAATTTGCCAAGGCTCAGACCTCACAAAGGCTTGAGACAGCGTCACAAATTACCCTAATCCTATTATTTGTGGTCAACCTACGATGATGTCTAAGTAGGCCCAGTATAGAGGTACCATGAAGTAATCACCCAACATAACATTGAAAAAATGATTCTAACCTTATGATGCCCAAACCAAATATGGTTTGGAACATCAATCTTCCTCATCCTCGGTTAGTTATTTTTATAATTGAGTTTTTAAGATGAATTCTCTATCTCCATTCTTACACAATTTGCGATAAAAGAAATGCGTACATCAAACATGTAAATAAAGAAATAAAGTAAGTAAATGAAAGACTAAAAAATTACATAATGAAATTGTCTAAAAGAAAGAAAATATCATATATAAAATGGGGCATTTGTTAAGTTGGGAACATTGATTTTCCGATGCATATTTTACAAAAGACGAAGAATCGTTGGGAGTTCTATAAAGCGTGGGATGAGTGATCCCAATCTTAATGAAAACGAGGACTCTTCATTTGTTAAGTCAATTTTGGGTGAAAATTGGACATGTCCATTTTATTAAGAAAAAATTCCAATTACTTGGTAAAAAGTGATTTAAGTTAATTTTTTTTTATCATTTAATGTCCAAAAAAAATTATTACTAACTATTACAAATTCCACATAAAATCCAGTAAAACAATAAAAGAAAATAAATAAATAAATAAAGGAATAAAATCGTAAGGCAAGGGTTTTCACCTTAAAATCTTCAAATGTCCCAATGCAATGAAATTAATTACTTGAAAGAAAAAAAGAAAATAAATAGTTAGTATCATGATAAAAAAAAATAATAAAGCAAAATAAAATAAATATGCATCCTGAAATAAAAGTAAACAAACACAATAAAAAATACAAGACATAATTAAAAATGACATATGAAAAAAAAATGCAAATCAGTTAAACAAAAGAAGGCTCCAAAAAGGTTCATGGACAGCTACAAAAAGTGATAGATAACTAGGATAAGGTAAGGGACGATATGAAAAGAAGGCTCCATGACATCCCATCGCTTGGTGTGACCGATGGGCATTTGTCGGGCTTTTTTCTCGTATCGCAGATGCAAAACAGAGAAAAATAAGTAGTAAACACACAAAAGGGAATTAAACTCACGTTTTGTCCTAAGCAGACATCTTCTACTTTCTAATCATACCAAAATTGAATCTAAGGACTAACAACACATTTAAATCATGCCAAAATATTGAAATAACTTAAAATATAGGATTTTAATCAAGAAACATTAATATGCATTAATGATTGAAGAATCCTTAAACTCATGCCATTCTACATACTTTACTTCATATTTGGACAGTCATGGCATCGGAATATTAAAAATAAACATTTAACTCAGATAATCATTGCATAAGGATCTAGGACAAAACAAAACAACAGTTCATATAATGATTTACATGGCATTCAATTAATCTCAAATAACAAACGAGCTAAATGCGCAAAATATTACCCTCAAAAAAATTCTTTAACTTTAGAAATTGCACTCTCAATCCCAAGTAAATGATTTCCACATTTGAAAACGATAAATGTGTGTGTTTTTCTTAAAAGAATGATTGCAAGAGAGCTCTTATTCTCAATAGTAGAAATTAAATTTTCTATATTAATATATAATATTTATGAAACCCTAGGGCTTTTATATTTAAAGGAAGGAAAGAGTTCAAATTAATTCAAATTTTAATTCCCTTAAAATTTGCCTTGAAAATCCCCATGAAATTTGTCAAAATTTGACCTTTTAATACCAAATTTTGTCCATGTTCTTAAATGGGTAGAAAAACATGTGAATTGCTGAAAAAAGCCCTGCTGATAAAAAATCAATTTGAAAATCACAAAAATGCCTTTAACTTAACCTAATGACCTATGGTCGTGACTCAAGACAGACAGGCATCTATCACTTGGCTATAAATAGGCCAAGGATGGTCAAATAAGGTCATCAGCAGAGAGACAGACAGCTAAAAGCAGCACAAATGGATGTTTGTCACAACAAAAGGGCCAGTTTTCAAAGTTTAAGTCCCATTTTCAAAACCCTAAGAAAATAAGGATAAAAACCATAAAAACATTTTAGAAAATTGTGAAAATTACGGATGGAACTCAGAGTTTGCATTTTTTGTCTGAAGTGAGAATAGTTTTTCTTCATCGGATTGCTCTAATTCGGGCGATCTCGGGATCCTATGTCTACAATATGCTATTAAAAACAATTCTCTACATAATTTTGAATGAATAAATCAATCATTTGTTCTTGTGGATCCGACATTAACCCTCTCATATCTACTAATTGGTGTGCTTGAGATGCATTTTCTCAAGACAAAGATTTTTTAAAAATAATGTAATTTTTAAAAATTTTAAAAATATAGTATTACAATAAAAAGATTTAGAATTTCGAAATTATTGTGAAATCGGTAATTTCTAGCATATATGGGGATATTTCTATTTATAATGATTTTGGTAAAAATATTTAGAATTTTGATGTGTTTTGAAAATGGACTCAAAAAGTGGTGTGTTTTAACTTAATTTTGCAACAATTAACTACAAAATCTGAAGTGGGCACGCCTAACAAGATGGGGTAAACGGTGGCAGCAGGTTGGTGCAAAAACTAAAGGTAGGTTAGAAGACTACCTATTTTCACAGCTGACCCCTATGGAGTTAGAATTTGATCTTGTAGTAGTCTGCTATGGAAATAAGTTATCTCCTGCCACCCAGCATCCTGCACAGCACATTGAATGGAGCTTCATCACTAACATGTGAACAATGATCTTCTCCACTATATAAATATCACAGAATGCCTTAGAAAAACTTCCCATTTCAACTTAAATAAAATGCCTTATAAACCTTCTCTAACATTTTTAAGAATTGCAGTCTCTTCCATATTTGCAAAAACATATCATAGCATTTTTTAGGTTTGAAAATTTTATTCTAGATCTAATTATAAATTTGGAATATTATTTTATCAGTTGCAAAAATTAAAGGTAAGCAAAAATTACAAATATGTATCAATAAATTTATTTATTTGTTTATTTAACAAGTTATATAATTAATTTTTTGTAAAATTCTGAAAATAATATTTGATATAATATTTTAATGTGTTATTGTGCAATTGTATATTTATTTTGTTTTGTCATTTGGTGACTTGAAAAATAAATTAATTTATTAATTGCAATTTTAATAGAAATATGCAATATTTATTAGTGATATAAACTTTTTTTTATAGAAAGTAATATGAAATGTTAAAATGATAATTTTAATTACTATAAATCATCAAATTAATATTAATTTGTAGCTTAAATTCATATATATCTTTATGTAATTTGATATATTGATGATAAAATAAAAAATTTTGCATAATTAAGGAGTAGTAATAGTATGAATTAAGAAATTAATATTTTTTGAAAATAATAACAGTATAGTTAATTTTGTAAAATGAAAGATGCATTAATTTTTTGTCAATAATTTATTTTATATATGATTAAAATTTTGGATTGTAAGAAAAATTTTGATTTTACTCATATAATTTAATAATTTTAATATTTTATGTAATTAGTGATATTTCTTAAAATATCTAAAAGAGAGAGCTTGAATGGGAGAATGAGAATCCAGATGGATCAACTTGTCAATTAAACCTGCAAGAAAGAGAGTGCCTGATCGAACTGGGATAAGCACTCCAATGCTTAAGTCAGTAAACTCTTAGAGAGAAAAACTGTAGAGAGAGGGCCTCAAAATGGCATTACCTTGAGCCTTCGTGCATGGAGCTATTTATAAAGGATGGTGGGTGATAGGTACCCTAAGCACTTAAGTGTATAGCCTATAGATTGGCTCAATTAGTTGCTCATTAAGACAAGCAGGTGGCGTGTGTCAAATGGTGTGATAAGGTGATGTGCCACAAGGGTTGTTAGTCAGCGAGGTCAAACCTGTCCCATTGTCTAATTGAATGTACATCTTCAGATATCCTAGGTTCATCTATTCATGGGCCTGACCTTATGTACATTGGGACTTGGTATAAACACGGGTCTCGGAATAGCCTAGATTAGAGTTACCTAATGAGGAAGAACTATTCATATTTTAAACAAAAAATGCAAACTCTGAGTTTCGTCCTTGATTTTCATAGTTTTCTAAAATGTTTTTATGGATTTTAACCTTAAATTTCTTAAGGGTTGAAAATGGATTTAAAAATCTTGCAAATTGGGCCTTTTCTATGACAAACGACTGTTTGTCATGGATGGATAGCTATTTGAAGCCTTTCTTTTCTTGTGGCTATCTCATAATAGATGGCCTATCTTAGCCATGGATAGATAACTATCATTTATCGAGTCATTACCACACGCCACTAAGTTAAGATTTCAAGATTTATTTTTGAGTGTCAGCCGTTTGTCACTGATAGATGCTTGCCTATGGGTATTTTACAATATATTCCTATATTTTCCAGCAACTGAAGACTTGGTCAGGATATAGTAAATAATGGGCAAATTCTAAACATATTTTCAAGGAATTAAGGGCATATTTTGTGGAAAATTAAATTTTGAAAAGATTTAAAAATCTTTCTTTCAAAAATAAGTAAGACTTTAGGGTTTTGAAGGGGGTTTAATTTTTGAAAAAGGAGCAGCCAAATTCTTGAGGGAGAAAAAATAATTTCTACTCTTGAGAATAGAGATTCCTATCATTCTTTCTTTATAAAAAAATAAATGTTTCAATTCTCGACATTGTGGAAATCAATCGGAAGGACTTGAAGTAAGATTCTTAAAGTTACAAAATATCTCCCAATTCTCGACATTGTGGAAATCAACCAAATATGACATGTTATTGTACAGTTAATTACATGCAAATAGTTTATATAGTAATAATTGATAGGATTACTAGGGTAGTCCTTACATTTTTGGTATCATAGCGCCTTGGTTTAGGCGGTTCTGGCCAATAAGAGCTTACAAAGAAGAGATAGTTATAGGAAGTTGAAGTGTGTTGGCCTACTTCAGATGTCCCTGCTAACTCATAGCTTAGCTAGTATAATTTGGAGAGATCTTACATGGATCATTATAGGAAATAGTGTATAAGAAAGAAGATTCTTAAGAACAATACAAGATACCTAGAGAGCTATAGTTGGATTTCTTCCTATCTTGACTAAAGATATGTGCACAATCATGGTTAAGGTTTCCAACTGCTACATGTAAGGATAGCAAGGTAGTAGTTATAGGCTAAGGAGGTTTTTGACATGTTTGATGTTAGTTATTTGGACTATAGTTTATGATTATAGAATAAGCATATGGGATCATCTTGATATGAAATAGAAAGAAGAATTTTATAAGAATGTGACAAGACAATTTTTATATAATGATAGTAAAGTGTTAGATTTAGATTAGCGAGAGTATTTTGGATTCCTGTCAGTAATTCCTTAACAGTATGGGCAAATGATTATACATATCATGACATGGGTTGGGGACAGACATTTACAATCCATATGAACATTCATTTATATCATATTGCATACACGGAAACATCATTTTTCAATATTACATTTGCATCATTTGATGAGACATACAAAACATTGCAGCATATGTACAGGCCCCAACTGACAGAGGAAAACTGATAGGATATAGAATATATATAGGTAATGATAAGATAATGAGAAGAGAATATCTTTATACGAAGATGTTACTAAATGACACTCAAGTATGATAAAGTTGAGGACAATGAGACATAAAAAGAGATAATATTGTAAAAGGATTGTTAAAAATAAAGCTACATAACATATAAAGGATAAGATGAAATATGATGAACATCGTGGACATGAATTTCGAGGACGAAATTCTTTTAAGGAGGAGAAAAATGTAATGCCCAACATTTAACCCTAGGAGTAATCGGGTATGTTTGAGGTATATAGTGAAGGTAATGTGAGGAAATATATATTAAAAATGTAGGAAAGGACATGAAAGGAATTAAATTAAAAGAGTAAGGATTAAATGGTAATTTTACACTAAGATATAAGTGTGTAACTGGTGGAATGTCTCCGCAGGTTCAGGCTAGGAGTTAACAACTTCTTGGGTCCACACCAGTATTGTTCTTACTATAGTGATTGTATTTATATGGCTTCTCTTATCATTCACTATGTTCTAAATTTTATCTCTAATCAGGGCATAAAGACTGAGATAAACCCTATGCTAAATCCCAGGGCTGCTGGTCCAGAGGCATCATTAATAGAAATTCCTGGTATTTGAGGCTCCTGAGTTTTACTTTTATAATCATATGTATCTAACTTGTAAATTTTATGGAATCAATTACTTATATACAAATGAACCTGAATTAAAGTCCTCTTTCAATTTGAGACCTAAAATCTGGTTACTGCAATTTTTGCGATTTATACATTTCTGTGGCAAATGCTTTTTGTTTCAGGGTCAAATCAAGGTGGTAACAATTTGACACTAAAAGGGTGGCCTCTCCATGTAAGTTTGCCGCCGTTCATGTATTTTGAGTTCCCATCCTTCATCATCACAATTAAGATGCATTGCTTTTCAATACATAATAGGAAGCAATGCTCATATTACGAAAACTTTGTTGCTTTAGTGTTTGTTTAATCCCTCAATTTCCTTGTTAGGGGCTAGATCAGCTTCGCTCCGGGTTTCTTCAACAACAAAAACCTTTCATTCAGGCTCCTCAGCCCTTTTATCAAATTCAGATGCTGACACCACAACGTCAACAACAGCTTATGCTTGCGCAGCAAAGTTTAACATCACCTTCTGCTACTGATGAGAATAGAAGACTGAGAATGCTATATAACAATCGGAATATGGGGCTTGGGAAGGATGGGCTTACGAACCCTGGTGTTGATGTTGTTCCAAATGTTGGATCTCCTTTACAAGCTGGTGGTTCTCTCATGTCTCGTGGTGATACAGATATCCTGCTTAAGGTCTCATGGTTTTGCCACTTACCTTTATTCTGTGATAGAAATATCTTTGTTGTTTCCCTAGATGTTACTGTAGTCCCATAAATTTAACTGTATATATTCTTCTTCTAATTTTGTTTCCTTTGCAGATAAGAATGGCTCAAATGCATCAGCAGCAGCAACAACAACAGAATAGTAATCCACAGCAGCAGCAGCTTCAGCAGCACACTCTTTCAAATCAGCAGTCACAGAATTCAAATCACAACATTCATCAGCAAGATAAGATGGGAGGTGCCGGTGGTGTCACAGTTGGTGGTAGCATGTCCAACTCATTTCGAGGAAATGATCAGGTCTATCTTTTTGGTTGCATCTATTAGATCTGTATTCAGATGTTGTCTTTATGGAGTCATCTAGCTGTTGATTATAATGTGTTCCCCTATGGCCTGTTATTCTAACTTAGCAGAACTACTTTCATTTATTTCAATGTCAGTGCTTTGTGGGAACAGGTTTATATTCTGTTTGAAAGTAGCATAGACATAATTATAAGTTTTGCTGTATGGCCATTATGCATAAAGCACAAGCAGGCCCAAATAATACATTTTGGCATTTATGAAGTAGTAGTTTACAAGAAAAATTATTTTGCACTCTAATAGAATGAATTTTTTTCCTCCTCCTAAATAGTCAGTAAAAATTGGGCTCCTTAAGAGTTAAGTTTTGGTTGGTGTGCAGTTGGTATGCATAATCTTTTCGAACACATGCTGAGTCTTAATGTATGATCAGGACAGTCTTTTAGGTTGTCTGTTAGTTTACTTCAGTCCTTATTTTTCTGGGGTTACTTAATGACTCAGGTATACTTTTGAATTACTAGTATATCTGCATTAACATACAATTGAATTGAGGTCTAAAAGAATTTGTGCATGTCACTTAGACTTTCATACCCCCTCTGATCAGACATTCTTCATAATGTATTTTATTTCTTCTACATGTTTATGCTTTCTTGCATTATTCTTCTTCTAGGAAAATTGTGGTTATGATTACTGTTGTATTTCGATATGATCGTTGGCCATATTACAGATATTCAAGAATGCCAGAAGAATTGTTACCAATATTTGGTATAAATCCTGCTCATTTTTATACATAGTAAAAAACTAAGCAATAATAGTTCTATGTTTGCATAATAGTGTTATATTGATTAGAAGTGACTGCCAATCTATCGGAAAATAACTCAATTACTAGTCTATTTGATATTCTTCTGTATTTCAGTTTTCAATGCTCCCTGATTAAGAGGTACCTAATTTTCTTCTTTTCCTTTTTCAGGTTTTGGATGCATGCCTTCGTGCATTATGTGGATTCAGAGGAACTGAAGATCTAGCTGATAAATTATTGGATACACCATTTATATCTGATTGCATAAGGATAAAGAGATTGTCAGTTGCTCCATCATATGAACAAGAGAGTGCAGTGGACAACAAAGAAGAACCAAAAGCATTTGAGCCAGGATGCAAGCATTGGTAAAAAACAATAGAGAAGCACATGCCTTTGATACTGTTTCACACTTCTTCCATGGTTGGTTGGATTTGGCTTGTCTGTTTTAAATATTTTGTTCAATCAGAAGATATTATGATTGGTCTTGAGGATATTGTTTTTGTCACTGTTCATGCTTAACTTTCTCTCCCGTGTTACAATTGTATGACTTGGTACAATTTGGCTGGTTGGACTGAAAACTGAGCAAGTGACTTCCATACTAATTTTTCAATCTGGGTTATATTTGTTACCTTTAGCTGAAAGCTTGAATGAACATAATATCATTTAAGCCTAACATGTATTAGAGCTATATCCAGCAAACTTTAAAAGCAAGTGGCTCTCTGGATTTGTGTTCTCATTAATTATTTCACTCCACTGAATTCACTGCTCCACTGTTCTCAATGCAGTATTAGAACTCATTGTGCTTAAAAAATTTTTGATGTAGAGATATTTTGGTGCTGCAATTGGGAAAGCAAAGCAAGTTGCTTTTTGGAATTTTTTTTTCTCTGTGATCTACCAAATGCACTGCTAATATATGAGTAAGCTCCACAGATAGATATTGATTTTCTAACTTCGAAAGTAATTGTGTGAAAAATCAACAATAATTTAGTGACGGAATAGCGACAATAATTCCGTCGCAATTCTTTAATAATACTGGCTGAATTTAGCAACGGAACTTCAATTCGGTTGCTATAAATAACAACGGAATTTCTATTCGGTTGCAAAAAAATAGCAACCAAATTTCTATTCGGTTGCTAAACATAGCAATGAAAATTGAAATCCGTTGCTAAATTTAGCAACGGAAAGCAATTCCGTTGCTAAAAAATACCAACCGCCAAATTTGCAACCGAATATTCCATTGCTATTTTTCGTTGCTAATTTTTATTAGCAACGGAAATCCAACAAATTTGGTTGCTAATTTTCATTGCTATTTGTTAATTTTCTTGTAGTGAGGGTTTGTCTCAATTAAGAAGAAGAAGATAGCAAGAAAGAGGAAGAGAATGAAGAAAGAGATTAAATGAGCAATATAAGGTATGGGAACCATTTTGTGTATGTATGTTTGATTTTAGATATTAAATGCATATTTTTGGATGTTATTAGATGTGTTACACATGAAAAATTAGGCTGGATGGGGTGTGAAAACCGCGCTATGCATGAATACTTTGAGAACTTGAAATTCTGTTTAAGACCCATATGAACAGTCTATACTTTTTTTAGGATATATTGCGTTATAGTGATTGGAATTGAGAAATTAAAATTGGATATGAAACTAGACTCACAAATCTTCATTTCATATGAAGAACATGGAACTTGAATCAATTTGCATGATAGAAAAAAATAGGCTTGAATCCGGGTTTGGATGGCTGCCTTGTCATTGGGAGCAGTCGGTGGTTTTTATGGAATATCTTGAGATTTATAGGTCGGATCTGAGTGATTTTTAATTTTCTAGAAACTAGAAACATAGGGCTAAAACTTTGTAAAAGATAACTTTTTTCATAAAAGGTATTTTGCTATGCCTAAATTGAGGTATACATTAATTATCTTAACCAGTTTACAGGGTTTTGAGAGCATAGGAACCGTCGCCTATTGACATGAACGCAACAATTGCTGCGAGCGCGATAATAGGCGTTTGTCCCCTATATTTTCCTATTTTCTCCCTTTTTCCACAATAGTAGGCTACCCCCATGTGTTGCGTCCATAACCGAACATAATAGGCCTTAAAATACGAGCATATAGGAATGATAAACATAAATCAGAGCATTCTTGTTATAGGAACAAAGATAAATAGTGGTTTTAAATATAGAGTAAAAAAATAACATATAAAGAAATTTAAAGTAAATGGTAAATGTATTAGGGTATTATTTGACTGAGACATAGGGTAACAGGATTAACTATGAAAGAAACGCGAATATATATATATATATAAAGGTCTTTAAAGGTATTAGAATTAAAAAATGCAACTTACATGGAAGTTAAATTGTAATAATACATTAATATTTTGTGATATGTTACTTTAAATAGAAAAGATGTTGGTATGTATATATATACAAAAATGTACATCTTAAATAACTAAAGTATATGAAATTGCTAATAAGTATTTACATATTTAATGTTCAAAGGTGAATACAAGTATAGAAAGGAATTTAATTATGCTTCCAATAAACTCTATAACTATATGTTGTTGTATTTGAATAAAAGAACTAAATGACAATATATAAGTATGAACATGTAATGTATGAAAAGATCTTGATGATATAATTACAGTTATCTCATTAACTCCTATATATGGAAATAAGATACAGAGGCCATAAAAGATATATCGAAATAATTAAATGTGTATATGACCCTTGTTCATAGACATGTTCATATGAATATGTTACAGACAGATAAGTATAAAGAAGTTAAAGATAAAGAAATACAACTGCCTATGTCTATGTCTAAGTTGTGGATAGATAGGCATGCCTATAGGGTTATAGTCGCAGCTACTATAGGTTTGACCCCATTTGGGTTTATATTTGTCCTTGTTGGGACCATAGGCTTGACCCTTTTGGGTCCACAGTTTTAATACCTTTGGGTATTTATACATTTGATATGTATGGGTATCCACAACACGCGTTATCCACACCATTAGAGAAGATGCGGGCTTAATACGAGATATAAGCAAACTGTCATAAGTACTTACATGATAAAGGTGGCATGATATTTAATAATGCTATTATACATTAAAAGGGTATATCATAAGATTAATTAAAGCTCACTTGAATCTAAAATATACAGAGATATAATATAATTATCCTTGAATATGTATAATTATGTAATGAACCGTTAATGATTATGCTATGAATACATATGTTTTTTATTACTTGTTTAACACTAGAACTCCAATTTATGAATTATATTTAATATAAGATTTAATCAATCATAATAAGGGTGAACCTTTTAAATACAAGTTTATAATTTATGTACCTATATGTTGACATAAATATACATATATGCCTATAACTATTATAAGGACCTAAAATAAGTTATTAAACTAATGTATTAACAAATTAGAAGATAAGTAAAGTGTATAAGATTAACCTAGTAACAATAAGTGAACTCAGATTTTTGATAATCACCTTATCATATATATTAATGTTAACCAAGTAACTGATATATTTAGATTTGTAATTAGTTAAATAGATGCGCATGGGATTGGCTAACTAAGTTTAATAAGTTAGAAAATTAGTACTAAGATGTAATCTCAAAGTTAGTCTATAAATACACATATATATAAAGACTTCGTATATGATTAAAGATGACTTCGAACAATAGTTGAAAACCAGGTTAACTTGATAAGAGAATATGTATTAAAAGTTACGTGAATATCTTAGACCTATATGAGTTAAAACAACTAAGCACATGAATATTATAAAGTACTAATTAAGTACTCTTATGGAGAGTAGCAATGAGAGAAGAGACTATAAAATATATAGAGTTAAAATATAGCTTGTAGTGAATTTAATAAAAGTGCTAGTTACTAAAATAAGTAAACACATAAAGTAGGATTCAATTTCAAATCCAATATATATATATATATATATATATATATATATATATATATATATATATACTACATACATGACTAAAGCTAAATCAAAGAATAAAGGTAAACTGTATCAAATTGATAAAAGATTATATTATGCATTAAAAGTTACATGATGGCTTTAAAGATAAAAGTGAAGTATAACAAATAATCACATGGGTATTATAGTATGCTACATAAATATTTTCATTGATTACGAAAAAGTTAAAGAAATTGTGAAATGCCCAAATTCAATAAAGTTTGCCTAATCTTATATAGTAAATAAATACCTAAATAAATAGCAAATGAAATAGGTATGCGATACATAAAGAGGAATTAACGATTTTAGTTAAGCATAACAACTAAATATAATTGTGTTAATCACATAATATGTATTAAGATAAAGTATAGATGATGTGTTATACATGATTATTATGTGTTTAATTGTATGCCATATGTATGATTGCTACCGATGAATTTTGTGAAAGGTCGTCTTCATAGTTTATGTTCCCCACTAAGCTATATAGCTTAGCACGGGTATTTATCCGTGTAGGTACACAAGGTTGAGCTTCTACAGGGACAAGGACTTATAGCTACAAGGCCAACACCGGCATTAGAAAGAGTGAATTAAAGTATTTATTTTATGTTGTAGTTAGTATAATGATGTATTGTGGTAAATGTAAAGACCATTTAATGAATAAAATGATATTAATAAAAGTTAATTGAGTATTTTTGCTTTACATGAACCAAATATGACATGTTACTGTACAGTTAATTACATGCAAATAGTGTGTATAGTAATAATTGATAGGATTACTAGGGTAGTCCTTACATAGAGATGCTCTATTCTCTATGGTATATGGAACATAGGCTATTTTACCAATAGAGATTGAGCTTCAATCCCTGTGAGTAGTCCTCGAGGTTGAGCTTTCAGAGGTAGAATAGACTAGATAAAGGTTTTTGCAAATTAAACCATTAAATGGAGAAATGATGCCTGCCTATTTTCACAATCAGATTTATCAGAAGAGGTTGACAAGATCTTTTAGAAAGAAAATTAGAAGACATCTATTGAAAGAATGAGACTTGGTGTTCAAGCAAACAAGACAAAGCCTACCTAACATCAGAGGCAAGTTCAAACCAACATAGGAAGGCGCATTTATGTTGAAGAAGCTATTGTTCGAAGGTGCTACCATACTGAGTGATAGTGATGGGAATGAGTTTAAGGAGCCAATCAACGTAGATAGAATAAAAAGGTTTCATGGCTAGACTGAGTAAAATAAAAAAATAAAAAATAAGATAATAAAATAGGAAAAGAAGAGAATATAGTCTTGTAGGTCAAAAATCGATAAACAATGGCCTTACTAAGATTGGGCACCTCGTCAAGATGAAAACCAAAAAAAGGCATCTTAGGAAAAAATTAAAGGCAAAGTAAAAATGTTAATCAAGAAAACCCAAAAGCACTAATTGATAACAAGGGAAAGATACTTTTAAGGTTTAATCCTATGAATGAATTGGGTTTTTTACTTATGAACTTACTGTTAGATTAATGATCATGTGTAATGAAATTATGTAGAAACATTATCATATGTAATGCAAACTTGTACATTAATATAAATAAGACCAGTTTATTATACATACTCTGAGTTGCCTTGTTCTATGCTAAAAAGTAGCTCATATTTATTTTATACTATATGTATAGATCTAAATATCATCCTTTACTATTTCTGCTTGAGCTATGTCTCAACCAATGTGCTCTATTATCAATGGCAGGATCAGATACCCATATTTTATATGTCTTAGAAGTGGTAAAGTCATAGTCAGTTGGACTTTGAATGTCAACCTGGGTATATAGTTGGGTCCATAAATGATGATAACCATGAAAAAAGGTGACAGATAAAATACCTCAATGAAATGATAGTGAGCTCCTTACAATGTCCTATCATTCCTAAAATTAACTAGTACAATAAGAGACTACACAGAAAATGGTTCTATATAGAATGCATAATGGAATGCAACCAGACTTGCCTTTTTGGGTTACATGATCATGTACTAGCCAAGTGCTCATGAAGTTGATATCCCTATCATTTACTATTACAAGCCATACAAACATTCCAGGGATGATTTAAAATTATAAATTTATCTTCTAGGAAGAAAATGTTTTAGAGAGTATGTGTTGATCACTCGAAAATGAGGTTCCTCAAGCAACCTTAATTCCTCATGCAACCATACCTGAAAAAATGAAAAAATGGAAAAAATGAATAGAAAATGAAAATAATCAATAATAAAAAAATGAAATGAAAATGAAAAAGATGATAGATTGGGTTGGATCCATTCTGAGCAAAAATAAGGCATAGGGTCACATGGAAATTCAGAAGGATGTATTTCCCACTAAGAAAAGCTAATGTGAAAACCTATAAGGGGTGCATTACCTTTTAAAAAAAGCAACAATGACTGTACCTGGAGTAATAAGGGGCTTCCCTGAAAAGTTACAGTATGATTAGAATAGGCAATTCCAAGTCAAGGGTGGTTTCTGCAAAGATGATGAGGAAGGGAGTTAAACCATCATGAATGCCTAAAATAATATCGAGTAGTTGATGGTCCCTAGTTGGACCCCCTGAGTTCACTATCAAATATAGAGCGAGACCAATCAACAAAATAATGCTAAACCTAAAAGTAGGTATGTCAGAGAAGTTTTTTAATGCATCAAGCAGTGGTTCCAATAGGATAGGTCCTTGTCGAGGCACTAATTTAAAAATAGTAGAGAGTGGGATTCCCATGATTTGACTTGCATCTCTCAAGTAGTCTAACACACAGTTTGGGACATAAGATAAGGTTCCAACATGGAATTGCATGCCAAGGATTTTAGCAAATTCTTCAGCCAGAGGACATAGCTTCTGATAGGAGAATATGAAAACATGAAATCAAGGGTCCCAATATTGGGCGGCTACCAATAAAAGATTACTGTCAGGCCAGACTCTTCGTAAAAACTTCTGATAGGAATATGAGGCCAAAATTGTACTTTCACAGGTCCTAGGGGCATCTAGTAGTCTGTGCATTTTGGCATAAAAAGTCCTCGCCATACAGAATATATGTTCAAAAAATTTTTTAAAAAATAATAATAAAAATTAAAAAAATAAAGATAAAGTAAAATTAAATAGAAGAATAAAGGCTGTGAAATATAGCACTTACTTGGAGCTAGGAGGCTGCATACAAATTGTTGAAGGCCAAATAAAGAGTTGGCAGTATATATAGACCAAGAGTGACTCACTCCCTTGAACCTTGACTCACTTACTTGACTCACTCTCTTGTACCTTGAGTTTTTCTTAAATTACATGGGTGATGCATTTCTTTCACATGGGATATACATTTACATAGTTAATCTTGCTTCATTTCTTTGATTTTGTAGGGGCAAATTTGTGACTACTATAAGGGCTTTGAAACTTTATTCAGGGAGTAAATAATGTGTTAAATATAATACTTATACAAAATTAATTAATTATAAATTGTGAATTATTAATTAGTGATAAAAGTGGTAATAACAATATGTTTATGTGTTAGGATTAATAATAGAAATAAAGAGACTAATTTAAATTAAATGTAAATTAATTAGTTTAAATTAAATTGATTGTATTTAATTAAGCTTTAGTGGCTATTAATCCATCTTTCTTGATTCTCATGGCAATTAAGAGTTTTTTTAACCATCTTTTGTGACTCACGGATTCAATCTGTGAATCATTTATGAGTTCATAATCTTGTTGACCGTGTATCATTCCCTTTTAGTTAAGCGATGCTATTTTATCTGTGAGTCATGCCTCTAGTCTATGACTCATTAGGTAATTCACGGACTTGGTCCATGACTTACTGAAAATCAAGTTTTTTAAACTTTTTTTTTCCTTTTCTTCTTCCTTTTCTTCCTCTTTTCTGTATGTTGACTCATGCTTTTTAGAGATCATTGTTTGCTTGTAATTCTTCACTTCAAGCACCATTTAACATCTCATTGGTCCTTTTGGAATCATGATCGACCTATGCTTACCTAGGTACTTGCATCTTCAAGTTTCATTCTCTATTTGTTATTTTGAAATTAAAGATCGAGGTAGGTGTATTTTTTTTATCTTCTTTAGATCTTTTTCATTTGATGTCCTTAATGTTATAAGTTTATATATATTGTTAGTTATTTTTGTTATTGGAACTAGATTTATTGTGTATTTAGTCTTTTTTGATTTTTGTAATTTGTTTGTCGGCCTTAATTGTTAGTAATTTTGCCTTGTTGTTCATTATGGAACTAATTTGTTCTCTTAAGTAATTCATAGGAATAGGAATAACATAATAAAATAATGTGAAAAATTAGAGGGAAAATGAACAAAAAAATGGAAAAAGAAAACAAAATAGAAAATGAAAGAAAGAGAAAAAACAAAGGAAAAAATGAAAACTAGAAACGAAAAAAAAAAAAAAGGAAAAAGTGAATTTCCCTTAGATGTAGTAAGAGCAAAATCGGTATAAGATCAAAAAGAAAGAAAAAAATACAAAAGCCAAAGACAAAAATTATACAACGGAGTGTGATTAGTGATAAGTTAAGCTATTTTTGGATAGTTAGTTTGATTTCATGATTATTTACTCAATATAGTGCCTAATGTTTAATTTTTGTTTTCATTTCAATTATGTAACTAGCAATTGGGTTTAATATATTGCTTGTGGTTAGTTAGTTGCTTATGTTATTAGTTTTAGGCATTGGCTTGGTATCAATCTTTGTTGAGATGGCCAATGTGTTTATATGATCTTATATCCGATTTTAGTTACTTTAGCAATTTGATTTTAGGACTTTAGTTCAATGGATTTCTTATCTAAATAAAGATATAAATAATGTTTTTGAAAATATATATGTATAATTGTGATGATGCCTGACATATCAAAATGCAATGCATAAGTTCATATAGGTATTTATATGGCAAGTTAAACTTGATTGGTGGTCTATGATACACATGTGTTGATTGGGAGCATTTATATGCTATTTTTTATGGAAAAGGATCTCTGGTATTAGTCGTTATGTTGCTCGATTATTGTTAAATTAATTATTTATTTTTATGTATGACGTGCACATGCAATTATATATATGCTTGAATAAAATTCTATTGTACACATCTAAATGAATTATGTGAATATAATTTCAATGTAATTTATTTTGTAATACAAAATAATTTTTAGTAATAAAAGCATATTCGGTTTTTCATTCCTTTCTACTTTGTACCACAAAATAAACAAATGACTCAAATTAATCAAATATGAATTTAGATGATCGATTAATTCTTGTCTGTAATGTTGTTAATTTGAATTCATCTCTATAATTTGAGGTCATTTACTATTGATATTAGTAGCACAAAGAGTAATTATTATGTGATTATTGATTCCATCACTTTAGATAAGTCTTTCTTTTTTTGAAATATTTTGAAATTTTGAATATATCCACCTTTAAATGTATAATCCTAATTATATGTTTATTCGATAGCATATAAAGCATACTAATTCATTTCAAAAATATACAGATGCCTTATCGCACTGCAAGAAAATTATCAAATAGCAATGAAAATTAGCAACCAAATTTGTTGAATTTTCATTGCTAATCAAAATTACAAACAAAAAATAGCAACAAAATATTCGGTTGCAATTTTGATGGTTGGTATTTTTTTGGCAACCGAATTTGTTTTTGTTGCTAAATTTGGAAATCTAACCAATATATGTTTTGTTGTATTGGTCAGCATTACAAATGAAATTGCTTTTTCATTGCTAATTTTAGCAACGAAATATAATTTTTGTTGCTATATTTACCAATAGTATTAAAATTTTCATTGCTATTTATAGCAACCAAATTCAATTTCCATTAGAAAAGGTTAGCAACCGAATAGCAATTTGTTGCTAAATTCAGCCATAATTATAAAAAAAATCATGATAGAATTTTTGTTGCTATTCCGTTATTAAAATATTATTAATTTTTTTTCAAAAAATTACTATTATAATTGCTGGAACTACTATTAGCCAAAGCATAGTAACTATCACACTCAAGCTGCAATAAGCATCAAATAAATTTAAAATAGCATATAGCATTGCAACCTTTGAAAAGACAGAGATAAGATAGAAAATGTACTTTGAAATTAATTAATTTACAAACCAAATGGTTGATTGCATTGGATACAAAATCTCTCTAGTCCCAATCAAGGTAAAAGGACAAGCTATTCTAATCAACAACACAAAACCCATGGTAAATAAGCAGAATGTCCATATATCTTCTACATGTTGGAAGAAAAACACCATGGAGATCCAGATTGATGCCCATCAGCTTGTAGATTTCTCGGGAAATATTATATATTCTTAGCTATAAAAACTCAAATATGTTAAAACTACTTTTGATTTTGTTTTTTTAAAATGGCAAAGGAGACAAGCAAGAAAAATATCAGAGAATAAACTACTCAAGAAACCTCAACTTCCTATTGTTTCTCAAAACATTCCATGTGAACAAAACCAGTTACCAAAAGATTGCATAATACTCATCAACTAAGGCAAAATTTGGAAGCCATAAGCTTACCTTGCATCCAATATTTCTTTGCTCTCTTTTTTTTCTTTGTGATAAATTAGTAATCACATATAATTACCTTGCATCAAATATTTATTTGCTCCTTGCAATATAGATAGAAAACACAAGCCCATGTTTTTAAACTTAAAACAAGCAGCATTTGAGTTAAAAAAAAAAATAACAAAAGAAACAAAACATATGTAACTTTTGGCTTCATCATCTAGATATCCTTAACATACGGCTCCTTGCCCGACCTGCCATGTTTTCTAGGATTCTTTTTCTTATCTTCATTATCTGGATCCCAAACCCACCACTAAAAAAGTCACAAAAACCAAAGAACGGATCCCTACCTCCCCAACCTCTTTGCATTTTCAACAAGACAAACCACTAACAAAGATCAAAAAGTCCCTATAAGAAACATATTCAGCAAATAATCCTATTATGTTTTGCTACACATAAATAGAACAAAGATAAATAATTTACAAAGCAACATAGGGAATTGAAGAATTTTTGCTGCTTAGAAATCCTTTACCCTTACATAAGTAGAGCTTTATTGATATCATAAATTTTAATCAAATGATGGACTTAGTAAAGATTCTTAGTGGAATAAGTAGGACTTCAAAGTCACCTTTTAATTTTCCAGTAGTATGAAGTCCAATTCTAAACATTGGGATAGTAACCTTGTAACTGTCCCTCTAATATGAAAATCCATAGTGATTTCTCTTTAGATTTTTACACATTAGAGATTATTCTAAAATGAAAATGTTCCAAACAAATTAGTGAAACCACATGCTTTCATGCCAAACTTCATAGCATAGCAAGGAATTATAGATTTAAAATGGAACATTTTTATTGCATTGTTTACTGGATAAGTTACTATAAATGCGGAAGCCTATCTCAGAAAAATTAACACAAAATTGTCACATAAATAGAGATAGTTGTATATGCTAAATCTATGCATGCCCACTTTAAAATATTTAATTTTAAATTAATCAATTATATGAGTTTAAATAAAATACAATAAAAAAATTAAATAGGATAGAGGTGGGCAGTTGGTAGGTTTCTGTTGGATATGGAACAAGGAGGCATCAATAAGTAATTAATAAATGAAGACATAGTGAATATGGCATTGATATTAGTAGATGAAATCAACAAATGTCCACATAAGGTTAATTTTATATTTAGGTAAATCAGATAGCGCTAAAGCAATAAAATATAAAATACATATGACTTGAATTAAGTGAGAATAATATGAATTAGGTCTAATTCCATTAATTTCAATACTATTTAAAAATAAAAGTAAAAATAAACCTACAAAATAGTTACTCTACCTATGTTTGAATTAGACACCATATGTTAAAGTTTTATGTTTAACTTCTTACAATTAGAAAAAGCAACAATAATTGAGAAGTATTTTTCAATAAAATACATCCAATTCACAATTTAAGTCTGTATTTTTTGTAAGTTTATCACATTTTGGGTTGTCATTCAATTTTCATTTCATGATAGAAAACGAAGCCTTTATTCTATTTGGCATTATATAACAAGCCCAGTCCTACGCCATATCATATTACAAATTAAACCACACCCATAATTTATTTTTTATTTTTTTAGCAATCATAGATGTCACATGCATATTTTAATTATATTTTAATATGCTAATTACTATCCCAATTATTTTGGAGCTTAACAATTAACCACAAACATTGTTTATAGCTCATGAAAACAAGTAGAAAAGAACCAATTAATCACACTTGAAATTTAAAGTGTTCATTACCCTGTTAATTTGATCATAGGGTACTTCAATAGCAGGCACAGCTGTGGGTATCCTCGTCCTCCCAGAAGTAAGAGCACTGCTTGCACTTGTTTTTACGAGTGAAAATCGTCATGCCTTTCAATAATCATAATCCAGACAAGTAAATAAAAACAATAATGATAGCATATTGACAATAATTCAATAAGAAAAAAATACTAATTAATTACAAAAGTACAACTAATATGCCATCAAGTAAACTGTTATGAATAGAATTGTTTCAAATTTATAAATTTGAAATAAATCTGCTGATTGTAAATTAAAAGTTACAAGTGCCAAGTAAAGTTCCAAAACATCACTAAATTGACAGACACCAGTTAGGAAATTAGATCTAATTCAGCCAAATCATTTGGTATTAATTCAGCCACATGTAAGTAGACATAGACAAACAATTGTTGAAAAGAAAAGAAAATTAATATACCAAAACCAACGAATTCAACATAAAACTAGAAAGCACCTAAAAATGTATTAACTTCAAGGCAGTAATAAGTTCATGTATATTAAAAAAATCAGAGAAAAATAATATAAAAGTGAACCGAAATTTACTATTTGCTTAGTTAGGCTTCATTACTCGTAGACTACTGCCCCCATTTTTCTTCCCAGTCATTGACCTCAGCATAACTACTCAAGTCATTGCTACTAATGCTTTTCTGCTCCATGCCTTTACTTGATGTTTAATTTTTTATCATAATAATTCATCCATCTCTTATTCAGCAATGACTCTCTGACCATCTAAATGAACAAGTATCAGAATTCGTAGAAGCCACAAGCTTGAAATGAAAAAAAAAATAAGCAAGATATCTCAAAATTTTAATAATAAGAGAAAAACCTAGCCATTCTCTGATACAAAAGACTCTGTTTGCTGACACTCATCGAGATTGATCATTGCCGGCCTCCACAATGCCAATTCTTCATATCTACTCCATCAGGACTCATCTCCTACCTAGATCCACTTTAGATCTACTCCATCAATATCGTCACCTATCCAGATCTGGTGTCCATCAAAGCTACGAATGGTGATCACATGCTAGTTAAAATTGTTGCTGCCTCATCACTCACTGGCGTATGTTAGTGCATTTCTTAGCTTTTTTTCCTTTGATTTCATCTCCATTGTCACCTTACTGATTCTATTTAGACTCAGGTGGTGATGTTCCCTCCCGATGGTTGGTGGTTGGTCTCTCTTGTGTGCTTGTCTCTCATGCAGGTTATGTATCTCTAGGGGTTTTTTTTTTTTTTCTTTTATATTTCTAACATTTATGGAAAATACTTAAATGCCCCTGATTTAACAATGGAATTTCAATTTTCGTTGCTATTTTAAGAATTAAAAATAAATTCCGTTGCTATTTTAGAACTATATTTTTTTAACCTTGGTTATTTAGCAACCGAATTATTTTTTTTGTTGCTAAAATAGCAACGTAAATTAAATTCCATTGCTATATTTCATTAGCAATGGAATTTAATTTCAGTTGCTATTTATGCAAATGAAAATTAATTACGTTGCTAATTTAGCAACGAAAAAAATTTTCATTGCTATTTTGGAACTGAAGTTTTTTTAACCTTAGTTATTTACCAACCAATTTTTTTTTTGTTGCTAAAATAGCAATGAAAATAAAATCTTGTTGCTATTTTAGCAATGAAAATCATATTCCATTGCTAAATTAGCAACAAAAATTTTTTTTGTTGCTATTTTTCGTTCTAAAATTTTTTTGCCATCTTTTAGTGCTTTCTTTAGCAATAGTATAATGATTCTATTGCTAATTTCCGTTGCTAAATTTTGGTGCTAAAAATTCCCTTCATGATTAGTGACAGAAGATAACCAAATATATTTTCGTTGCTAAATCTATAAAATTTAACCAATTTTAGTAATGGAAATTATTTTTCGTTACTAAATAGCAACAAAATTGGATATTCGTTGCTAATTTAGCAACATAATCAATTACGTTGCTTTTTTTCCATTACTATTTTTATATTTTGTTATAGTGTCATAGAGTGCCTAAACCACTATAGCCATATCCAAACATTCAAGCACCTGACTGAATGACGGTAGGACAGACTGCTCGATACAGAGCTTTGTATGATATGCATTTCTAGACCGGTTGCTTTATAAGCCAGCACTTTCTAGAGACCATAGGCATCTAGGAAGATGCACAATATTATCTTGCACGAGTGGGGTGGCTGGACTTCTATGCTTCTGCATTCACTATATACCCTGAGATGGCTTGCCAATTTTTGGCTACCTGTAATTATCGAGGTTATCAATGCCCTAACAATGAAGTTGGGGTAGTCTCATTCAAAGTTTTTGATCATACCTTTAGTATATCTCGAGCATGGGTGTTCGAGGCTTTCGATCTACCTATTGATCTAATGTGCTCATCCCCGAAAGGATAACTAGAGATGACCAGTGGGTTACTGTTGCTAGATTGAGTATTCCTTATGATCCCTCGATAGCAAAGGCCACTATGTTGATTTCACAAGTGTTGAGGTACTTGTAGAGAGTCTTCTCATGTTCTTATATAGGTCAGTTAGGGAATTTTGGATCCCTAAAAGTCATCGATATATGGATTCTTTAAAGCATGGTTGAACATCATTGCCTCAACATTTCAAATGAGATTTTAAATAATATTTCCAGGATAGCCCAAGCCCCAGGTACTGTAGTTAGCATTAAAGGCATAGTTACTCAGCTATTGCTATCAGTTGGAGTTCTGAGGCTATGATGGCTGAGATAGGAGCACCAGCAGAGGGGATATATTTGTGATTTTTAACATGGCAGTAGATATGAGGATGATTGAATGCCTTTGACCTATATGTTATAGATTACTGTTGGTAGAGGAATTTGATAGAAGATTTAGGATTTGCAAGCCTCGAGGAGCTGCATAAGGTGGTGATCAGCCAGCAGACCCTGCACCAGATGTCCATCCTCCCCTTGAGGTATATGCTCAGCTTATAGACCTTGTACATGATGCTTATTCTCCTCCGCAGGTATATGGGCATGTTGCAGATCTTGGATGAAAGGCTTATTCATATTAAGTTAGGCCCAGTCGCCTATTAGCCAAGCATGCTTAGGCACTCAGGCCTATGATATGGGATTTAGTCTTACACACTTTTCATGGCCACAGTCAACAACATTAGAGAGTTATAGCAACCTATATGTGTTAGCATCATTTAGGGCATATAGGTTTAGTACACATAGAGACCCTAAAGCCTCCACTTCTTGTGCTTTAGTTTCACCTGCTATTGTTTCCTCCAGTGCTTTCATAGATTTGGAGAGCTAATTAGCCATATTAGAGGCTGGTATTGAGGGAACAAAGTAGGATGTGCACACGATATTTGAAAGGGTTTCCTTATCTGACCAGTCTTTTGGTAGATTTCTTCTTAGGATGAGGACATCTATATCTGTTGTTATAAGTATCATAGCCATAGTTTCTACAGAGATCCATGCTCTCAAGCAAAGGGTGAGAGAGACCATAGATCTCCATGCCACTTACTTAGCTCAGCTAGAGTTAGGTGTACGTCGATAAAAGTTAGGTATAAGGTAGGTTTGAGATGGTCTGAGCCATCTATCTAGTCTTATGGGGTAAGTTTTGAGACCTCTAGCTCAAGCCATGGGAATTGAGTTTGAGATACCCCTACCACTGACACCACCACCATCACCACCTGCATGTCCATCTCAAGCACAACCTCCACAACCTTTATACATACCTCATGGGCTTTTAGTTAGACCACCAAATTTTACCAGACTGAGACGTCACTGGTGACTTTCAAGGGGTCGTTTCTTATTTTTTTCTTTATTACTATATTTTCTTTTAGTTATATTTATGTTGTTAACTTTCATACTTTTACTTTTGTTGGTATGATTTATGGATGTCATTTTGCTTTAATTTATTTATTTGCATATGTACATATTAACTCCTTCACAGATACTAATATGACAGTTGGGTAATAATAAATTAAAACAAAATAAAACAAAACATGATAAATGTCAAAAATAAAAAAGGAAGAAGAAGAAGAAGAAATAAAGATCATTTGCACAATCATCACAGGTTTCGATGAATTGTTCAAATCCTAGTAATATATAAAAAATAAAAAATCAATGATTAGTCAAAATTAATTAATTGGTAACACAATAAATAACATGAATTGATTTACTATATCCTCTTTTGAATAGAGGGCATTAAAAAAACAAATAACAAACATTCGCATTAGCAACAATATTGCAAGGTATAAAATGCTGACCAATTAGATAAAAAAAAAGCTTATTCATATTTGAGCTATGTAAGTGTCAAAAGTATGCTTAGACATGCTCCTTGAAGAGATGAACTCCTTACTTCAACTCAAAAATGTTTTGGGCCCCGCTGAACCCAGTCCATAAGTTACGATCTCACGAGTAACATCTATGACTCAGTGCTTTCCAGCAAAAATACCAAATTCTCATCTTGTAAAATAGGGGATTATTTTAACTCAAAATATTTATTTTTTCCTTAATCTTAATCCAAAATCAATTAAGGGGGATGGGATGTTTTCTTGGGATTAAATACTAATAATGATCTTGTAAGGACCCAAAATAGGCCTTAGTAGAATTCAAGGGCAATTACATGTTATTAAAGTCTAATTGAGAATTATTTGATGAATTATTAAGAGCTAAGCTATTAATTGGGGCAAAAATATTATTAAGTTATCAATAATTATGTGATAAATGTGTAAATTATATGGTATAAATTTTATAAGGTCATAATTAAATTATTATTGTTGGTTTAATAATATTAAAGGGCGTAATTGAAGTAAAAAGTATTAATCTGGGGTAAATTTATAATTACGGCATCTTTAGGGGCAAATGTGAATAAATGAATAATTGAGAGGTTAATTTCAGAGAAAGAATAAATGAATAGGTTAATTTATAACATGCAAGAAATGGAGGGATCACTTTATAACATGCAAAAAGGTGTGGGTTAATTAAAGGACATGCAACTTGTTGAGGGACCAAAAAGGGAATTTTCCTAACTATTATAAATAGTCTTTTTGCTAGTGGAATGAAAGGGAAACTTAATAAGAGATGGTGGTGGACAAAATTCTAGAGAGAGTTACAGAAATTTCCTTTCTCCTACTCATTTCTTAAAGCCATAGATGATTTCTCAAGGTCTTCTTGAAGAGGAAATAATTGCATGTTGTTCAATCTAGATCATTAGTATAAAACTATAAGGTAAATATTTTAACTTGATAGTTTATCTCTTCATCTTCATCTCCTTCTTATTTTGATTGATGATGGATTAAGATAAATGATGGAAGATTGTTGTTGAATGAATGAATTGATGCAAAGGATAAAAAGAAGGTAGAAGAGACAAGGAAAAGGGCTTGCAAAGGACTAAGAGTGAAAGGAAAATTTAAAGAAGATTTGAATTACATGTCCAGGTTTGGGAACTATTATTTCTTGCATGCATTAATATTGTGTTGATTATGGATTTTATAAATATATTGACTTATATTAAGAAATTAGACATTAATGTAAAAATGCTGTCCAGAAATTCGGATTGACCTCCAATAACTAATTTGATCATAAGTTGAATTTTTGAACTCCGAATTTGATGTAATTAGTTGGGTAAGAACCGGGACTTCTGTGCCTACAAATGTTATAGAAATAACAATAATGAAATGTTTCCTCTAAGGTCCTCAAAAATGCCCAAAACAGTAGCCTTTGAAAGAAGAAAAGTTAATGAATTTGAAATTCTGGGTTAAGTTCATTTGACCTAGCTGTATTAGTTTGTTAATAACTTGAGTTCTAGAAAAGGAAATTGAATGATTCAAGTTGGTATGTTTTATTGAGACATTAATGTATATTTTTGTAGAAGGAAATCATTTCTAGATCGGCCTCTAACTTCTCTTAAAATTAGCTTGAATCTCGTAGAAACAGTTGTTCACTGTCAAAGAAGAGATCTTAGTATTTTTGGTATAATTATCAGTAGAAAAGTCGAAACGTTATGATATAAAATTATGGGTAAACTAGATACATAGAAGCACAACTTTGATGAAGGGAAGTTGGTCTAATTCTGTGCCCATTTTATTTTATGAATTTTCTAATTGGTGACAAAAACTGTTTTGGTGTTATGAACAGCTTATAGTTTTCTTCAATATCTTGAGTTATAAATGTGATATTAAGGTAATTCTTGATGTTTTGGAAATTAGAAACACAGGGGATTAGTATTCTCATACTTTCATGTAAATAAATAGAGAAGTAACATGAATATTTTTTGTAGGATATGTTGAACAAATGTAATGAGAATAAGTTTTATGAATCTTTAATAAAGAGAAATATGTAAGTATCATGAACTAGTTGCTGTAATTACAGCATAATTTGGGTTATAAAACCTCAATTGAGTTAATTAAAATTTCATATTTTACATGAGAAACATACCTATAACTTTGTAGGAGATACCAAGGGCTAAATATGCTTGTAAGCTATTCAAATGTTCACTTGAAATTGTAGTGAGCTGTTAATTTGGGTTTCGGAACAGGCTGAAGTAAAAATGATGTATTTTTGTGTGTATTGCTCATAATGCTATGAGGTTGAATCCTATGAAAAATAGACTTATAAATTAACATTTTGTATGAAGGAAACTTTGTTTAATTATGTTTGTATGAGTTCCTAATGTTCGCTTGAAATTCTTGAAAAACTGGATATACTGTTAAGGAACAAATTGTGGTATTTTGGACATAAATCTTAGTGAGGGAGTCAAAAAGCTATGCTGTAAAATTATGGATAAACTAGACACCTAGGATCAGGATTTTGTTGAAGGAAAGTAAGGCTGATTCACTCCCCATTTTATTCTAAAAATTTTACTAGTGGTAAAAATAACTGTTTCTGAATTTATGAACAGCCAATGGTTTTTCTTGAATATCTTGAATTATAGATGAGATATTGTGATAAATTTTGATGTTGTAGAAACAAGACATATAGGGGAATGAAATTTTATAAGGACACATGGCCTAAAAATTATATTTACTAGACCAAAAAGGGCACCTAATTTTGATCCAGAAAGCTGCCCCTGTGCAGATTTGTGTAGGAAGAATTTTAATTTGTTTTCTATATTTGGTTTAAATATAGTTATGTTAAATATGTGTATATATGATTACACATTGAATGATAATAGCATGTAATATGATTGACAATAAAGATAGGTATAATCACATATATTCAAACTTATGTACATGATTTATTACATGAAATTATGCTTACATGTATATACTTATATGTTGCGCTTATATGCCACTATGCAAAGAGTATATGAAGACAGTGACATATGTTCATTCACAGATAATTGTATTGTGCTGATTATACTCGTATTCATGTGTATATTATCAGAGATTCCTTATCATCTTATATGAACATATATTTACATATATGTGCATATTGAATATTTATAGTCATTTGTATAATTATCAGTGATTGTATATTTATAGTCATACACATACATACACATATAGGTTAAACTGTTGTAAACATGATCATACACATCATTGATTTAAGAAACCCAATAGAGCATGATGTTATGTATCATCATATTACATATGTAAAATAGCTACTTGATTTGAAGGGATTACAAGTACAAAATAGTAATACTTAATTGTGCTCAAGATAACATGTTTATAGAAAACTTATACGTTTATATCTATGACACCATGCTCGTATATATATATATACATGAATATATATGTATGAACATCAATATGTATATGATGAGAAAAGAGCAAAGTACAGAATAGCAATACCGAATTGTGCATATGATCACATGTTTACAGAAAGTTATACGTGAGCATGTATATGATTACCTTGTACATAGTTATATAAGAGTATACATGTATATGAATGAATAAAGAAAAGATAACACAAAGAGATTTTACTGCCTGCATTGAGTCTAGGAAGTGGATAGATAGGCATGCCTATAAGGGTACTTTGCAGCTGCTTCTGAACATTTAGACCTGTTTAGGTCCACTTGAATTTAAAAGTATAGTGACCCTGTTTGGGTTTAAAAGTTAAAGTTAATTTAACAACCCTCGTGTGGGTTGTAGCCGACCCCGTTTGGGTCCGCTTGACCGGTCCATATTATTTGATTGACCCCATTTGGGTCCATGTTATTTGATTGACCCCATTTGGGTCCATGTTATTTGATTGACCCCGTTTGGGTCCATGTTATTTGTTCGACCTTGTTTGGGTCCACCGATTTATCATACAGTTTTATCCCTACAAGGGATCATCGTTTAATACCTCCGGGTATCTCCTTGGTGCCTTCGGGTGACCTATTATCTCTTTGGTGCCTTCGGGTGACCTAGTACCTTCGGGTACCACCGTATAACCCGTTATCCACTCTTTAGAATAGTGCAGGTTTTATTATCAAGGTTAAGAAAAGTTTATTAAGGCATGCAAATTCTTAGTTGACTTTATACTATTCTACATATGAAATTCCTTTTGTTGCATACAAAACACATGTCTAAAAGAATGCTCAATATACATATGTATCTATACTGCTAGTACAAAAACAAATTGCATGTTAATTGCTAAATGCTCTCTCTATATATGTGTCCTTTATTCTTATATGTATTACCTTGTATGATTTCTATAAGTGAATTTAAATGTTTAATTTCTTTCATTTCTTGAAATAAATCATTGTTACATTTGAAGCATGTTGGATGCTTGTTGACGATCACTGTGAGTGGTCGTCTATCATGATTTAGTTCCCCACTAAGCTTTATAGCTTAGCACGGGTGTTTCATCCGTGTAGGTTGCAAGGTTAAGACTTTCTCTCAGGATTGATATCTGTAGCTGGCTGGCCAACACAAGTCTTTGAAGATTATAAAGTATATAGTTGTCTTTTTATTCCTTTTTGTATTTCAAAGGTTTTATGTCGTGTTGGAAATCTTGTAAAAGTACAACTATTTTGTAAGATGTTATTAGCGGTTATATTTTTGTACAGAGACTCTAATGTATATTGTGAAGTTTTAATAGTTTAGCACTCTTATGGATTAAGTATGAATATCAGTTCTCTATATAGTTGACATATGTTTATGTTACACAGTAGAACATGTGTAATGAGATGAATAAAGTGATATGTATAGATTATAGAATAAGGGTGCTACAGATCTTTAATAAATAAGGAAGAGAAAAGAAGAGACGTGGTTTTTGAGGACTAAAAAAAGAATACTTTGGTTTTGAGAAAAAATAAAAAGAACAAATTTGAGTAAAAAAAAAGATGAAGAATCACTTAAGAAGGGGAAAAAAAAGGAGCAAAAGGCACTCTTACTGACTTTAGATTACAATTAAAACTTAAGGTAATCTAAGAGGCTTTTCCAATTTACTAAGAATTTATTGAATTTTCTTTTACTTATTTTAAGCTCCAAGTGCTATGTTCTTGAGTTCTTCCACACACACACACACATTGATTTCTTTATGTTTGTTGTTTAATATAGTATAATTAGTATGTTTAGGTGTATCTTTATGAATCATGAATGGATACATGTTCTTTTTGTGTATTTGATTGAGTTTCGTACCTTCCATGGCTATTTTCTCTTTTTAGAACTCATACTCTCTCACTTGATTAATCTATGCAATTTGAGTTATTTGATGTGTTTTAATTTTGTTTTGAGCTTGGTATGTTGTTTTAGTAGAGTTTAAGGGCGTTTTTTATGGTTTTTAGCTTTAAATTTGAGTTTTTGACCTTCGAGCTCTATCCATGGCGACATTCCAATATTATTGGGCCTTGCTGGGATGACTCACAAGCTTAGTCCATGACTCGCTCACTTTGATGAGCACGTGACTCGCTCATAAATGGACAGTGATCTACTGGGAGGGATATGACTCAACCTAAGTTAGTTTATGACTTGGCCACCTTTCATGCCATAACTCACCAAGACCGTGAGTGAGTTCGTGACTCACTCCAATCTAAGTTCCTTGATCTTTTGTCTTTATCCTCCTTTATTTATTATGAAACCCTTTTGTTTGTGTGTTTTTTTGTATACTTATATATTCATCTTATGAATGTGTAGTTTACATATTTATGTTTTTGTGTCATAGTCTTTATCTATTTCCTTACTCTCATCTAATCAATTGTTTCTACTATTTTTTAATGCATGAACATATGAAATTTACTGAGCTAGCACCCGAGAAAATAGAAGAAATCCAACTGGGCCTGGATAACATAATTTATTAGTTTATAACATTTTAATTATTTGTCTATTTTGGCCTGTATAATTATTATCAGTCTATAATAGTGTAGTAAAAAGTATTTTAGCATGAAAAATCAAAGAAGCCACATATATGATTTTTATTTAATTGGGATTTCAATCTCAAATTGGACCAATGTCCTATTTTACCCTAGAAAATCACACTAAAAAGGAATTTTGTAATTATATGCTGGAAACCAATGGTCCTAGTGTAAATGGATATCCCAATTTATGTATGTTTATTCCTTTTATTTACTTTATTTTTTTCATGTATAAAAATATTATGTTACTTTACTTAAAGCCATAAAATTAAATGAATTAGCTATAATTTCACACTCATAAATGTCGTGACTGATGTCCTTAAATGCCCGTGATTTATGTATGAATTTAATCGCTTTTTTATATGCTAGTGTGTTTATTTATTTTCCGCATTATATTTCTTGCAACGAATGAGAAAAAAACTGATGTAATTGGTCATTAGTGTTTGTTTATACTGACTATCAACTAAGTACTGTAAGTAGAAATGGAATTCAAACTCTTTCTGATTTTAGTATCATGAGGTATTAAAAAAATCACTTTCCTAATGTTCTGTTGTGTGGTAACTCCTAAATATACACCTTGTGATGCTCAACAAATGCCTCGTAAATTAGTCATTAGAAAAAGAGTAAGGATACCTCGAGATGTTATTTCATCCCTTTTTAGGGATTCGAGGCATTATGTATTTAGTTGAATCCTTATTCATTGCAAAAGTATTAATTTTCACGAGTTAAATGAACCTTATATGATTTTAAGCCCTAGAAGTGGGTTTTATAGAATATCTCGGATATGAATGGGATTCGACATACGTCACACTTATAATGGACATTGATTATTCTACATATGTCAGAGAATATCAACTATACCAATAATATGCACACTTGAGGTATTTACCTATTTTTAAGTTATGCAATCGTACGTCAGCATGGCCATTCACTACATGGGGTATAGATATTATGGTTATGATCCATCCACCTGCTTCGAATGAGTATAGGTTCATCACAGTGGCCATTAACTACTTTATGATGTGGGTAGAAGCAGCATCCTTCAAGAAGATAAATGTAAAGGATATTGCTAAGTTTATTGAAAGGAATTTGATATGTATATATGGTTTGCCTCATCATTTAGGGTCAGATAATGGGTTATAGTTCTTCGATGAAACTACGTAGATGCTCATTAAGTATGGGGTTAAACACCATAAGTCTTCTCCTTATAGACCTCTGGAAAATGGAGCGGTCAAGGCAGTTAAAAAGACTATTAAAAGAATTCTGGCCAAGATGTTTTGAACATATAAAGACTGGGCCAATAAGCTGCCCTTTGCAATATAGGGTTACAGGACCACAACTAAAACTTTAATAGGGGCAACTCTATTTTCTTTGGTTTATAAGATAGAAGTGGTGCTACCAATAGAAATTGAGCATCAATCTTTGAGGGTAGTTTTAAAAGCTGAGATACCAAAAGCCAAATGGGATTGACAAAAGTTATCATAGCTCAATCTACTAGATTGGGATAAAATGAGGGCATATTACCATAATTAGATTTATCAAAAGATGATAGGTCTTTTGTTTGGGAAGAAGGTTAAGAAGCTTCCTTTAAAGGCGGAAGATTTGGTGTTCAAACAGATGAGGCTGGGAATTTAAGAAATCTAAGCCAAGTTTAGGCCTATGTGGTAAGGACTTTTCATGCTTAAAAAATTGTTATCCAAAGGAGCAGTCATTTTATTAGATAGCGATGGCAATGAGTTCAAAGAACCAATGAACATAGATAGCTTGAAAAGGTTCCATGGCTAAGACTAAAACGAGAAATAAAAAGAATAAATGCCCTGCGAGTTAAAAATGGGAAAATGGTGGCCTTGTTAAAATTGGGCACCTTATTAGGGTGAAAATCGAAAAAGGCACATTGAGTAAAATTTAAAGGCCAAGAGAAAATAATCAATCTAGAAAATTCGAGAAGGCTAATTGATGATAGGAGTTATGATGCTTTTAAAGTTTCATGTCGAGATTAATTAATATGTGTCATTAAGATAATATAAAATGTTGATCATGCATACTAAAATTAGAAAGAAATGTCATGCATGTATTCATAATATAAAAAATGTATCCGAAAGTAGCATATTCTTTTCACATGTTTACATTTAAAAAGTTTAATAAAAACAAAAACATAATCCATGATAGTATCTTATCTAACTTATCTCTATCACATCTCTCTCTCCATTTAGGTACCTAAGATATGATAGCCTGTTGCCAAATATTGGACTGGTGATCAATTTTTTGTATAAGATAAAAGTGGTGAAGTCACATGTCCTATCTTAGGAATAATAGTCCTCACAGGTAGTCTGTTCCAAATCTTATAATAATACTCTGACAGAAAAATATAGATAAGTTTGCCACCTCAAAAGCCAACTGACACCTAGCGATAACGTAGTGAGCAGTAACATATAAGGTAGAACGGTGCAATTTACATAGAGGGACACATCTGGATGCTCCATCTTAGACCATAAAAGTGATTAGTAGCCAGGTACACCTGAACATAATATCATCATTTGTTAAATGGCCCAGCCAGTAGACTCTATCCTGGATCAATAGAAACTCACATTGTAGATGCCTGATTATGACACATCTTATAGGGTAAGTGCCTATGGCTTTAACTCGAGAGGGAGGCTCTGACAGTTTCTTCAGTTTCTCATGAAGCCAAATCTAAAAAAAGCCACTAGGGTGAGTTCAATTCATCTCAGACAAAATAAGTCATAGAAATGCGTAAAATAGGACACATTTTCTAATAAGATATGCTACTATGAAAACCCATAATGGGTGTAATACCTTCAAAATCAAGGTGACTGCTAGTGAGGTGAGAATAAGAGTTAAAAGTCAACGATGGTTTATGCCAGAACCCAGGGGAATGGATTACGCCCCTAGCACATACCATCCATAATGCTGAATAATTTAGAATCTCCAATCATGGGATCATCAGTATGCATCAATAAGCATCGAGCAAAATAGCATAGCAGTATCACAATAAAATGGAAAGTGGGCACGCCATTAAAGTTAGCCAATACACAATCAATGGATCCAATAAGAATGTCTTCCTATGAGGTACTGGGCCCCTGGCCTTAAAAGGAAAGCAACCCAAGGCACAAGCCACCTCTCCAGGGTATCTATAAGAAAAAGGAAGGCATGTTTAGGTACAAGGCTTGAACCTAATGCCAATCATCTCAGCAAATTATTTTGGTAAAAGGTATAATTCCTAGTGTGTGAACCTAAACACATGGAACCTTAGACCAATATCGAGTGGCAGCAAGTAGCTAGTTCCTATCCAGAGATACTCTCCTGAGGAATCTTAAGTTAGAGTGAAGCCAAAAGAAGGTCCTGCCAAGTCCTGAAGTCATTTAACAGTTGGTGCAATTTTGCAAGTGCAGAAGTCATAGTAATAGAAACTTTCAAATGGTCTAAGTGTAAGAATTATAAAAAAATAAAAGTTCTAAAAGAAAAATTACCAGAAAAGGAAAGAAAAAGAGAAAAGGAAGAAAGATAAATACCTAGTAAATGCTTCATTAGGAAAGGGGAAAGCCAAAGGCACAAAGATCAAGAAAAGTTTGTACTATTTATAGAAAAGTGATGGTAGAGGCCTACCTCTTAAGAAGTAAGCCATAATAGCCTGTTTGTCACCTCTGGATGACCAAAATGCATTTCTCTCCATGTCCCATGCATTACACATAATATTATTGCATTTTCTTTTGCTTTCATTTTTATATCCAAAAGTTCCATGGCCAGGATAAATAAATTTGAAAGATACTGGACGTAAAAAGTCTAAAAGTCCAAGAGATATGATAAAATTTAGGGAGTATTCTATGTTTTAGTAGATATGTCTTACTAAAGTAAATAACGCATGTATGTAAATATGTAAATAAGATAAAATAGCGTAGTAAATATGTAACAAGGACAAATATAATTTTTTTTGGAAAATAATGTAAATAACAATTATAAATGGAGAAACATAATTAGAAAGAAATAAAAAAGGGGCAAAATGTTCAAAAAGTAGTGATAGATGGGATATATTATATGGCCATCTGTCGCTAAAGAGGGATGAGCTGCCAGTTTGTTGCTTAAAATTTTTAAAATAAAAGACTTTTCATCATCATCACCTTCTTCTTCTTCTTCTTCTTCTTCTTCTTCTTCTTCTTCTTCTTCTTCTTCTTCTTCTTCTTCTTCTTCTCTCAAAACTGCCATTTTCGAACTCCAATAGCCCCCTCGATTTTCTTGAGACTTCTTCATTTTTTGTGCTATTTTTCGAGTTGTTTGGGTCTTAATTCTCTTGGGAATGACAAGCACTTTAGGGAATGATCTATTTTTATTTTCTTCCAAATTTTCTTTCATCCCTTGAAGTTCAAAAGTAAGTATCTTTTGGGTTTTTCCTACATTCTATTTATTTATAATGTTAGTCTAATTATACTTTAAACCTCTATTTTTGTAGACTTTAGTAGTAGGATAGTTTATTTAAGCATGCAACCTTTTTAGGAATGATAATGCCTTTAGGATTGTAGCTTAAGTTTATAAAAACTATTTATATGACAATGTAGTTAGAAGCAAAGCCCTTATGTATAAGCATGCAAATTTGTGAACCTCTCTTTTTTAGCAACTAGCATGAGAAACCATTATTTTTTTTATATACCTTTAGAAGAAAGTTGCATTTAGGACTTAATTGCACCATTGTTTTTTATATACCTTTGGTTCTATAAATATTTATTTGTCATTCAATATATTATATTATTTTTATATGTACTTTTATTCTATAATGTATGGCAAAATTAATAATTCCCTTTTTTGTATTTTATTATTTATTTGTATAATGCTAATTTATTTACCTTTTGGTGGATTCTTATGAGTGTATGATTCCCTTCATCTTTGGGAGATTTCGCGAGGAATTTTACATTGGGATTCGTGCCCTCGATTGGATGATCACCACTTGCCCATATGGTTGTCTCATTCTATTTATTTATTATTTATTTCATTACTTTTGCTTATTTATTATTGTGGTATTTTTGGACATATTTTATTTCAAGGATCTAATAACTAGTAAAAAGGGGCCTTTTTTGCATATTAAAAAGGGAAAGGCACTTCAAAATGATTTTTGTTAAATAATTTGAATTTTCCTTCAAAATTTGAACCAATTTTCAATTTTCCATCCAAAGCTAAATTAGACTTAAAAAGATGACTTTTTTTAAATTATACATGAGGGAACCAATGTTCTAAACTCAAATGAATGTCTCAACATATGTACGATACTTTTTTTGCTTCTTTACTGGTCGATTTCCTTTAGTACTAACTTAAGTAGGATTTTATTCTTTTTTATTTATTTATTGCTTTCTTTGTTTGATTAGGATGTTTATTTTATTTAATTGTAATTCATTTGTGAGAGAGAAGAGTGGATTAATTTTAAAAAAATAATTATAAAAGAATTTCTAACCAAGATGCCCAATAAGAGTAATGTCTCGAACACCTATCTTTATGTGGGCATCAAAAGGTTGAGAATCATTTCTCGACATTCTGTTGGGTGGCGACTCTATAACACCTACCTCTTTAGGGCCTATTAGTAGATGCCTTCATAGGTTGACTACTAATAATAGTTTGGGTTTAATCCCTTTTTATTGCTAATTAGGCAATTTATGATTAAAAGTGAGCCTCTCCCAATCTTGGACCATAAAAGTGGGCCTCCGAGAACCTAACCAAAAATGAGTGTGGACGCATGTCACAGATATTACTTCTATTGGTCAGCCCAATAGCCTACACCACCTCCAGCTCCACAGTTACCTCTGCTAGCTGCACCACAAGACTTCATGCAGATGATATCAGACTTGTTACACCAAAGAATGTAGGCCCTAGCTATTGATAATCATAGGGCAAGGACCTGACCCTAGTAGGGAGGGAAATCCTTAAAAATTTCCCCTATGGGGATAGGGATGGGGAAAAATCCCCAATGTTTCTTTTAGAGTAGGGAAGAGGAATGAGGTGCCCACCTTATAGGGATCCTCGACCTAAAGATATGCCATAAAGGCCTTTATTTTATGTTTGTTTAAGTATATATGCCATTATATATAATTAGGTAAAACCCTAACTTTTTCATTTCTTTATTCTCACTCTACAATTTTTCTTTATTTGGTCTTCCATCAGTAGAGATCAATTATCACCAGCTCTAGTGCTATCTAATCTCCCCTAGATCTACCTCCTTCCAATGATCGATAATCATTTAATCTCTATCTTCTTGATATTTTAAGTCTTCTTCCATCTTCTATAGTTTTTTCATACGGCTAAATCTCTTTCCCTCTTTCTATTCTCTACTGCCCTCTTACCACTTCCTTGCCTACATTAATCGCTGGTGAAAGGAGTGAAGCTGAAGGTTCTTCATCAGGTTTAACTCTACCTATATTCAATTGAAGGTATTTGATTATTTTTAGTTTGATTTTTGCAATTTAGGCTTTTAACATTTTTAGGTCTTTAAACTGTTATTCTAGATATTTATCTTCACTTATAGTTTGAAAGGTGATATTCTGAGATATTTTTATTGTAGTTAAAATAATGTTTTTTGATTTCTCTTATTTCCACACTTCAGCCATCATTGAGTGCTTTTAGCAATAAAATTTCCATTTTAGATACTATATGATACTTCTTTTGATAATTTAGATCAACAGTTTGATCAATAGAAATTGAATTATTATGTTAAATATTTTTTTTTGTAGGATATTAGGAAATAAATTTGAAGTATAAAGTTAACATTAAGTCTTTGAAATATTCTTTGTTGCTCAAGGCATTTTCTTAATAATAAGGTTTTGAAGAATGCACAACTTAATTGTGTTTTGAATTAATGAATTCATTCTAAACACAACTCAACCTTGTGTTTTGCTTTTTGATTTATAAATACAATTGAATGGAATCGAACCAATGTACTGATGAAATTTTCAAACATTCAATTTTTTGATACGATCAATTAAGGCATTTGTGAGCATAAGTGCAATCAGTCTGCCAATGGAGTGCATGCACATGATTTTGAAGATTGATGACATTATTATTGTAAGGTAATTTCAAGCCAGATGTGAAATTTGTTTGATAAGATACTAGTTTGTGTTTCTGCTAATCTGGAACGAGTTTTTATGCTTTTATGGTAAGGTTTGCAGTTGAATGCTGTTGACAATTAGTTTTTATTTTTTATTATTACTTTTGCGAGTTCTCATCTTTTTTTGTAGCTGATTATAGTTTGTTTTCTCTATGGTTGAAACTTGAATAATTTGATAAATTTGTATTCAGTATATGAAAATCTCACGAACAACGATGTTGTATGATAAAATTGCCCTTAAATGAAAATTCATTTTATATCAACTTCTTAAGGTATGCTTATCATATTAGATCAAGTTCCTTAGGTTTTCAAATTTTAGATTTCTAGTAACATTCCTATGTTACAAATTCCTTTTCAAGTTATGTTTATTAACAACAGAATGTATACATGACTAGAATCGATGCAATTGCTTTATTGCCTAACTGATAGACTTATGATTATAAATTTTAGAATAAGAAAGGGTAAATCTTGATGATGGTATATCATAAAGGGTTTGCATATGGACGTAATTTTTCTCTTGGTTTGCACATGCCACCGGTGAAGGATTTTGAAAATGGATAAACCATGATTTAATAGGTGTTGACTATGATAGATAGTTTATATTTTCTATGAGTTTGGTTGATCTCACTTTAGATTGTCATCAACTTGATTAACTTTTGGTTATTTGGTTATTTGTATGGGTTGCTTTTTAATTTTTAGTTACTAATTGTTAACATTTATATTTGAATTTCTTTATACTTAACTTTAAGATTATCAAGTTTTAAATTATATTTATTTTTAGATTTTTCAATGTTTAAAATTTATATTAATTTAATTTGTGATTGATTTTAGATTTTGTATTTATTAAATGTTTATTTTAATTATAATTAATTGTGAAATATTATATTTTAGAATTAAAAAAATTATTTTTCATGAGGGTAGGGTTACATTCCCCACCTCTGCCTTGCCCTATGATCATCCCTAACCCCAGCTGCTCTTCTGCCTTAGCATTAGCAACCACCTCAGCTATCTAGAAAACCCATAGTGGAATAGTTGAAAAAATTAGGGGTAGAAGACTTATATGGTAGGGATCAGTTAACTGCTACAGAAGCCAAAGAATTGTTAAACAAGATTAAGAGGCTTTTCAAGGTCACACTTAGTCCACTAGAGGAGATGTTGGAGGGCATAGTTGCCTTATTCTCAAGTCTCATGTACATATGGTAGGAGATCGTGAGATGGTACACTCTAGCATAAGAATTGACGTGGCTTTTCTTTCTTCAGCAATTTGGGGAAAAGTACATAGTAAGGAATAATAGCAGACTATGGAAAATGCTTTTTGGCAATTTTGATAGGGCAACATAACAGTAAAGGAGTATGAAAGAAAATTTGAGAGACTCAATGTGTATATGAAGGACTATAATATATCTCAAGTAAAGTTCTCCTAGCTATTTGAACAAAGACTTTATAGTAGAATCAGGGAAGCATTAACAACACATGAGTACACCAATATGAGAGCTTTAGCTTAGGTAGCCATATGAGTTAAGGTTGTATAAGCTAATAAAGCCAGTAGATAGGCTAGATCACAGCAAAAGAGGAGGCCACCAATAAGTTCACTTAGTGGACCCAGTAAAAAACATAAGGTTTCTACTGGTCCTTCAAAAGCTCCTATAGCTATACTGGCACAGAGTCAAAAATCTATGATTTGAGTTAGCCCACCAGCCACCTTTATTGCTAGTGTCCCTGAGGCTCTTTGAGATTTTATAACCCTATATGTAATCATGGCATGTGTCGCCATCTAAGTGAATATTGGAGACTCATAAGAGCCTATTTGAGATGCAGGTCAAAAGATCATTTGTAGAAAGATTATCCCCGAGCACAGGCCACTACATCAGTCACTTGCCACTACATCAGTCACTTACACAAATAAATCCAACACAACACCACCTAGAGGATGTGGTAGAGATGAACCCACTAAAGCAATACCAGCGAGAGGGAGTGCAGAGGTGCCTCTAGTAGCAAAAGGATGACTCTATACCTGTAGTTATGTAGTTAGAGCCAAAGAGGACTAGGATGCCCTTAATGTCATAGTAGGTGAATTTTATTTATTTGATGCTCTAGTTTATGTTTTAATTGATCTTGGGTCCACACACTCATACCTTAGCACAAAAATTGCACATAGGAAGGGTTTGGATAGATCACAACTAGATTATGATATACTAGTGAGTAATCTTCTAGGGTACATCATAGTAGTTAATAAAGTTTATAAAGCCTTCCCCATTCAAATACAGCAAACCACATTACTCGCAAATTTATTCAAGCTTCTATTTCATGAAATCTAGGTAATTTTGGGGATAGATTGGCTTTGCAAACATCAAGTAACATTTAACTATCAATTAAAAAGGATTACATTGAAAAGTCTCAAGGGATAAGAGATTACTGCTGCGGGGGAAAGTTTTGATTTCTTGTCAAATATCATCTCAGTCACTGTAGCAAATAGATGTATTCAAAAAGGGTGTAAGGCTTACTTAGCGTATGTGATGGAAGTTAAGAAAGAAAAGCCTTAATTCAATGATGTCCCCATTGTTCATGACTTTCTTAATGCCTTTCCTAATGAGTTACCAGGATTGTCACTGGAAAGGGAGGTTGAATTCTCTATATAGGTGGTGATTGATATTGCTTCTATTTATATGGATCCCTATCGTATAGCACCCATATAATTGAAAGAGTTAAAGATTCGGCTGTAGGAGTTACTTGATAAGGGGTTCATCTGGCCCAGTGTATAACCATAGGGAGTACCAGTGCTTTTTATGAAAAAGAAGGATGGATCATTACAACTTTGCATTGACTACAGGTAGTTGAACATGGTCACAATAAATAACAAATATCCCTTGCCTAGAATTGAGGATTTATTTGATAGTTGAAAGGTGTGGGTATATTTTCTAAAATTGACTTGTGATTGGATTATCATTAGGTTTGGGTTAGAGATGTAGATGTGCCAAAGATAGCTTTTCATACAGAATAAGGTCATTATAAGTTCTTGGTCATGCCATTTGGCCTTACCAATGCACCAGCAACTTTTATAAACATAATAAACTGTATCTTTCATCCATATTTGGATATGTTCATTATGGTGTTCATTGGTAACATCCCGATATATTCAAAGACCTAAAAAGAGCATGATACACACTTGTGAATTGTGCAATAGACATAGAGAGATAAACAATTGTATGCAAAGTTTATCAAGTGTGAGTTTTGGCTCAATGAATTTACCTTCCTTGGTCATTTAGTATCAGCATAAGGGATAAAGGTTAACCTCAAAAAGATTGAAGATATCTTGGAATTGAAACCATAAAAAAAATTTCACCGAAGTAAGGAGTTTACTTAGACTACCTGACTACTATAGACATTTTGTCAAAAGGTTTTCCATGATAGCTGCTTCTCTCACCAAGTTGCTACAAAATAATGCTACGTTTGAATGGACTGATGGATGATAGGAGAGCTTTGAAAGGTTGAAAAGTATGCAAACTGAAGCTTCTATTCTGACATAGCCCACTTAGGGTAAGCCCTTTGTTATTTATAGTGATGCTTTCAGAAATGGGTTAGGATGTGTATTGACGTAAAAGGACAACATGATAGCTTATGCCTCTAGGCAACTCAAGACTCATGAAAGAAACTATCCCACCCACGACTTGGAGTTAGCAACAATTGTGTTCATACTGAAGATTTAGAGGCATTACTTGTATGGTGAGAAATGTTACATCTACACCGATCATAAGAGTTTAAAATATCTTCCCACTTAGAAAGAAATCAACATAAGGCAAAGGGTTGGTTGGTACTTATTAAAGATTATGAATGCCTAATTAATTATGATCCTGGTAAGGCAAATGTAGTAACAGATGTACTCAATAGGGAGCATTTAGCAGCCTTAAAAGCCATGAATATTAGATTGACTATGGCTCAAGATGGAGCACTTATAGTTGAGATACAACTTAAACTTGATTGGTTAAAGTAGGTAAAGACCATCAGATGCAAGATGATCAGTTGGCTTTTATCATTTTTTAAATACATACAGGAAAATACAGTGAGTTCTCCCTTAGTAGTGATGATTGTTTACACTATAAGGGAAGGATTTATGTGCTAGACAACATAGAACAAAAGAAGAATATCTTGATAGAAGCCTACATTAGCAATTAGAGCATGCACCCAGGTAGCAACAAAATGTACAAAAATTTGAAAATAAGCTATTGGTGGCTAGGGATAATAAGAGGAATTGTAGACTTTATGACTATATGTCTGACATTCCAGCAAGCACTACAAGAAAATTATCAAATAGCAATAAAAATTAACAACTTAATTTGTTGTATTTCCATTACTAATCAAAATTAGCAATCAAAAATAGCAATGGAAAATTCAGTTGCAATTTTGATGGTTGGTATTTTAGCAATCAAATCTTTTTTCCATTGCTAAATTTAGCAACAGAATTTCAAATCCGTTGCAAAATCCAACCAATGTAGAATCTGGTGAACTAGTCAAAATTAGCAATGACAATTAATTTTCGTTGCTATTTTTAGCAATGAAATTGAAAATAACAATGGATTAGTAATTTCGTTGCTAAATTTTGCCAATATTATAAAAAAATTTACGACGGTATTTTCATCGCCATTCCATCAATAAAAATATTATAATTTTTTAATTATTATTTTTTACACAAAATACATATAGATAATACATTACAAAACCACACTATCTCTGGACAACATTTAAGCAAGCAAAAACAATCAAATTTCATAAACTTTCCAATTACCTTCTCATTGAAATAATAAAGTCAATTACAAATTTAAATAAATGCATACACATGGTAAGTACAACCATTTTCTTCATGAACTAAGAGAGTATTGCTACTTCAGTATCAATACTATCTAGTCTACACCAAGACACTACTGCTAGAGTACAAGAATTTTCTTGAACCATTGTAACAATCTACAATATCCTTAATTCTCTCCAAGAACCCAAATCAACTAGACAACTTTCATTACTTACAGTATATGGCTAAACAATACCAACTGAATGTAACATAGAAGTTAGGAGAAGATCACTCCATCATACTCATCACCATGGGCACTACTAACGTGAGAACTGAGCTTACTCCTTAAACTTGGGTTGATCTGCTCCATTTATGTCAATTTTAAGTTGCAGCTTGATCTCATGAGAACCATAAGACTCCCTAGACTTTGGTTCTTAACCATTTACACAGTTATGTTGGTAGCATAGCTCCTCATCATCAACATAAATTTCTAGAAAAAAGCAACAACCTGATTCATTAATCCAAGCAATTGGTTGTTGTAAACCTATACTCATTTCCAGATACCATGTTCTTTAACATGTATCTATGATCTCTGATTGACACTCTTGTCCTAATGATCCGTAAGACAGAACTCATAATATCAGAGAGAGCATACTAGTCTTAATTCATTGTTATTCCCATAACAATGACTGACTAGGGATATTTAGAATGATGTCTCATTTGTTTCAAGGTCTTACAACCATATGCCTCACACATGATAACTTAAACCGAAACAACACTCTTGGATAGTTTTATCAATTGATATGCACAGGAATACAAAGGATAAAACAAATGCCTCATTTTATTAATTCAAAGTGCTTTATTACAATGGATTGGGGCTAGGGCTTACACCAACAGTGTGTGTGTGTGGTTACGGGATGAAGAAGATGAGGCTTAGAGTTTTGTTGTTTTAGCATCAAAAAGGAAAGAAAAAGAGAGCTAGATCAATGGATCTTGAAGGAGATGAAGCCTGAATAACATGTACAGGATTGGTTTTTGAGTTGTTACTATATATGTTTTTCCTCTTTTGTTGTATGTTTTTTCTTAGTTGAGATTAGGGGTTCAATCTAGTAAATTAGATGAGTTAATGATGTCTTAATGCTTTAATGTTCATTAGTGTAAACAATTTGGGTGAGATCTGGACATTAAAACACTTGATCTGAGATATTTGTGAACCCTAGCTGCCTGAATTCCCTTACACGGCCACTTGGCTATTTTCTTTATGAAATGCACAGCCACTTATGGCTTTTCCTCATGAAATGCACTACCACTTGTGGCCTTTCTTCTCTGAATGCACGACCACTCATGGGTTTTGCTGTTTGCTATGGACGACTACTTATGGCTTTTTTTCTCTAAGTGTATGACCCCTAGCCCTTTTCTCCCTTGAAATGCACAACCACTTGGCCTTTTTCTCCTTTGAAGTGCATAGCCACTTGGCCCTTTTCTCCCATGAAGTGCATGACCACTTGGTCCTTTTCTACCTTAAAGTGCATGGCCACTTTGCCCTTTTCTCCCTTAAAGTGCACGACCACTTGGCCCTTTTCTCCCTTGAAGTGCAAGGCCACTCAAGCTCCCTGCCTTTCCATGCACGACCACTCAAGCTTCTTACCCTTCCCATGTACAGCCACTTATTGTTTTTTCTCCTTCCTTGCACGACCAAGCAAGGCTATTCCACTTGCTTAGCACGGCCAAGTAAGGCTTTCTCTGCATAGCTGCTGCTAAATCATGAATAGAGTGGTATAAAATTTTTAAGTTTATTAAGTGAGGCATATAATTAATGAATCCAAGTTAGCAATGCATAATAGTGGAGATAATTGATTATGAATGTGATAGTTAACATCCTAGTTGAATACTGATGGGCTAATAAATCATGAAGTCTCTCTTTGCTGTTAAAGACTAGAAAGACATAGTTTATAAAGACCTGACTATCAAATGAAGTACTAACGAAAGTTAAATGGCATGAGTATTGATGGGAGGAAGTAGATTGAATTCTATCATAAGTCACTAATAGGATATATACATATAAGTGGCATGATCACTTAATTAGAGAACCCCTATGCAAATATATAGAAGAGTGAAAGCTTTAGAATAATTCACTTGAAGCCTAATTTTTGAGGGACTTGGCAGGGACTTGACAAAGGCACTATGTATATGAAACGTTTTGATTAGAATGTGTTTTAGTGCATAGCAAGCATAAAACTAAGTAGAGCAAGGGGCAACCTAGTAATCTTAAATCTAGATGCTAGTTGTCGTGTCCTATAAAGTTGGGATATGGTATCTACTCTGTCATAGTAAATGGTTTTTCCCAATATCACGTACTAATATTCCAGTGCAACGACATGAAAATACTATGATATAGTCTATTAGCAATTAAAGGGTAGTTGCAAGGTTGCATATCTAAGTTAAGAAATGGGATATTATACGTTACACTTAATCATGAAACTATAGGAGTTGGTTATACTCCAAGTCATAGTGGAAAGTAATAATTAGTCTAGTTGTAAAGGAAAACTACTTACAGGTCTGTTCATGTCCTATGACTTAATTATGAAAACCAAGTCTGCAAGTAGTGTGCTACTTGTAAGATGAAATACTCTTACATAACTTATCTAGGTATAATATGTTATACGATGAAAAAGTACTAGTAAGATGTTTAAAGCATGCATGATGGGGTTAAGGTAGATAACCCATTGTCCATGATCTAATAGACTATAAAAGTGATCTAAAGAGGATTAAAAATGAGCAAGTGATAACCTTAAGCTGAAAATAACCTACTCATACTATTCTATGGATCTTAAATGCATGAGTATTGTTTAAAGTGTTTATGTATTGATGTGAACTATGATATTGTGTGAAAATTGCTCACAGCAACAGCAACAAGGTACGTCTTTTAGAATTATCAATGAGTGAGTAAGTCAATGTTTTGTAATTGATTCAAGTTGCCTTTATATGCACACAAGTGTGTGTGTGTGTGTATATATATATATGGTCATGAGTATATTTTTATAAAGACTTTTAATTGCAAGAACTACACTTTCTTTGTTGCCTAATTGGCTTAATGCATAATACTAAGTATGATGAGATTGATCAATGAAAGTAATACTTTATTGTAATTGTATTATCATGTAAACTAGTATGATATGTGTGAATGATGTTGGTGCAACTATGTGATTACATGATCTGCATCCATGTGTAATGGAGCCTAAAGCTCAACATTGATGTATGATAAGAATGATATGCTCTCTTTTACGGAATATGGCTTTAAGCTAAATGGTGTACTAAATAAGAATATGTTAATAAAAGATGTTTTTAAAGTGGTTTAAGCCTGCGAGTCTTAGTTCAGTCATGGATTAGATAGGTATGCCTATAGGGATACAGTCGCAGCTGCCATAGTTGACCCCGTTGGGTTTTGTTCCTTAACAGAACCATTGTTCAGCCCCGTTTGGGTCTATAGTTTATTCCTTGCTGAAACCATTGTTTGACCCCATTTGGGTCCACTGTTTGATATCTTCGAATATCTATAGTTTGATACCTTCGGGTATCCATTGCCTCCGTTATCCACCCTTTGAACTGGTATTTTGGCAGGCTATTAAAGATGATAAATATGCACAAGACAAAGTAAAACATGCATTAATTGCTTCATTTACATAATGTAGTCATGATAAATGGCCTATTACATTTCTTATCATATTTCCTTTTGGCTATAACTATTTCAATAAAATGAATTATTGGAATGAATATCTATGAGATTTAAATTGCCATGTTATGATAGAATGCATACAATGTTATAATAAGAACTGTTTGGGCTATAACATACACAACGAGTTTATATACTTTGAAATTTATGAAACATATGTATGTGATAACTGGACCTTCGCGGGTAATCATAAAAAGCAATACTGTCCTCTGTAATCTATATGCACAGCTGGTTAGTCAATACATACAGATGTTTACACATGAATGTAAATATCTATAACTTTGACATAAGACAGGGGATCGTGTATGATGTATTATGATGTGATTTGACTTTAGTTGCCATGCTAAGATAGCTTAAAGGAATACATGGTTATGATCAGGCTATTGAACTATAATTGTATTCTCTAATAAAAATTTGCATGATGTGTGTTAAGTAATTATACCCAGCGATATCTTTTATAGATGTTACATGACCTATGCACTCCTTATGTTTTGGATGAACGCCAAATGCATATCTCATGTAAAAAATGAAGCTTAAATGCCTATGATTGAATTATGTACTGCCAATAAGCATGATGTCTGGAGTCATGAATGAAAGCTTTCTGAATGGAATGAATTATGCTAGTAATTAAGGTAAAGAGTTTTATTTATAATGTAAATTTGAAAAGTCTTTGGGAACTAGCCAAGTTTATGACATGCTCTACATTATTGTAAGTATATTGGTATTGTTAAGGTTGAAAACTCCTCTGGAATGTTCGTTATGAAATGATAAATACTACAGTCATATATTTATTGCAATTATGATGGTTGTGGTGTATTGATAGTATTTTGGTAAGACCTTGTCCATAGAGTTTTGTTCCCCACTAAGCTTTATAGCTTAGCACGGATTTGTTTATCCGTGTAGGTTTTGGATAAGCTCCACTTTGAGTTGATAGTTACAACAGCTTGACCACCATCAAAGAGAAGATCGGGCAGGTTGCAATTGTGTTGAGGATTTCATTATGTATTATCGGCCAATAATGTTAAGCCTTCTTATTTATAAGTTTGATTTAATTTATTGTGGCATGTAATTATGGCCTGTATTATTGTTTATTATTTATGTCTAATCTTTACTAGATTTACGATGATGATTGATGATTATCCATAGTTAGTGGACTAGGGTGTTACACTTTGTTACTTACATTTCCTTTTCAGATCTCTATTTTCTTCATTTTAAATCTCGTATGATGGCCAAAATCAAGATCGGTATCAATGGTATACATATCCATTTCATTTTCATTTCCAATTTCTCCATTGTTTTTCCCTCCCCTATCCCTTATCAACTATGAAACAAAACACCATGAGCAGCCGTATTCACCTCTGCGTGACGTCACTCTCCATCACACATCACCGCCATTCTAAGCCAAGTGAGTTCTCTTCAGATTTTTTCTCATTTTTTATGGTGCATCGAAATCCCTTTCACTAATTTAGTTTTTTTATTATATGATACCTAATATTTGTTTAACATAATACTAATTGCGGTTTTCTTTTATAAATTAGAAAAAAAATCAAGGTTGAAAGTGAAATATCTTTTTTCTCCTCTCATTTTTAATTATTGGTTGATTTATGCTTATGAGTGAAATATAATGATCTCAAGTGGTGGTGAATAAATTTAGCAACTTTAGAATTCTTTATTTGTTGATCTTTAATGTTCGAAGAGTTTGCTTATTAAAATGTAATGCTCGTTTGGTTCGTGAAAAGATGCAGGAAAATACAAAGCATATAGGTATTATTTATCTACAATTCTTGAAAAGGTGCATTCCTCTCTATCATCTTATATATCTATAACAATGATGTTATTTTCTAATAACTTAACCTTTGGTAGTTTACTAATAACTTACCAATAATGAGGCTGTAATAAAATTTAAGCTTTAGGAGTTTACTAATAACTTACTACTACAATTAAAGTTTTATATGTGTGAAGTGTTAAAGATGAAAAAGTCAGGTACGTGATCTATTTCAATAATTATTTTTTCACCTCTTTCATTGCACATATGTTCCGTAGTGTAGGATATAAATTATATATCTAATATGAGTATTGTTTTTGAATATAATTGCATGTGAAATGTGTTAACTTTCACTTTTGAGATGCAAATCTGGCTTGATATGAATCTTACATTCCATTGATGTTTGATGCAAGTTACAGCCGGGTATGGAAAACCCGTTATCATTAAATTTTAAGTTCTATTTTAAGACTGAAATTCAATTTTTTATTTTCTTCATTTTACGTCTAATTGGTTGCTTTTTTCTAGCTCATGGTTGCTTGAAATTTAATCTGAAATTAACCTTTTGTATTGATTCTGAAGAATTCATGTTGTGTGTGCTCTGATTAGCATATCATTTTTTCAGTAGTGAGAATAATCTTAAGCCATACTGTTTAAATGTTACTTGAAACTTGGTTCCGCTGTAGGATGGTTTGTTCTACCTTTTCTGATATAATGTCCATTCTAGCTTTTTGTCAAAACCAAATTTGTAAATGTCAATTTAATGATAACACATTACTGGCAATGCATTCTGTAAACATAGACAACTTGGTTCTTCGTGTTCTTCCCTTATTATTTTTGGATGGAACTATGTAGGATAGAGACATTAAAGAATTCGAGCAGATCTTACACCAGGAACTTGATAATTAAGAACGATGTTGTCTTATTTGTAGTTGATTTAATGTTAATTCAGAACTCAAAGTAAACGATATGATGGTATTGTTATACATATCGATTGCCTTGTTATATATATTTAGAGTAATTATAAGATTCAAAAGTTGATGGTCTAATGCATTTATCATTATATATAAGATTCAACAGTGTAAGATTATAACAATTATGGACTTTATTATGAAATATTATATTTGCTTCTATTTGCTTATCTGTTGGTTATATACATAAATATTTTTTATAAACTATTGAAAGTTTATGAATTTTTTATTGCATTTGGAGCTTCTTGAAGATGCTTTATTTATTGCTTTCTTTTTGATTGACACTTTATTTCATGTATATCTTAGTAATATAATAATTTCTAAATTAGTCTTTGTCGATATCAACTACTGGTTCAAGCCTTCATCTCTTAAAAAGTATATTTTGGTAAGTGTTATTTTTTTGCACGATCAATTATTAGAAAAATAGGAGATATAAAATAAATTGATGGTGACCCTTCTGGCTATGGATTTGGGGGCTTTGGTGGTGGGATTGGGATATAGATGATGAAGATAAGAAAGAGAATCCTAGAAAACATGGCAGGTCAAGCAATGAGCCGTATGTTGAGGGTCTAGATAATAAAGTTGAAGGTTACATACGTTTTGTTTCTTTTGTTTTTTTTATCTATATAATTACAATCCATTAATTAAATATATAGTTACCAAGTAATTAATTTTTAAAAATAAATAAATAAAATTAACATGCAGTAGCTCTTCATATAGTTGTTTGGATAGTCCTAGCTCCTGGTTTGTAAAAGGAACCAGAGTATAGGATGGCAGCTTTTTGTGCTGGTTTCCTAGGTGAGAATTAAGATCAGAGGATATATGATGACTTGAGCTATGAAATTGCATATTTTTGCCTTGTTAATTTTAAACTGTTTTCTAGATTTTTCTAGTGGCAAAACTCTTTGCTTGCCTATCTTCTTATTTTTATTATATTAAGAAGAATAATAGCGGGTCCCATATATATAACCATTACTATGCTTGTTTCCAACATCAACTATCATAAATTTATGTGGTCTCATGGAAATATTATTAAGAAATTAATACTTTCTATTTTCAACAAACTTAGATTTTTGTTGATATGTGATAGCCAAAATTATATATGGTGATATCTATATTCATAATTTTTGTCTTAATTAGTTTTAAATTTGTACCTCATAATAGGTGGTACCTATTTTTTTTTTATTTCTAAGATATTAAGTTTTTTTTTTGTTAATAAGGGATGATCTAAATAAAGTATGTTGGTTTGTTAGGTTCAGTTTGCTAACTTATTTGGTATGATTCAGTTAAGTGATGTGCTTCATGATTATCAGCTATTGATAAGAATTTGTTGTCCTAAATTCATTTGTCATTTAATTTTCCATCATTTTCTTATAGGATAGTTTAATTAAAAAAACTAGGAAGCTAAAAACTTCACTAGATGAAGCTGAATAAAGTTTATTTTAGCTAACAAATTTTTCTAAATTACATATCAAGAGGAATTAGCTTTTCGATTGAAGAATGTTTAGGTTCTCTTAAAATTTTTTTTTGAGATGCATTTATTGCTTAAATTTAGTTGCTCTCTCTATATATAAGGTTCTAATAAATAAAGTAATTGATTTTTTTAATATGAAAGTATGTAGATATACAACAAATTATATGGATTTTCTATTTCCAAAATTTCTCATTTTAGATCTTGCATGTGTTGAATGTGGACGATAGTGGGTTTATGTTGATTATAAAAGGCAAATATATATATATATATATATATATATATATATATATATATATATATATATATATATATATATATATATATATATAATTTTCTTTCTCTTGTCATTCTATTATTCTTTTTCTCCCTTTAATTTCGCCATTGATGGATCATTCTTTAGCTTAATTGTTTAAAAATTTACATGTGTTAAATTTAATTGCAAGATTATTTGTATTTCTTAACATTTTTCATAGTTGTTATGTACTATGAATTATTTAATTTGTAATAGTTTATCTAATTACAATATGGCAAGGATAGGATATCGTTTGATGGATGCTATCCTAAGGAATTAGGTTATTGAATGCATTAAGTCTCTACGTATGGCAATTTTCCTTTTTCTCTATGTGGATCAAGCATGTGGGACTATTTTATAATTTAGGTGTCTACTTTTCTGCTGGTTCATGAGAAATTTTTTTCCATTATTATTTGCTTTTCCATGTGGTTTATTCTGCTATATTTGATAGGATTGTACAAGAGATCAAGTCTTTCTCCACTGATGGATGAGTTGTACCAAAACTGTCCAAGAGAATAGATAAATTCATATTTTACATGCTTACTGTTGACAGTTTGATAAAAATAAATGTGAATTTTTGATTGACTTTGCATTGGGCGGGAAGAAGGTAACTCTAAACTCTGTCAAATTTTTTTTTCTCTTAAAAATTCTGTAGATTTTTTTCTCCTTAAACTTTAAACTATCCTAAAAGCTTATTGTCTTTCTTTTTATTGATTCACTCTATCATTTTGCTATTCTAATTGTATTAATTAAAAAATTTCAATAATTGTTTGCGATGGATGGTACCGTTGCAAATTTTTTTTATTGGTGGGTAAAAATAGCAACAAAAATTAATTTTTACTACTAAAAATAGCATCAGAAATAAGTTTTTGTTGCTAAATTTAGCAACAAAAATGAGTTTCCATTGCTTAATTTAACCAATTAACCAAATATTACATTTGGTGGATTTTACAATGAATTTTGTATTCCGTTGTTAAAAATAGCAACTAACGAATTTGCAACCTAATTTTCGTTGCTAATTTCGATTAGCAATGGAAAATAAATAATTTTGTGCTAATTTCCATTGCTTTTTAATGAGTTTCTTGTAGTGTTTGGTTATTTTTTGGTTTTGTGAAAAATATTATCTTTAGTTAGCTATAATTTGATTATTCACTTATTTTAATTAATGGTTGATGATTGATTCAGACAAAACTATTGTTTGCATGTTCTTAGGGTGGTTTATTAGCATGAATGCATGATTATATTCAAGGTTAAGGTGTAATTATATGTTGGTAATGATAAATTAGGATTAAAAAGAGTTAAAACTAAGAATAGGTGGAAGCTAAATTTGCTTGCAAAAAAGTTTAATAGACATCTAGGAGGTTAAAATCAGATTTTTATGCTAAGTGTTGGATTATTCCTAATAAGAAAGGTTTAATGCTTTGAATGATATTCTTGTTTAAGATATCTTACCTTTTCCATATGATTTTTTCATGATCACTTGTGTTCTTTTTTTTATTAAGTCATTACAATATAAGTTAAGATGGATAGTCCTTTAGTGAAAGTTGTCTTTAATCTTGATTAGTTGCTTTTATTTAAGCTTTAGTTTAATTGGCTAAGTTTTTAATTGCTTACCGTAGTTTTAATACTTTTGGTTATTTAAAATTCTCTCTTTAGTTTAGTTAAACCTTTATCATTACAAACTTGGGATTTGTCCAAAAATCAAAAATATTTCACACTTGCATAAGTTTCTCTTGGGTTCAATATTCAAGGTCTGATCAAGTACACTTGTTAGACACCGATCAAGTTTTTGGCCCCATTGCCGAGGATACATTGGCATTTGTTTACTTGTTTTACATTTTTAAATTGGATTTTGTATGTTTCTTTTCTTCTTTTCTCTATTTTTATTTATTTTATTCTCTTTTTTTGCAGGTGTTAATAGTTTATGGTAAGAAATAGGGTGATTTTGCCTATTGACCCTAAAATTGAAAAGAAATATCATAGGATTAGAGGATTACGAGCCAATATTAATTTAGAAGATCAAAGGATACATGAGGACCCACCTCTAAATGAAAATTATCCACCTCTTATAGATGATTTGCCACCAAGGATCGAAGGACAGGGCATAAATAATCAATTTTAAGGGAATGGGTTTAGACTTAAAACCATTAGAGATTATGCTATTCCTAGGTGGAATGAAGAACATGGAACCATTAGGATACCTTATAACCAATCTTTTGAGATAGAACTCGCTACCATCACCATGGTACAAAAAAATTAAGTTTCGGGTTTAGAGATAGAGGATCTAGATCAACACTTAGATATGTTCTTAGAAATTAGTGACATCATGCAAATTCTAAATGTGCCAATGGATGCCATTAGACTTAAGTTATTCCCTTTGACCCTTATTAGTAAGGCAAAGGATTGGTTGCAAATGCTACCAAAGCAATCCATTCAATTATGGAAACAAATGCAAGTGAAATTCTTATGTCGATTCTTTCCACCTACCAAAATAGCCCTTATTAGGCAGAACATTAATGATATCCAACCGTTTTATGTGGAGCCATTCCATGAGATTTGGGAAAGATTTAGGAGACTCTTAAAAAGTCATTAACACCATGAATTTTCTTTTTTTTGCAGGTGTGAATCAAACTATAAGGTTTCTCATAGATGCATCATCTAATATAAGTTTTACAAACAAAATAATCAAAGAAGATTTCTTACTTCTTGATGAGATGGCAACAAATGATGCTCAATAGGCAAGCTCTAGAGCCACTCAAAAGAAGCAATAAGTGCATGGTATATATGATATTGTCATGCTTAATGCTCAAATAGAATTTTTGAAAAAATAGGTAAATGGATTAAAAGTTCAAAATGTATTAATTTTATCTAATGGATGTGATATTTATACAGGAATATAAGGAGCACCTAGAATTAAGAATGGAGAAAGATTGGTGGAGGAAGTAAATGCTTTAAACCCTTATAGCAAAAGCTATAATCTAAGGTGGTGAAATCATCCTAATTTTTCTTGGAGAGAAAGGAACCAAACATCCACATTCAACCTTTAACCTAGGGCTCCCTTTAACAAAAATCAAGCTTCCTGTAGCAATAACCATTAACCATACCAAAATCAAGCCTAACCACACTACCCTTTTACATATCAACCATAACCTTATCAACCACCAGGATTTCAAAAACCTCAACCCCTATAAGATTAGAAACCCAATTTAGATGAAATATTTGCTAGTTTTATGACCTTCAAAATGCATATATGGCTAGTTAAGATACTAGGTGGAAATCCAAAGATATTTGGATGAGAAACCAAGGTGCATCCATTAGCTAGGAACCTAGAAAACTAAGTGGGGCAACTTGGTAACTCCTTATCCAATAGAGCTCAAGGTTCTTTTTAATCTAATTTAGATCAAAATCTAAAGGAGGAAGTCAAGATAATCACTTTGAGAAGTGGGAAAAAGGTACAAAAAGCTGAAAATGGTAAAAGCTCTTCTAAAGTGGTGGAACCAACAATGAATGTAAGTTTTTCTAATCCCAAAATTATTAATGAGGTATCTCCTAATGTTGAGAAAGGTAAAGAAAGGAAAAACTTATTTCTACTATGCTTCATGAATCTCAATTATCTTATCCATCTCTAGCTAGAAAAGAAAAGTATAATGTATAATTATCTAGATTTTTAGACATGTTTAAAAAGTTACATGTGAATTTACCATTTGTTTAAGATTTATTACACATGCCTAAATGTGCTAAATTTATAAAAAAGCTTTGTACTAATAAGAAAAAGATAGAGGGTGTAGGAATTGTTCTCTAGAATATACCATACATGTCAAATAAAATTTTAGGGCATTACATAGGAGGTAGTGTATTCTCTTTTCTAGGTATGCTTAGCCCATGGATCAATTGGAAACTCTATGGATGCATATCTTACACATTGGTAAATCGATAACATAAACACTATTAATTAAACAATTCAAATAAACCAAGTTGGGCCCATAGAGGCATGGGAGCCTTTAATGAATGGCCACCTAATTTATTTTAATTTGTTCAATATATAAAGGTCTACATAGATTGCAAGAGTTATTAAGATCATACAATCTATGGGATGTAGTTATAGTCATTACATAGGCTTATAGTCAAGTAGTGAAACTTTAGGGCTACCTCAGCATGGTCCTTACCTATAGGTCTAGCTCATCCCAAGTATAACGATTGATGCCTCACCATTTTCTTTACCAATTGGTATGATACTTGGGTTGGTGGTTCTCTTTAACACCTCCCTACATTGAATGAACATAGAGCATACTTTGTGAGTAAACTAGAGCTAAAATAGGGTATGAATGTAAAAATGAAATTTTGAAGAGAGATAAGATTAATATTAAAAAATCAATCATAAGAACATAACCACGATACTTTAAGAGCAATGTCTCTTAAGTACCTGCTGAAGTTGCAACTATGACGTGCATTAAACCCTCACTTGCATTTGAAAGGCTCTTAAAGGTCCACTTTTAAGGACCAATTTCGGATAAGGTTTATAAAGTTCATAGATTGGCCACTTCATAATAAGAAAGGGATTCAACCAAATTCTATTATTTATGGTGCCTTAGTGGGCCCAAAAGGTAGGTATCATGGAGTTACCATACAATAGAATGTTGGACAAGTTATTCTAACCTTTGTTGCCTAAACCAGAGATAGTGTTTGGGATATCAATTTTACTTATACATTGGTTAGATATTGTTTATAAATGAGTTTTTAATATTAATTCGCTACTTCCTTTCTACACGAAGTATAGCATATATAAATAAATAAAACCTTCAAATAAGTAAAATAGCAATAAAATAAAAAAAATAGAATAAACTAAATTATTACATAAGTAAATCGTTCGATAAAAAAGGGTAAATAAAAAACCATACATAAATCAGGGCATTTATTTTTAACTGGAAACATTCGTTTCCTCATGAATATTTTACAAAATGGTGAAATATAGTTATGGTTTTAGAAATTGTGAGATGAGTAATTATAATTTTATGAAAGCAAGGATATTCTTTATTGTGTGATTTTGGGTAAAAAAATTGAACATTGGTCCATTTTATTAGGGAAAATCCAATTAATTAGTAAAAAGTGATTTAAGTGAAATTTCAATAATTATCATGTAAGAAAACCATTTTATTAAAAGCTGTTACAAAACCTAAAATAAATAACAAAATAAATTAAGTTAATAAATAAATAACATATAGTTATAAAACCTAGTGGTGGTCCAGCACTCAAAGGTCTCCAATCTCAAATCATCGAATATCTCTATAAATACAAAGTTAATTTTCTTATAAATGTAGATACTGGATTCTGAATTGGCTTTCAATTAGGGTTACCCAATGAGAAAAATATTTCTCATAAAAAATAAGGAATAAAAGTTATTGGCTATTTCTAGCTTTTAATGTATTCAAAATATTTTTTTCAAGACTCTACCACTTTATTGCTTTTAAATAGCTAAAATAGGGAAAATAATTTTGAGAATTTGATGCGGTCCTGAGTGTTTCAACCTTATCTTAGCCTATAAACTTTATAATAAAGTAAATTTAAAGCCGTAGGAATCTTAAGACATTGAATTATGACTTTCATGAAAAACCTAAACCTAGTACAACCTTTAACATCCTAAAAATTAGGCTTGAACTTGTATGACCTAAATCTATCACCAATCTCAAACAAGTTTACAATAATTTGTTCATAAATCATTCCCTAGATCTCATTTAAAGGTGAATAAAATTTTAAAAGAAACTAGACTCATTTTCGAACAAGTTTAATGGAAAGAGTATGACCTGATTCTAAATCCATTTTTCCCAGTAATGTTTCAAAGTCAAAACATTAATTTTTTCCCTGAAAGTTGCCTTAGAGAAGTTGTTAGTATTTTTATCATAAATCAAATCTATAAATCCAAAATTAGTGATTCTTAATTTATTGGAAAGATAAGACATATGGGAACAAATATTTGGAAATGTCATGTCCAAAAAATGACATTTTTAACACTAAAAATGGAGAAAAATTTTGGATTATTGTGTCAGTTGGTTGAAAAAGGGTTGAATTAAGGTGATTCACTCATAACTAAGTCGAAACTCACCGAGTTCTACCCTTTGGTGGGAGAGTGAGTACCACCTATAACTCATTGAGTTATGGGGTAGCACTTACCTTCTAAAATCAATAAAAATCAATTTCTTTCGTCTTTTTTTTTCACTCAAAATGGATATACATTGGGATTTTTTTCCAAATCTTTTCCCAAGTAAAGCAGTGATTTTTTTACTATAAAACTTATATTTTATACTAGTTTTTTGAGGGGCTCTTTCTCTTTATCTATCTTCTCTTTTTCTCCCACTTTCTCTTACACACATATAATTTTAATAATACAGAGAAAATAAAAAATAGGAAAAAACTAAATCATTGGAATTCCTTGATCTTGAGAAACACATACTATGGGTAATATTCATAAACCCTTACCCTTTTAATTGAATATTTGTAATTGAAGTTTCATGCCATAAATAAGTTAATTATTTTGTTTTCATGCTTTTCTTTTCATGCAAGCTACTATAAATTCAATTTTTCTTTGCTTTTAAGTTTGTCATTTAGGTTTTGTGTGCATAAATGTTTACCATATAGTTTTTTGATTAAGATTAATAGATTTTTAGATTGATTAAAGAGAAAAAATGATAAAAAGAGAAAAAATAATAAATTCCGTGTTATTGTTCATATTCTTCCTCATGGAGCTTTTGAAAATTTATTTTTTGATTATGTATTTTTTCATCAATAAATCATAATACATGTTGATGTTTTGCTTTGTTTTTATGTCATAAAAAGAAATAATAGACATTTAAGTGGATTTATAGAGTTAAGCATTGATTTTTTTAGTTACTATTTCTCTCTAACTTTCCTCTGCATTTTGAGTTTTTAAAGCTCCAAATATTCATTATTTAATTTTCTTAGTTCCACATGCTTTAAGTCATGAAAAAATAGGTTTTAATGAGTTTTACAATCATTTCATTGCCCTATAAATGAATTATGGGTTGATTGGTTGGTATCCCAAAATTTTCCACCATTTTTCTCCCTTGTTTGTGCTCGCCTGAGCTGAGTCATGGCTTGATTAGGCTCAGTGTTGGCGAGCACTCAAACAAGTAATGGCTATTGACTTTCCATGGCTAACGCACGTGCTGCACCTTTGCCCCTTGCCTTATGCAATGACTATTGCCTTTAGCTTCTCCTTTCCTTCCCTTACTTCCACTCACGCCACCTTTATTACCATAATTTATTTCTTATGCATGCATGGTACTATTCATTAGCCACCTTTTCCATTTTTTACTTGTATTTTGATTTCTTTTCTCTTATTTCCTTTATCATCATCACTTCACACACATAAATTTTGTTGTTTTTGTTGCTATTATAGTTGTTATTATTATTATCTTTTTTATTACTATTATTATTATTATTATTATTATTATTATTATTATTTTATTGCCATTCTTTTCATTATCATCATCACCATCATCATTATAATCATTATCATCATTATTATTATTGGAGTTTTTATTTCTATCATTATTTTTATTTTCATTGTTATTACTTTTTTATATTATGGTTATTATTATTCTTTTTATTATTTGACATTAATTTTATAATTGCTATTATTTTTTTACATTTTTATTGCCCAAGTTAACTTAATTTTTTTCCAATTTTTTACCAACTCTTATATTTTTCCATTGCTAAAAGAACTCATTTTCGAAGGTGGCACCACCTTCTTTCAAGGTAAATCATCCCTGCACTCGCTTTTTAACGATGCTTAGTAACTCCATGCGTCTTATTTTAATAAATAAATGTATGCTTATATATATAGTGATATTTATGGATAAGGGACTATGCAAAATTGCATTGGGTCACTAAATACTATTTGCATTTTCATTTAATTTGGAATGCTATAATATCTTGCTAGAGAATATATATAGCCTTTGAATTAATTCATTAATTCATTGCCAATATTAAATGGACCTATAGGATCGCACACAAAGCATTAGGCTTAAAATATTTAAATAAAGTATTGGGTATTAATTTGGGCTTTTAATTAAAGTCAAATTAATGTATGTAATGGGTATTAAAATTGCTATTGGACCTTGGTCCATGAGAGAGAAAAATTCAGCCCACATGGTTTAATTTCAATTAATTAATTATATTGTATTAATTAATTTAATTGAGTATTAAATCCTAATGATATTTAAATCAAATTAAAACACTTAAAAATGAGATGACCTAGCCAAAATTCCAAGATTAAAAAACAAGAGAATTTCGGCACATGTTGATTTCAAGATTAAGTGATTAATTTGATTAAAATGTCTTATGGTTTTATTTCAAATTAATTTGAATTTTAAATTCAAAAGATATTGAACTAATATATGTTACTTATTTTTAGGAAGTGATTCAGGTTGAATTAATTATCTTGAGGTAGTAAAATTCAGATCAAACACTTGCCAATAGATAAGGATATATATTAGTAAAGAAATAATACCCTAATTACAAGTGTGTGTGGCGTGAAACTTGTTCTCTCTCTCACTTAATTCTTTTGGCCGAATTTCACAAGGAGAAAGGATTCTTCCTCATTCTCTTGTGTTCTTGGACAGTAATAGCAACCTAAAAGAAGTGCAAGATCAAATCTTGTTGCTTCAATCCATTTCCATTACACAATACTTAATTAGAGAGCTAGCAATCTCGGTTTTAAGCTATCTTTGCAAGTATGTGTGTGAAAATAGAGAGGAGTAGTGTAAAGGCTGTTCCTTGGTAATGGTGGTGAAGATCTAAGTCTAACATATCATTCTTGGTTGCTGTTCATCATCAAAATCAAGTTTTAAAAGGCATCTAAAGTTGTAAGTTCTTAAAAACCCTAAAATTGCATGTTTCGATTCTTGTCATGGAATTGTTTGACATGTATGATCGAATTTTAATGTTTTTCCGCTGCATGATTATTTTGTACATACCATGTCATATTCCATCAGTGGTATTAGAGCCTAAACATTCTTATTTTATTGCTTTAGATGCATGAAATAATTAATCAAAAATCGTTATTTTAAATACATGCAATGCTGAAATTTTCTGTTTTGAGTTTTTTGCATTGTTTTGGTGTAAAAACGATTTTAAATGATTAGATAGGTATTATAATTAATATGAAATGTTAATATACTATCCTAAGATGTTCTAGGAGCTGTTAATTGTCGAATTTAATTGATAATACCTGATGGTACATGTTAATATTAAAACTAGGTACTTTTTGGCATGTTAATTGTTAGTTTAACAACTAGTTTTAAATATTAAATGTAAAAAACGATTTTGGCATGTTTGTAAGTAATTTTTAAAGATTAAATATCAGGTCTGGACATATTTTAAATTTGGTTTTAATTCTGGTCCATGACAATTTAATTGATTAATTTTAAAATTACTTAAAACTATAACTAGTTTGTGTTTGTTACATGTTTAATCAACATTGTTTGTTTTGTTTTGATTAAAATGGTAAAAACACATTTAGATCAGATTGGTACAGAATATTAAATCAATATTTATGACCTTATTTAAATTATTAAATGACTCATAAAATTTGTAGCACCCTCTATGCAAAACCCTATTTATTTGATAATTTAATTACTATTAATCATGCTTATACAATATATTTGTTTAACTGTCATTTTACCCTTAATCATGTCATATGGTTTCATATACTTATGTATGTGCTACAAGTCTATTCCTGTATTGCATTTCATACTTAGTATCATGCATACTATACTATATGAATATTACTTTATGTATATCACATGCACACATACTCTTCTTAGCTTTACTACTTGTGAGTTACAACACTTCTCATAGGTTATATACATTTTATAACATAACTAGCCATAAAGAAAAACATATGATAATACTAATACAAAAACATCCTACATCAAGATTAACAGTCGGTAGTTAGCCCTTCCTGATGCAGAGATCGTCCTTGAGCAAAAGTCTTGTTAACAATATCTACACAGATAAATAACCCGTGCTAAGCTAAAATCTTAGTGGGGAATATCTATAGATGGATGACCACTCACAACGGTCATCAAAATTTACATACAATGTGTATTATAAATAACATGTACAACATATCATGTCATTAATAACAAATACTTTAAAGCATAAAACATATCCTCATGTACCTAAACATTGTACCCAAAAGAGTAACAAATATTCTCATATTCATAATTCATATAGACAGTAATTTCCCATGTGAACATATTCAAATGAAAAATAATTCCTGTGGGCAAACCAATAATATAATCCACAATATCAATCTTTAGTCAAATAACTTGAACTGTTTAATTTTGATCATTACTATGAATAACATTTAGCCTGCCTTAGCTTTATCAGTGGATAACGGGAACTATGGATACACATCGGTATCAAAATAAAGGATATCCGAAGATATCGAATCTATAGACCCAAACGGGCCAAAAATATACCGTGGACCGATCAAGCAGACCCAAACGGGGTCGCCTATCAACCTAAATGGGGCTGTTCATGATCCAAACGGGATCCTATATACTATGGACCCAATTGGGCCAAACTATGGCAGCTGCAATTTCCCTATAGGCGCCTATCTATCCACATCTAAAACTCTATCGTAGGCAGAACTATATTCGTGTTCAATTCACATATTAAGACTGTATTCATAGTATACTATTTGTACATATATAGAGTCTTGTAAAACTATAAGTTCTCTGGTGCATAAACAGATATATGCACATTTCATAAGCCAAGTTACACAATTAGCTCATCCATTTTGTGTTACTTTAAGTTTGCATCATGACATATAGGCATGACATATAATCATCATATCATATACTTGATCATGTTCTCATTAAGCATCTCACATGTTCATAGTCATGCTACAACATCTTCTATCTCGTAGGGCAATTACATGCTCATACACTCATTTACATAATCGTAAATGTACATACCTGTAGGTACATTCGCATATAGTAGGCTTATTCCTATAATCATTTTTACTAATATATATATGTATTTATCATCATTCAGATCATGTGCACTTTCATGTCATAGGATTACATATGTACACATCAATTAGGCATATGACAATCCTGTACAAGTCTAATTACATGTATAGGTTAGATATTTCATCACTAATCTTTATTCATATACACAACAAATGTACATGTATGCATATAAATCTTTCATTGATAGTCATATTACATGCCCTGTCCAATTTATTTTACTATCATAAAAACAACTATTTGTCTCGATTTAACTAGTAATCATAAAGTCAAGTGCAGCAACAATCTGTATAGGGCAGCATTCCGGACTCAAATTGTGAGCCACATTTGGAAAGGAAAAAGTCATTTTTAGTCAAGATGATCTTCCACAATTTTATCCCCCTATGTATCTAGTTTCCAGAGCATCAAAATTCATCTCCATATCTGACCTATAGCTTGAGTTATTTGAAAAATACTATAGGCTCTTTTAAAACCAAATCGTGTGGACTATCATTTAGAACAATTTATAATGTAAAAATTTAGATGGATTTAAACCAACATTTCATCATCAAAGTTAGACTTTCATGTCTCTAATTTTTCCAGAATTTCATTTTGTAACATTTCAACATCTCTACAACAAGATATGCCCATTACTGTAAATTTTGTTTCTTTGTGAAGTCTAGGCAACTAGTCCGGATTCAATCCTAAATTCCATGCAATTAAAGGTAGATTTAAGTCTAGGTTCCTTGACATGAAATATAGGTATAGAAGTCTATTTTCCAATGCAAAAATAATCATTCAATTTGCTGCTCTATATCTCAACTTATGAGCAAAACAATCCATACAGGTCATTCAATCATGACGAAATGTTCGACTCGTGAAGAGATTCATGAGTGAAGCTAATAATGCCAATACTCATGTCTCGTGAAGAGGTTCACGAGTGGAGAAAAAAAGCTACACTTCACGACTCGTGAAGTGCTTCACGAGTCGGACTAATATTCACGACTCGTGAAGAGCTTCATAAGTGAACCCAACATTCCCAGAGGAAGAAGATGCACGAATCGTGAAGAGCTTCACGAGTCGGACAATAGTTCACGACTCGTGAAGATATTCAAGACTCGACAAGGACACAATCTGTTCTTCAACCTCACATCATTAAAATCCAGCAAAACGTAACTTTAAATTCTATAAATCATACCCACTTCCAGCAATCAATTCCACATGCAATATGAACAACCTAAATTCCCATACCTTGGCTGAAATCCCAATGTCTTCAACCTCTCACAATACCCTTTCCTTTACTGTTCCTTCCTTCCTCTTCTCCTTCACAAATATCACCGTCACTCAAATTTCCAGCACTTAGTTAACGTTTTCCTCAGTCAAAATAAAAAGAAGAAGAAGAAGATGCTGAAGGGCTCATTAATAGATTAATTACCTTAGTTTAATGCCTTAAACTCTTGATTAACCAACATGCACAATTTCCTCTTCAAGATTACTTATGAAATCAACTTTGAATCATAAAAGAGAGAGAAAGGAATGTTGTCCCACTCTTTCTTCTCTCTCTTCAAAGTTGGCTTTTTATAATAGCAAGGGATAATTCCCTTTATAGTCCTTTAACCTTTTGCATTCCACAAAATAACCTAGCTAATCTTTGCATGTTAAACTTTAACCTCTCCATTTAATTCCTTTCAAACATTAACCTATCAATTTATTTCTTCTCTCAAATTGACCTTTAAACATAAATTTCTATCCATATTTGACCCTTGAGTTTTCGAAACTATAAATTTACTCCAAATTAATACTTTTCACTTCAATTGCACCGTCAATTAATATTAAACCATGCTTTAAAATTTTATTCTCATGCAAATAACATAATAACATGATAATTTACCCCCTCTTGACCCATACTTATACAAATTCCACATTTAATTTAATCTTAATCAAATAAGATCCCATTCAAATATGTAAATTAGATTAGGGTCATGTTAGGGGCCTTACAAAATTGATTTAAGTATTTGTGCATTTTTGTGGCATCACATAAGCATTAAACAACTAGTTTTGTTGTTTGTTTATTTTTATATGCATGACGTGTATCATATATATGTTCTTCATGATTTTGTGTTTTAATTCATGTTGGTACATATTATATATATTTTTAATGTTTATGGGCTGTATGACATAAAATTAAAAATGGCAAAATTGGAAATTATACTAGAGTTGATTTATAGCACAAATCTAACTAGTTTGTGTTTTGGGCTTTTAAGAGAACTTATTCAATAAGAAGATTTAGTCCATTGGGCTTCGGCCCAGGCCCATCACGGGATCATCTTTTAAAGGTTTAAGTACACAATTTCCATTAATAGGCTTGGCTAAATTAATTAAAATTGGACTTTGTTTGATCCATGAATGTTATGTATATTTATTTGCTTGTTTGGTGTGATGAATGGATATGCATGGTGCATTCATGGGCCCTGGGTTTTTGTAATTAAATATGGTCTGCGACCCATTATGTATTATTGTAAAAGTTTTATTTATTTCTTAGAATAGAATTTACTTGAAGAATTTGTAAATCAAGACGAAGCCCATCAGAGTGGAGAAGCCCAACTCGAAGATTCTTATGTAATAGTATAGAATCTTAGTTGTTGGTTTTTGGGCCAATGTTTATCATGCTTTACTTTATGCAATTATTTATATATGCATGCTATGTATGGATGACAAAGCGTATGCCAAGTAAGCTATAATAAAATGAATCCCTAAAAATAGTAAGTCACAAAGTTGCCTTCCTAATTCGAAACATGTCAAGGCATCGATCATCGGTTACGTAGACTAGGAGTCCTAGATGGGCCCGATTATCTTTGTGAGGCATAGGTTGTGAATGTAGGTTGGACTTAACATGGGAAGGGGTGCCAGACCTAGGCAACTAATAAATGGGTTTGTGCTATAACATCTTAAGATGTTAGCCCATTTGATCCAAGAGTCATGTACGAGACATGATTGGAGTTTTCCTACCTAAGTAACTTAACTTGTTAGGTGTACAAGCTCAGCTTGACTAATAAGTTGTTGTGAAAAGAGGATCTTGGCCCACATTAAAATCACTAACGCGAATTATTTAAGGGGATATTAATTCGGTTTGTGGGATTATAATAAGACCTCATTTAATCTTGCTAAATTTTATTATAGATTGAAAATGGCTTCTTCAAACAACAATTTCTCATTGCGATTGGTCCTTGAAAAGGACAAACTGAATAGCACCAACTTTATAGACTGGTCTCGAAACTTAAGAATAGTTTTTAAGTAAGAGAAAAAGTCGTATGTTTTGGATGCACCCTTGCCTGAAGAACCTAGTAGGAACACCTCTGCAGTTCAAAAGGAAACTTTTGAGACCCAGAAAAGCGACTCCAATGATGTGACCTATTTGATGCTGGCCACTATGGTGCCTAATTTGCAAAAATAATTTATGGACCAAGAGGCTTATGCAATCATGGTGCACCTCAAGGAGATGTTCTAAGAGCAAGCTTGTCATGAGAGGTTCATGACAACAAAGGCCTTAATTTCCTGTAAGATGGCTGCGGGTACTCCTGTTAGTACCCATGTACTCAAGATGAAAGGGTATCTTGATACTCTTGAGAAGCTTGAGGTATAAGTGCCAAAGGAATTGGCCACTGACTTGATCTTAGGATCATTGACTGATGATTATGATCCATTTGTGATGAATTATAACATACATGCAATGAACAAGTCAGTCACCGAGCTTCATGGGATGCTTAAGAATGCTGAAGAGAACATTCGAAAGACCAATCCCGTACTGATGGTTCAATGGGGCATTAAGAAGGGACCTGTTAAGGGAAAGGGAAAGGGAAAGGCAAAACCCAAGAATGACCTAGCTCAGTTCAAATCAAATGGGAGTGCACTTCAGGCCCAATCCAAGCCCAAGGCACAAAAGCTCAAGGAAAGCGAGAGCACTTGCTTCCACTGTAACAAAATAGGGCATTGGAGGAAGAATTACGCTCTCTTCAAGGAAGAACAAAAAAAGAATGGAGCCAAGGAGTCCAATTCTGGTATTTTTGTTGTTGAAATTAACCTTTCTATTTCTACTACTTGGGTATTGGATACCGATTGTTGTTCTCACATTTGTTCAAATGTACAGGGGCTAAGAAATAGGTGGTTACTTAGGAAGAATGAAGTGGACCTCCGTGTGGGGAATGGAGCACGAGTTACTGCCATGGAGATGGCGACTATCAACTCACTTTACCTTCCGGACTTTGTTTAGTTTTGAAAAATTGTTATTATGTGCCTACTATGAGCAGAAACATTATTTCAGTTTCATGTTTGGATTTGGATGAATTTGATTTTGTTATTAAAAATGGCAATGCTCATATTCGTCGCCAAGGCATTTCATATGGCAATGCCATGTTGCAAAATGGCCTTTATATCCTTGATCTACAAAACAAAGAGTCCATATACAACATTAATACAAAGAGGGTTAAATCAAAAGAATTGAACCCTACTTACTTTTGGCATTGTCGTTTAGGACATGCAAACGAAAAACATATTTCAAGATTCGACAAAACTGGAGTGCTTGGTTCATTCGACTTAGAGTCTTATGATACATGGGAGCCATGTTTGCATGGTAAAATGACAAAGAGTCCTTTTAACAAGAAAGGTGAGAAGACTAATGGCTTATTGGAACTAATACATATCGATGTATATGGACCATTAAGTACACAAGCTAGAGGTTGTTTTAGCTACTTCGTGACGTTCACATATGACTTCAGTAGACATGGCTATGTCTAACTAATGAAGTACAAATCTGAAACTTTTGAGAAATTTAAAGAATTTAAGAACGAAGTAGAAAAACAACTTGGCAAAAGTATAAAAGCCATTCAATCATATCAAGGTGGTGAATACTTAAGCCAAGAGTTTGACAGTCATCTAAAAGAGTGTGGTATTATTTCACAGCTCACTCCTCCTGGAACACCACAATGGAATGGTGTGTCCAAAAGGAAAAATAGAACTATGTTGGACATGGTTAGATCTATGATGAGTCAAGCAAATCTTCCTGTCTCTTTTTGGGGTTATGCATTAGAAACTGCTGCGTTTCTACTAAACCGTACTCCAACTAAAGCAGTTGAGAAGACACCATACGAGGTATGGACTGGGAAAGAACCCAATATGTCGTTTCTTAGGATTTGGGGCTGTGAAGCACATGTTAAGAAATTAACATCTGACAAACTAGAGTCCAAATCCATTGTCTATTTGTTTGTGGGTTATCCCAAAGAAACAAAGGGATACTACTTTTTCTCACAAGCCGAGAACAAAGTATTTGTTGCTCGCAAGGCTGTTTTCTTGGAAAAGGAGTTCCTTCTCAAGAAAGATAGTGGGAGTAAAGTAAAACTTGGAGAAATTCAAGTGCTACAAACTCCTATAGAGGATGAGTTAGAAGTGGGAGCAAGTTCACAACCAGTTGTGGAACAAGAATCCATTACACAAGTACCTAGAAGGTCATGTAGGGTATGTTAGGAGATTGAGAGATATGGATTTCTAATCATCGACAGTGACACTATTGAGTTAGTAGATCGTGAGGATCCTATTACTTACCGAGAAGCTATTGAGAGTCCAGACTCAAAAAATTGGCTTGAAGCCATGAAATTCGAGATGCAATCAATGTACGATAACTAGGTTTGGACCTTGATTGATCCACCGAAAGGTGCTAAGGTAATTGAATACAAGTGGCTATTTAAACTCAAAGCTGATAAGCCCTACAAAGGTAGACTAGTAGTAAAAGGTTTTTGACAAACTCATGGTGTAGACTATGATGAAACCTTTTCGCCTGTAGTCATGCTCAAGTCCATTAGGATCTTGCTTGCCATAGCTGCATATCATGATTATGAGATATAGCAAATGGATGTCAAAACAACTTTCCTCAACGAAAATTTACTTGAGGATGTGTATATGACACAGCCTAAGGGTTTTGTCAATCCCAAGAATCCTAAGAAGGTTTGCAAGCTTCAGAAATCCATTTATGGATTAAAGCAAGCATCCCAAAGTTGGAATCTTCATTTTGATAAGGCAGTCAAAGAATTTGACTTCGTCAAGAACGAAGATGAGCCTTGTGTGTACAAAAAGGTTAGTGGGAGCATAGTAGTATTTATGGTCCTATATATGGATGACATCCTTCTCATTGGGAATGACATTCCAACATTGCAAAAGGTTAAGCAATGGTTGGGGAAATGTTTCTCAATGAAAGAATTAGGTGAAGCTAAGACAATACTTGGTATTCAGATCTATAGAGATAGATCGAATCAGCTTTTGGGACTAACTCAAGAAAAGTACATAGACAAAGTACTAACGCATTTTAGTATGGGAGACTCAAAGAAAGGGTACATACCTTTGGCTTTGGGAGTTCCTTTGACTAAAGAACAGTGCCCTAAAACCAAAGAGGAAAGGGACAACATGAGTAGAATCCCATATACATCTGCTATTAGATCTATCATGTATGCTATGTTATGTACTAGGTTGGATGTTGCTCATGCACTGAGTATAACCAGTAGGTTTCAGCAAGACCCTGGTGAAAATCACTGGTCTGCTGTAAAGGGAATTTTGAAGTACCTGCGAAGGACTAAGGATCACTTCTTGGTGTATGGTGGTCAAGAAGAGCTCGTCATATAAGGTTATGTCGATGCTGCTTTTCAAACCAGCACTCAGGATTCTAGATCACAATTTGGATTTGTTTTTGTTTTAAACGGTGGTGCTATCAACTGGAGAAGCTTGAAGCAAGAGACCATTGCTGACTCAACTACAGAATCTGAGTATATTACAGTGAGTGAGGCTGCAAAAGAGGCTGTTTGGATTAAAAATTTCATTTCTGGATTAGGAGTGGTCCCAAGCATCATAGATCCATTAGAAATTTTCTGTGACAACAACGGGGCCATCGCACAGGCCAAGGAGCCCCGGTCACACCAGAAATCCAAGCACATACTTAGGAGGTACCACCTTATCAGAGAAATCATTGATCCTGGGGACGTCAAGGTTACCAAGATAGCAAGTGAAGACAATGTAGCAGATCCTTTGACAAAACAGTTGCGTCCAAATCTGTACGAAGTTCATTTGAGAGCATTCGGTCTTAGGGCTATGCCCAATTGGGACTAGTGCTAGTGGGAGATTGTTAGTGTAAGCCCTAGCCCCAATACATTGTAATAAAATACTTTAGTTAATAAATGAGGCATTTATTTTATCTATTGTATTCCTGTGCATATCAATTGATAGAACTGTCCAATAATGTTGTTTCAGTTTAAGTTATCATGTGTGAGGCACATGGTTGTAAAACCTTGAAACAAATGAGACTTCATTCTAAATATCCCTAGTTAGTCATTGTTATAGGAATAACAAATGAATTAAGACTAGTATGCTCTCTCTGATAAATTGAGTTATGTCTTACGGATCATAAGGATAAGAGTGTCAATCAGAGATCATAGATACATGTTTAGAACATGGTATCTTGATTCGATATGTTCATGAGAACACTACATGGTACAAGTCATAATGTTTCTCATATGCAAGTTTTGTATCGGAGTTCTTAGACCTAAAATCCCTATGAAACTCTTTATGAATTACTGTGTACTTTGACATACACCTAACGTGCTCGTAACAGAGTGATAAGTATGGGTATGCTTGGGTATACATTGATTCATGTTAGAGAGCATGAGAGAAGTGAAGGGATTACCCCTCTCTATAAGAGAGAAAATATCATCGGCCACTTGATCAGTGAACTGAGAAGTGTATGGCCATACCGAGATGAAATAATGAGTAATCATTATTTATCTGAGAGTTTAGTGTCACTGGAATATCAAGAAAGGAATTAATATATATAAGGATGACTAGTTCCATACCTTATATTAATCTGATATTTATGGATAAGGGACTATGCAAAATTGCATTAGGTCACTAAATGCCATTTGCATTTTCATTTAATTTGGAATGCTATAATATCTTGCTAGAGAATATATATAGCCTTTGAATTAATTCATTAATTCATTGCCAATATTAAATGGACCTATAGGATCGCACACAAAGCATTAGGCTTAAAATATTTAAATAAAGTATTGGGCATTAATTTGGGCTTTTAATTAAAGTATAATTAATGTATGTAATGGGTATTAAAATTGCTATTGGACCTTGGTCCATGAGAGAGAAAAATTCAGCCCACATGGTTTAATTTCAATTAATTAATTATATTGTATTAATTAAGTTAATTAAGTATTAAATCCTAATGATATTTAAATCAAATTAAAACACTTAAAAATGAGATGACGTAGCCGAAATTCCAAGATTAAAAAACAAGAGAATTTCAACACATGTTGATTTCAAGATTAAGTGATTAATTTGATTAAAATGTCTTATGGTTTTATTTCAAATTAATTTGAATTTTAAATTCAAAAGAGATTGAACTAATATATGTTACTTCTTTTTAGGAAGTGATTGAGGTTGAATTAATTATCTTAAGGTAGTAAAATTTAGATCAAACACTTGCCAAAAGATAAGGATATATATTAGTAAAGAAATAAAACCCTAATTACAAGTGTGTGTGGCATGAAACTTGTTCTCTCTCTCACTTAATTCTTTTGGACGAATTTCACAAGGAGAAAGGATTCTTCCTCATTCTCTTGTGTTCTTGGGCAGTAATAGCAACCTAAAAGAAGTGCAAGATCAAATCTTGTAGCTTCAATCCATTTCCATTACACAATACTTAATTAGAGAACTAGCAATCTCGGTTTTAAGCTATCTTTGCAAGTGTGTGTGTGAAAATAGAGAGGAGTGGCATAAAGGTTGTTCCTTGGCATTGGTGGTGAAGATCTAAGTCTAACATATCATTCTTTGTTGCTGGTCATCATCAAAATCAAGTTTTAAAAAGCATCTAAAGTTGTAAGTTCTTAAAAACCCTAAAATTGCATGTTTCGATTCTTGTCATGGAATTGTTTGACATGTATGATCGAATTTTGATGTTTTTTCGATGCATGATTATTTTGAACATACCATGTCATATTCCATCACATCCATGCTAGGGCCTTATAATTAAGTTAGGCATCCCTATTTAACACCGGTGTATTCCAGAAGCACGACCTTATGTTCACTTAATGTAGAAAAGTGTTAAGGCGGACCACCAGTGATGGGGATTTAATTTAACCCTTAGTCTCACTAGACTGCGTATAGTATGAGTAGGGTATCATTCCAAAGGGAACGGGGTAAATTTTGTATTGAAATAACAACAAGTAAATGGATAGGTAACAATTTCAATTAAAACCATGCAATTAATTTAAATACTAACCTTCTTAAAATTTATTAAGTTAATTTTGGTTAATAGATTACTTAAAAGATGGAATAGACATACATTATAACTAAATAAAACAAGTTCATCTTTGAATTAATTAACAATTGTATGAATGATATGAATGGAGAATTTAGCCAAGATTCTTTAAAGCAATTCTCATTGTCAATAAAGACTACTCTTATTTAAAGTCTATAAGCATTCTCATGTCATTATAGAGATAAATAAAAACCATGAAGTTTTATGCCAATTCTTTAACCCCTTAAAGTGAATTCCTTATCTCTAAGTGAATTCAATGCTTTAAGTAAATTCATTTAACTTTCCATCAAAGAATTCCAACTCTCATTGTGAATTAAATGACTATCATACTTAATATGGTGATCAAGCATACTAAGCAAATCAAAGCACTTAAACAAACTTAAATCATACTTCATACATAAATAAAATAAACATTCAAAAGACAAAGATAAGTAGATGAATAACAACTTAAATTAAATAGTTATAATGTATCAAAAGAACTTAGCCATAAACAAAATTACAATAAAGATGAAATAAGAGACAAGAAAACATCACTCCCCAGGGTTTACTTTCTATTTTGACCTTCTGATATATCTCTTATTCCTTTGGCTTTTCTCTTTTGTCATCCTTTGAAAACTAAGTAAACAAAAAATAAACCAAAACAACTAAAAATGTTCTTAAGAAAATAGTCAAAGAAATCTTTAATTTTTTCCCTCCTCTAAGTGTTGTTCTCCAATATATTTATATGTATCTTCTCTACAGATATGTCCCTTGACAAGTCACCAAAGATTGCTTTTGAAAGGACATATTGTTTGGCTAAAAAATCAAGTGCAGAAGACACATTGTTTGCGAAGCAGCACCTTTGTCCGACTCATGAGCCTCCTTACGAGTTGTGATTTCCTTGAGTTCTTCTGAAGTCGTTCCCCATTACGAGTCGTGAGCCTCCTCACTACTCGTGAATCTGTTTCCTAGTCGAGATCCCCATCCTGCCTTACTCGTGAAATGGATGCCTAGTCGTGATCTCTTGTCCGAGTCGTGATCTCCTTCACGACTCGTGATCTTCTCCTTCGAATTCCCACCATCTTCTTCATTTTCTTCACACTTCACCAATTTTAACCTAAAAACAAACATAAACACATAAATTGGACATAAACATATAAAAACACTTATAATATTACATACTTAACTACATAAATAAGAGAAAAACACACATAAAAAGATAGACATTTTACATGACATCAAATTCCCCCACACTTAAACCTTGCTTGTCCCCAAGCAAGAGAAAAGTGAGAAAATGTAATTCCAAGTAAAAACAAGTAAGTTAAATTATAACGTATTGCTCAATTGTCACTTAAGATAAGATTGATATGAATTCAAACCCCTTAACACTCAAAATATTAGTACATCAAGACTTAAAACATGCATCTTAAATCATCAAGTCATCTAAGTTTACTAAATTCAACATCAAGAATATAAAGTCTCAAGACTAACCATGCTCAAGAAAGAATAATGATCATAAAGCCTAAGATCTTAAGACTATAGTTGCCTTTTTGGACATTTAAAAAGCACACATACCTTTAAACCCATCTCATGGCATTTTTAGACTATATATTTTTTTCATTTTTCTTATTTTTTTCTTTTTAGCATGGGTATACTTTTAGACTTTATCCCATGAATAGTAAGAGAATGTAGTAATGGGTGTGTTTTACGCTCCATCCCATACTTAATTAAGCTTTTGGATATGCATCTTGCTTTATTTTATTTTATCATTATCATCATCATTTTTTTATATATATTAGTCCTCATCCATTATTGAAAGGCTGAAGGTAAGTATTATGGCTATAGTTTCCATGAGGCAACTAAAATCCAAAAATCTTAAACTAAATGAGCAATTCCTAACCTTCAAGCATAGTTAGTACAGAGACTAAACAACCTAAAATGTTAAAAGAAGTAAAAAGAGATAACTTAAAAACATAAAACACATGCCAAAAATCTTGAAAAACTAATCAAATGAGTATAGAAGGCAAATGACACTTCATAACAACCTATATTACATATAATATGAACAATACTTATAATAAAACTCACTAAAAAGGTTAGTCTAAATAAAGAAAAAGAAAAACATAAACAAATAACACAAATAAGGTTTATTATGCTCCCCCACATTTAGAACACACATTGTCCTCAATGTGAAGAAACAAAATAAACATGAAAACAAAAAGACAAACAAAAGCATAGAGAAAAGAAAACTCCCCTCAAGATCATGGTGAAGGTGGAGGCGAAACAACCACATAGCCCGATTGGGCAATAAAAGCATCCACTTTGTGCTCAAGGCGGCGTTGACTATGAACTAATTGAGTGGTGGTTTGGTCCAAGGAAGCCAATTGACTTTGGATGGCGGATTGACCATGTAGCAACTGATTGAACATGGAAGTGCTGATATACGAAGAAGATCCAGCAGTTGGTGTGAAAACAGGTGAATGGCTAGGTGTACCCGCCATAGGATCATCACTAGGACCTTGCTCCATTGGCCTTGACTCTTTCGAAGTACTTTCCATATTAGCCACCTGTGGAGTAGAAGTACCAGGAAGTTCCTTCCAACAAGAACGATATATAGGTGGTATGTATTGAAAAGAATTGTTAGTGACTTCACCTCTTACAAATAAATGCTTAGAAAAATATATGCATGGAAGTACACCATCATAAACGCTCAAGTCAATATCAATACCCCTAGTAATAGCAGCAATAACATGTCCATGTGTAATAGGGGACTCCGGGAGACTAACACAATTCAACAATTGCTTGAAAATCCAATAAGACCAACAAATAGACTTATTGTTATGCACACACCACTTCAAGAAAAGTTCATGACTTGAAACTTGATTAAACTCATGCTTGTTGAAGACAATGGAGGCAAGAATCTTATGCAAAATCCAGTATTTCAAGTCTGATATAAACATGGATTTGGCCTCTCTAGCCCTATAAGGTGTAGTCAAACCAGTAAGAAAGTTCCAAAAATCATTAGGTCTATAACTCTTAGGAGGGGTACATAAACCGTTTGGGCTAAAGCCAAAGATTCGATGCATCATAAAATAAGTAAGTGTATGATCAACACCATTCAAGCGAAAGTCTACAAGCCTAGGATTATCAGCATTTTCTTTGAAATTTGTGTAAAACTCCAAGACTAAGTCAGTGTAGAACTACTCATGCATATTAACAAACCTCAAGAGACCACATGCAGACAACATCTCATTCACTTCATCAAGAACACCCACACTTTCAAGCAAAGAGTTAGGAAAAAACTTACATTGATAATGTGCTCTATCTTTTAGAACAAGGAACCTGTTTCCTTCATGAATGGAGGAAAGAGGGAATGGTGAACCAAAATCTGTCTGTAAGCTTTGAAATGGTGGTTCAACTCCTCCTTGCTGACCCTTAGATGCTGAAACGTTCTTTGTCCTGACCATTGTTGTTGAAGAGAAAATGAAACAGAGAAAAGAGAAAGTAGATGTTGGAACTTGTGTAACGACTTGTGAGGGCAAGCACTTACTGATACAGTTGAAAGGAAAGGACTTGTGTTTATGTAATGCGGCTGTAACATGAATGCAAGGAAAGGAAAAAAAGAAGAAGATGTTGCAGAGAAGAGAAAAACAAATAGACAAAAGAAAATAGAAGTTACAGTTGAAAGATCAAGAAGTTACGAGAAGAGTAAACGAAGAGAAAATGTAAAAAAACGAAAAGGAAACCAACGACAATTTTTATAGAAGAATGAGGGAAAAATGAAAAAGGTATGTCATTTAAAAAACCTAATTTGAAATTATAACCATTCCCTCTCTTAAATGGAAGTTAATAAGGGGTAGTTAAGCCAATTAAAAACTGCTAATACTCCTAATTAAAAGAAATTTAAGTAAAATAAAGAAATAAAAATGAAATAAAAGCAAAAACAGGGATTTAAAATTCACGAATCGTAATTTTGGAACAGTTCTTCATGAGTCGGCACCATCATCACGACTCGTGAAGGTAAAGGGAATTATGGCACATAATAACATAGTTCACGAGTCGGCACCATCATCATGACTCGTGAAGATAAAAAAGAAAGAGACAAGAAAGACATGATCACGAGTCGGTATGTTGGTCACGACTCGTAAGCCTTTTGCTTCTGTATAAAACGTGATCTTGTTCATGACACATGATTCTGCTCACGACTCAATAAAGAAAGCTACTGGAATACTCGTGAAGACAGTCACGAGTCGTGAGGCACTCGTAAACATGATGTATTTCTCTGCAAAATCTGACCAAACTTGAGCCAAAAGTTAAAGTAACAAAGAAGAATAAGCTAAGGAACATAAAAACTATATAAAACATATAATTTAGTCTACAATCAAACCATAAGATAAATAAATTCAAACTAAAAGAATTAAGGAAAAACAAAAATCATATTAGGAGTATGCAAAAGAAGAATTCATCAAAGAAACTTTGTGAGTAGGAACCAATGCATCACCCATGAAATAAGGCTTTAATCTATGTCCATTAACCTTAAAAACCTCCCCTTTATCATTAGCAATATCAACAGCCCCATAAGTAAAAACTTGAACAACTTTGAAAGGTCCCGACCATCTAGACTTTAATTTTCCAGGAAAAAGCTTCAATCGAGAATTATACAACAAAACCATGTCACCAACTTGAAATTCTTTCTTTAGTACATGTTTATCATGCCATGATTTAGTTCTTTCTTTATATAACTTGGCATTTTCATAAGCATTCATACGAAGTTCCTCTAACTCTTGTAATTGAAGCAATCTCTTCCTACCAACTTGTTGCATATCAAAATTTAACACCCTAGTGGCCCAATAAGCTTTATGTTCAATCTCAACCGGCAAATGAAAAGACTTACCATAAACCAATTGATAAGGTGTAAGACCTATAGGAGTTTTGAAAGTTGTTCTATATGCCCAAAGAGCATCATCTAACCTAAGTGCCCAATCTTTTCTTGACCTAGAGACAGTTTTCTCTAAAATCCACTTAAGCTCTCTATTACTAATCTCAACTTGTCCACTAGTTTGGGGATGATAAGGTGTAGCAATTTTATGAGTCACATTATATTTCCTCAATAATTGTTCTATAACTTTATTGCAAAAATGAGACCCACCATCACTAATAATGGCCCTAGGTGTTCCAAATCTAGGAAATATAACTTTCTTAAGCATCTTCTTAACTACCTTGGCATCATTAGCAATGGTTGGAATTGCTTCCACCCACTTAGATACATAATCCACCATGACTAAAATATACCTATGCCCTAAAGAACTAGAAAATGGTCCCATAAAGTCCATACCCCAAACATCAAACAATTCAACTTCCAAAATACCATGTAGAGGCATTTCATTCGTCCTAGACAAATTTCCCATTCTTTGACACTTATCACAACTAAGTACAAAGTCCTTGACATCCTTAAACAATGTAGGCCACCAAAAACCAGCCTGTAAAACCTTAGAAGCTGTCTTAAAAACTCTAAAGTGACCACCTACAGCATAAGAATGACAATGAGCTAATACTTTACCAACTTCTTCATGAGGAAGACACCTCCTAATCAATCCATCAGCTCATCTCCTATATAATGAAGGTTCTTCCCAATAGTAAAACTTCACATCATGAAGGAATTTCTTCCTTTGCCTATAATCTAAACCATAAGGAAGCATACCACTCACTAGGTAGTTTGCTATATCAGCAAACCAAGGAACTTCCTTAGAAATCACACTAAAAAGATGTTTCCCATGAAAAGCTTCATCAATAGGTACCCCATTATCATTATCTTGCAAAACACAGTGGGTCAACCTAGATAAATGGTCCGCAACTAAATTTTCCTTCCCCTTTTTATCTCTTATTTCCCAATCAAACTCTTGTAACATTAAAATCCATCTCAACAATCTAGGCTTAGCATCTTTCTTACTCAAAAGGTACTTAAGGGTAGCATGATTAGAATAAACAATGACTTTTTGCCCTACAAGATAAGCCCTAAATTTATCAAAAGCATACACAATAGCCAAGAGTTTTTTTTCAGTTGTTGAGTAATTAATTTGGGCATCATCTAGTAACTTGCTAGCATAATAAATAACAGAAGGCTTTCCATTAATTCTTTGGCCTAAAATAGCCTCTACCGCATAATTACTAGCATCACACATCAATTCAAAAGGTTGATCCCAATTTGGTGGTTGTAACATCGGTGAAGAGACAAGAGCATGTTTAAGAGTTTCAAAAGATTTAAAACATGCCTCATCAAAATGAAAATCACCATCTTTATCTAGCAACGTGCATAAGGGTTTAGCTATCTTAGAAAAATCTTTGATAAACCTCCTATAAAATTTAGCATGGCCTAGAAAGCTTCTAACATCTCTAACATTTTTAGGAGGAGGTAAATTAGCAATTATTTCAATTTTAGCTCTATCAACTTCAATCCCCCTATTAGAAACTAAATGTCCTAAAACAATGCCCTCTCGAGCCATAAAATGACACTTTTCCCAATTTAAAACCAAACCATGCTCCATACATCTATCAAGTACCTTAGAAAGATTAGATAAACAATTCTCATAAGTAGTGCCATACACACTAAAGTCATCCATGAAAACTTCTACACATTGATCAATAAGATCACTAAAGATAAAAAACATGCATCTTTGAAATGTAGCTGGTGCATTACACAATCCAAAAGGCATTCGCCTAAATGCAAAAGTTCCATATGGGCATGTAAAAGTTGTCTTAGATTGGTCATGTGGATGAATTGGTATTTGATAGAAACCACTCAACCCATCTAAGTAGCAAAAGTAAGGAAAATTAGCCAATCTTTCAATAACTTGATCAATAAAGGGTAAAGGAAAATGGTCATTTCTTGTAGCCTTATTCAACTTCTTATAGTCCACACACATACGCCAACCCATGATAGTCCTAGTAGGAATTAAATCATTATTATCATTACGAATTACAATTAAGCCACCCTTCTTAGGGATAACTTGAATTGGGCTCACCCACTTACTATCACTTATAGAATAAATTATGCCATTATTAAGCAATTTAATTATTTCCTTCCTCACAACCTCTTTAAGAGTTGGATTAAGCCTTCGTTGACCTTTAATAGAGGGCTTAGAATCCTCCTCCAACAAAATTCTATGCATGCAAACCTTAGGTGCAATCCCTTTTAAATCATTAATTGAATATCCCATAGCATTTTGATGAGCAAGTAAAATATCACGTAAAGCATCCACATCATGCTTAGCAATTGATGAATTAACAATGAACGGCAACTGAGAATTTGCATCTAGAAATTCGTACCTTAAGCTTGTTGGTAGTGGCTTGAGTTCAAGCTTGATTTCCTCCTTAGATGTTTTTGATGACATATCCTCATCCTTTCTCAAAGACTCAATTTTTGAGAATCTTCCTTGGAAAGGATATGAGGCAACTTGCAAAACCTCATCACAACTCTCATTCAAACAATAAAGTGCAATAGGATTTTGACTCAAACAATCATGCACAACACTATCAATACACTCATCAAGAATATCATATGAATCAATTCTATTTACCACCTCTATTGGTGAAGATTTAATCATGCCAAAAACATTAAACTCAATTCTTTCACAATTATCCTCAAGAGATATTTTACCATTTTTCATATCAAAAACAACCCCAGTAGTAATTAAGAAAAGCCTACCAAACAAAATAGGAATTTCAGGATCTTCATCCATTTCTAACACAACAAAATCAGCAAGAATCACAAATTTACCCACTTTGGTTGGAATATTTTCTAATATGCCTATAGGGTGTGAAATAGATTTATTCGCCATTGATAAGCACGTATTAGTAGGCTTTAATTCACCTAAATCAAGCTTTTGATAAATTGAGTAAGGCATAAGACTAACACTAGCACCCATATCGCATAGGGCCTTATCAAAATATGTACCACCTATAACACAAGGAACCGTAAGAAACATAACCATAATCTTCAAGCTTACCCTTGTGACTCACAATTTCTTTTAAAAATTTTGCCCATGAAGGCATATTTTTAATGGCATCCACAAAGGGTATAGTTATAGTAAGTTCCTTTAAATAATTCAAAAACTTTCCAAATTGCTTATCAAGATTTCTTCTAATAAGTCTTTAAGGAAATGGCAAAACATTCAAATTAACTTTAGGTCCATCTTCCCTAAATGAGGTTATATCTTTTTTAGGTTCATTAAGCTTATTATCATTTTCACTCACATCCCCAACATGATCATCATTCACAATAAGATTCTCATCACTTTTACTATTACTCTCAATCTTTTTCCCACTCCTCAACATAATGGATTGAACCGATTCATGAGGCAAAAACTCAGGTTGACTTGGTAACTTGCCTAAAGGTTTAGCACTAGAAGTGGCTTGTTGAGCCAATTGGTTTTCAAGCATCTTATTATGAGTGACAAGTTGATCAATTTTAGTGTTTATTTGCCTAAATTGTTCCTCATTTTGCTTGTTAGTAGTCATTTTATGATTAACAAATTGCTCCATCAAATTCTCTAAATGGGATTTAGGTTGTTGGGAGTTAAAGGTTGCTTATTTGGAAAAGGTGATGGGTTAGGTAACTTGTTCATATGATTGTGATTATTATTATTAGGAGGGTTCAATTGGGCATTTTGGTTAGACCAATAAAAACCGGGATGGGTTTTCCATTGTGGGTTATAATAATTAGAATGTTGACCCATCCTTTGGTTATAGTTCCCTTGAACAAAACTTACATCCTCACTAGACCCCTCACTACAATTAACATACATATGAGGTCCACCACATTTCTCACAAATATGACTCACATTTTCAACATTGGAGTGAGAATTACTTATCATTTTTGTCAAAGCTTCTACCTTAGCCGTCAAAAGATTAATGGAATCCAATTCCAAAAACCCCTTAGCCTTCGGCATAGTGGGTTCTTCTCCCATATAGCCTTGTGAGGCTAACTCTTCCAACAAAATTTTAGCTTCCTTAGCAGTTTTCTCTAACCATTTACCACCTGAAGCAGCATTAACAATATTTCTATTTTCCTCAATTAACCCATTGTAAAAGATTTGAGGAATCATCCAATCCGGCAAGCCATGATGAGGACATTGCCTTTGAAGTTCCTTAAATCTTTCCCAAGAGGTATTAATGGTTTCATTAGGTAATTGTTTAAATGTAGATATTTGATTTCTAAATTTTGCCGTTTTATGTGGTGGAAAATACTTATGAAGAAAAGCCTGTTTTAATTGGTTCCATGTAGTAATTGTCTCACTAGGTATACTAGCAAGCCAAATTTGAGCCTTTTCTTTTAAAGAAAATGGAAATAAACTAAGTCTAATGGCATCATTACTCACTCCATTAATTTTAAACGTAGCACACACATTAAGAAAAGCAAGGATATGAGCATAAGGGTCTTCCCCTTGCAAACCTCCAAATTGGTTATTTTGCACCATTTGAATGACAGCCAGCTTGATCTCGAAATTGTTATTAGCAATAGCCGGTGCCACTATTCCTCCAAAACTTTTCGAAATATTTGGCATCGCAAAATCACCAACTGTTCTCCTTTCTTCACCCGCCATAACTGGAAAATTATGACCTTCCTCCAATTTAACACTTTGTTCTCCTTCTTCTTGCAAACTAAATTCCTCTTGTAGCTTCCTTCTATGTTCCCTACCCAATTCAAAACAAAATACTTTTAGTCTAAAACTATTACAAAAAAAACTCTAATACTAAAATAATCAAAACGCCAAATAAAATTTCATACATCAAAATAACTATCATACAATCCTAAAACATCTACTCTTTTGTATCATTTAATAAAAATTCATTCAAGCCGTTCCCCGGCAATGGCGCAAAAATCTGATGGGGATTTAATTTAACCCTTAGTCTCACTAGACTGCGTATAGTATGAGTAGGGTATCGTTCCAAAGGGAACGGGGTAAATTTTGTATTGAAATAACAACAAGTAAATGGATAGGTAACAATTTCAATTAAAACCATGCAATTAATGTAAATACTAACCTTCTTAAAATTTATTAAGTTAATTTTGGATAATAGATTACTTAAAAGATGAAATAGACATACATTATAACTAAATAAAACAAGTTCATCTTTGAATTAATTAACAATTGTATGAATGATATGAATGGAGAATTTAGCCAAGATTCTTTAAAGCAATTCTAATTGTCAATAAAGACTATTCTTATTTAGAGTCTATAAGCATTCTCATGTCATTATAGAGATAAATAAAAACCATGAAGTTCTATGCCAATTCTTTAACCCCTTAAAGTGAATTCCTTATCTCTAAGTGAATTCAATGCTTTAAGTAAATTCATTTAACTTTCCATCAAAGAATTCCAACTCTCATTGTGAATTAAATGACTATCATACTTAATATGGTGATCAAGCATACTAAGCAAATCGAAGCACTTAAACAAACTTAAATCATACTTCATACATAAATAAAATAAACATTCAAAAGACAAAGATAAGTAGATGAATAACAACTTAAATTAAATAGTTATAATGTATCAAAAGAATTTAGCCATAAACAAAATTACAATAAAGATGAAATAAGAGACAAGAAAACATCACTCCCTAGGGTTTACTTTCTGTTTTGACCTTCTGATATATCTCTTATTCCTTTGGCTTTGCTCTTTTGTCATCCTTTGAAAACTAAGTAAACAAAAAATAAACCAAAACAACTAAAAATGTTCTTAAGAAAATAGTCAAAGAAATCTTTAATTTTTTCCCTCCTCCAAGTGTTTTTCTCCAATATATTTATATGTATCTTCTCTACAGATATGTCCCTTGACAAGTCACCAAAGATTGCTTTTGAAAGGACATATTGTTTGGCTGAAAAATCAGGTGCAGAAGACACATTGTTTGCGAAGCAGCGCCTTTGTCCGACTCGTGAGCCTCCTCACAAGTCGTGATTTCCTTGAGTTCTTCTGAAGTCGTTCCCTGTTATGAGTCGTGAGCCTCCTCTCTACTCGTGAATCTGTTTCCTAGTCGAGATCCCCATCCTGCCTTACTCGTGAAATGGATGTCTAGTAGTGATCTCTTGTCCGAGTCGTGATCTCCTTCACGACTCATGATCTTCTCCTTCGAATTTCCACCATCTTCTTCATTTTCTTCACACTTCACCAATTTTAACCTAAAAACAAACATAAACACATATATTGGACATAAACATATAAAAACACTTATAGTATTACATACTTAACTACATAAATAAGAGAAAAACACACATAAAAAGATAGACATTTTACATGACATCAACCAGCCTAAGACTCATGCCATTTTGGTATATCAAATAGTGCCTCAATCTATTGTTATTCTGGTGATGAGTTAAACATATTGGTAGGGACAATGTTTAGGTAACCCTAAAGCTCTATAACCAAATTGAAAGCTTATGTAATAGCACAGATACTTTTACTAGGGGACATACGCCATATTGATATCCCTACTATTCATGACTTCTTTGATGTTATGAGTTGCAAAGATTGCCACTAGAAAAGGAAGTTCAATTCACTATAAATATTGTGCCATGCATGTTGGGGATTTAATTGAACCCTTAGTCTCACTAGACTGCGTATAGGATGAGTAGGGTATCGTTCCAAAGGGAACGGGGTAAATTTTGTATTGAAACTACAAAGAGAAGATGGATAGGTACCGAATAAAATAAAGATTATGCAATTGACTAAATATCTAACTACTTTGGATATATTAAATTAATTTGGATTAAAGATGACTTAAATGATAGTATGAACATACATTAAAAATTATGAAATAGTAATTCATTTAAGAACAAGTTCTAGATAATTATATAAATAAAGTGAATGGAGAATTTAGCCAAGATTCTTTAAAGCAACTCTCGTTATCAGTAAAGATGTTTTCATTTATAGTTTATAAGCAATCTCATGTCATTATAGAGATAAATAAAAATTATGAAGCTCTATGCCAATTCTTTAACCCCTCAAAGTGAATTCCTTAAGTCAAATTAAAGGAATTCAATGCTTCAAGTACATTCATTTGTTTTTCCATCAAAGACTTCCAACTCTCGTTGCAAATAAATTGACTAGCATGCCAATTATGGTGGCCAATCATACATAGCAAATCAAAACACACAAATGGATGTAAATCATAATTCATGCATAATAAGAATAAAAAGGTCTTAAACAAATACTAGTGCATATTTATAATGTATAAAGGAAACTAGCCAAATACATATTTGAATTAAAGACAAACAAGAGAAAGAAAACTATCGCATGTTCCTTTGGCTTATCCCTTTGGAAACATCTAATAAAAACTAAGTAAAAATGTTTATCCAAACAAATAACTATATTTCTAAAAACTAAAACATTGATTGATCTTCTTTTTTCAATTAATGCCATCCATATTTATAGAGGGAAAACTCTACAAACATGTCTCTTCATAATGGTTGTCAATGTGAAAAGTTGCCATGGAGGGTCATGATGGTTGGTTGAAAAGTCATGTCGTTTGAGAACAGTTGCCATGGAGGGTTATGATGCTTGGCTGAAAAATCATGTCGCTTGAGAACAACGTTTGGGAGCACAGGTGTCTTGTCCCACTTGTGAGCCTCCTCACGACTAGTGAAGCCATTCACGACTCGTGAGTTCCCTCACGACTAGTGAAGCCATTCACTACTCGTGATCTTGGTGCCGATTCGTAAGCCCTTCTACACTGGCCTCACTCGTGAATGCTTGCTCGACTCGTGATTTCTTGTTCGAGTCGTGATATCTTTCACGACTCGTGATCTTCTTCTTCTAAACTTCACCAGCTTCTTCATTTTCTTCACACTTCACCAATTTTATCCTAAAAACAAACATAAACACATAAAAATACATATAATATTACATACTTAACTACATAAATAAGAGAAAAACACACATAAAAAGGTAGACATTTTACATGACATCAAATTCCCCCACACTTAAACCTTTCTTGTCCCCAAGCAAGAGAAAAGTGAGAAAATTTAATCTCAAGTTAAACTAACTAAGTTAAATTATAAAGCATTGCTCAATTTTCACTTAAAATAAGATTGAGATGAAATCAAATACCTTAATCACTCAAAATATTAGTACATCAAGACTTAAAACATGCATCTTAAATCATCAAGTCATCTAAGTTTACTAAATTTAACATCAAGAATATAAAGTCTCAGGACTAACCATGCTCAAGAAAGAATAATGATCATAAAGCCTAAGATCCTAAAACTATAGTTGCCTTTTTGGACATATAAAAAGCACACATACCTTTAAACCCATCTCATGGCATTTTTAGAATATATATTTTTTTCATTTTTTCTTTTTCTTTTGCTTGGGTATAGTTTTAAACTTTATCCCATGAATAGCAAGAGAATGTAGTAATGGGTGCATTTTACGCTCCATCCCATACATTATTAAGCTTCTGGATATGCATCTTGCTTTATTTTATTTTATTATTTTTGCATTTTTTTAGTCCTCATCCATTATTGAAAAGCTAAAGGTAAGAATTATGGCTATAGTTTCCATGAGGCAACAAAAATCCTAAAAACTTAAGCTAAATGAGCAATTCCTAACCTTCAAGCATAGTTAGTAAAGAGACTAAACAATCTAAAATGTTGAAAGAAGTAAAAAGAGATAACTTGAAAACATAAAACACATGCCAAAAATCTTGAAAAACTAATCAAATGAGTATAGAAGGCAAATGACACTTCATAACAACCTATATTACATACAATATGAATAATACTTATAATAAAACTCACTAAAAAGGTTAGTCTAAATAAAGAAAAAGATAAACAAACAACAACACACACAAGTGCTCCCCCACACTTAGAACACACATTGTCCTCAATGTGGAGAAACAAAACAAACACACAAACAAAAAGAAAATAAAAAATAAACAAAAGCATAGAGGAAAGAAAAACTCCCCTCAAATCATGGTGAAGGTGGAGGCAAAACAACCACATAGCCCGATTGGGCAATGAAAGCGTCCACCTTGTGCTTAAGGCGGCGTTGACTATGAACTAATTGAGTGGTGGTTTGCTCCAAGGAAGCCAATTGACTTTGGATGGCGGATTGACCATGTAGCAACTGATTGAACATGGAAGTGGTGATATTCGAAGAAGATCCAGCAGTTGGTGTGAAAACAGGTGAATGGCTAGGTGTACCCACCATACGATCATCACTAGGCCCTTGCTCCATTGGCCTTGACTCTTCCGAAGTACCTTCCATATTAGCCACCTGTGGAGTAGAAGTACCAGGAAGTTCCTTCCAACAAGAATGATATATAGGTGGTATGTATTGAAAAGAATTGTTAGTGACTTCACCTCTTACAAATAAATGCTTAGAAAAATATATGCATGGAAGTACACCATCATAAATGCTTAAATCAATATCAATGCCCCTAGCAATAGCAGCAATAACATGTCCATGTGTAATTGCTTGAAAATCCAATAAGACCAACAAATAGACTTATTGTTATACACACACCACATCAAGAAAAGTTCATGACTTGAAACTCGATTAAACTCATGCTTGTTGAAGACAATTGAGGCAAGAATCTTATGCAAAATCCAGTATTTCAAGTCCGATATAAACATGGATTTGGCCTCTCTAGCCCTATAAGGTGTAGTCAAACCAGTAAGAAAGTTCAAAAAATCATTAGGTTTATAACTCTTAGGAGGGGTACATAAACCGTTTGGGCTAAAACCAAAGATTTGGTGCATCATGAAATAAGTAAGAGTATGATCAACACCATTCAAGTGAAAGTCTACAAGCCTAGGATTATCAGCATTTCCTTTGAAATTTGTGTAAAACTCCAAGACTAAGTCAGTGTAGAACTGCTCATGCATATTAACAAACCTCAAGAGACCACATACAGACAACATCTCATTCACTTCATCAAGAACACCCACACTTCAAGCAAAGAGTTAGGAAAAAACTTACATTGATAATGTGCTCTATCTTTTAAAACAAGGAACCTGTTACCTTCATGAATGGAGGAAAGAGGGAATGGGGAACCAAAATCTGTCTGTAAGCTTTGAAGTGGTGGTTCAACTCCTCCTTGCTGACCCCTAGATGCTGAAACGTTCTTTGTCCTGACCATTGTTGTTGAAGAGAAAATGAAACAGAAAAAAGAAGAAGTAGAGGTTGGAACTTGTGTAACGACTCGTGAGGGCAAACACTTGCTGATACAGTTGAAAGGAAAGGACTTGTGTTTGTGTAATGCGGTTGTAACGTGAATGCAAGGAAAGGAAAAGAGAAGAAGATGTTGCAGAGAAGAGAAAAACAAATAGACAAAAGAAAATAGAAGTTACAGTTGAAAGATCAATAAGTTACGAGAAGAGTAAACGAAGAGAAAATGTAAAAAAAATGAAAAGGAAACCAACGACAGTTTTTTGTAGAAGAATGAGGGAAAAATGAAAAAGGTATGTCATTTAAAAACCCTAATTTTAAATTATAACCGTTCCCTCTCTTAAATGGAAGTTAATAAGGGGTAGTTAAGCCAATTAAAAACAGCTAATACTCCTAATTAAAATAAATTTAAGTAAAATAAAGAAATAAAAATGAAATAAAAGTAAAAATAGGGATTTAAAATTCACGACTCGTAATTTTGGAACAGTTCTTCATGAGTCGGCACCATCATCACGACTCGTGAAGAAGAAAAAGAAAGAGACATGAAAGACATGATCACGAGTCGGTATGTTGCTCACGACTCGTGAGCCTTTTGCTTCTGTATAAAATGTGATCCTGTTCACGACACGTAATTCTGCTCACGACTCAATAAAAAAAGCTACTGGAATACTCGTGAAGACAGTCACGAGTCGTGAGGCACTTGTAAACATGATGTATTTCTCTGCAAAATCTTAACAACTTCATCCAAAAATTAAAATAACAAAGAAAAATAAATCAATTAATATGAAAACTATAAAAACATAAAACTTAACCAAAAACAAACCACAAAACAAATAAATCGAAACTAAAAGAACTAAGTGAAAATAAAAAGATTATTGTGCAAAAGATGAATGTAATAAATTAACTGTTAAAATCACAAATACTTTTAGTCTAAGATCATTACAAAAACTCTAATTACAAAAAAAAAATACAACAAACACAATACAAAATTCATATATCAAAATAACTAAGTTATATCATATAATCCTAAAGCATCTACTACTTCGTATCAATCAATAAAAATTTATTGAACCATTCCCCGGCAACGACGCCAAAATCTGATGGGGATTTAATTGAACCCTTAGTCTCACTAGACTGCGTATAGGATGAGTAGAGTATTGTTCCAAAGGAAATGGGGTAAATTTTGTATTGAAACTACAAAGAGAAGATGGATAGGTACCGAATAAAATAAAGATTATGCAATTGACTAAATATCTAACTACTTTGGATATATTAAATTAATTTGGATTAAAGATGACTTAAATGATAGTATGAACATACATTAAAAATTATGAAATAGTAATTCATTTAAGAACAAGTTCTAGATAATTATATAAATAAAGTGACTGGAGAATTTAGCCAAGATTCTTTAAAGCAACTCTCGTTGTCAGTAAAGATGTTTTTATTTAGAGTCTATAAGCACTTTCATGTCATTATAGAGATAAATAAAAATTATGAAGCTCTATGCCAATTCTTTAACCCCTCAAAGTGAATTCCTTAAGTCAAATTAAAGGAATTCAATGCTTCAAGTACATTCATTTATTTTTCCATCAAAGAATTCCAACTCTCGTTGCGAATAAATTGACTAGCATGCCAAATATGGTGGCCAATCATACATAGCAAATCAAAGCACACAAATGGATGTAAATCATAATTCATGCATAATATGAATAAACATGTCTTAAACAAATACTAGTGCATATTTATAATGTACAAAGGAAACTAGCCAAATACATATTTGAATTAAAGACAAACAAGAGAAAGAAAACTATCTCATATTCCTTTGGCTTGTCCCTTTGTAATCATCTACTAAAAGCTAAGTAAAAATATTTATCCAAAATAATAACTATATTTCTAAAAACTAAAACATTGATTGATCTTTTTTTTTTCCTTCTTCAATTAATGCCATCCATATTTATAGAGAGAAAACTCTACAAACATGTCTCTTCATAATGGTTGTGAATGTGAAAAGTTGCCATGGAGGGTCACGATGGTAGGCTGAAAAATCATGTGGAAAAAGATGCAACGTTTGGGAACAGGCATCATACACGACTCGTGAATGCCTTCACGAGTCGTGATCTTCAACTGTTCTTCCTGACTCGTGAACACAGGCCGACTAGTGAAGCTTTGTCCTGAGTCGTGATTCTCCTCACGACTAGTGAAGCCCTTCACGACTAGTGAGCCTCCTCACGACTAGTAAAGCCCTTCACGACTAATGAGCCTCCTCACGACTAGTGAACTCTTCACGACTAGTGAACTCTTGTCCAAAATTCCACCATCTTCTTTATTTTCCTCACACTTTACCAATTTATCCTAAAAACAAACATAAACACATAATTGGACATAAACACATAAAAATACATATAATATTACATACTTAACTACATAAATAAGAGAAAAAAACACACTAAAAGGTAAACATTTTTGCATGACATCAAAATCTGATGGGGATTTAATTGAACCCTTAGTCTCACTAAACTGCGTATAGGATGAGTAGGGTATCGTTCCAAAGGGAACAGGGTAAATTTTGTATTGAAACTACAAAGAGAAGATGGATAGGTACCGAATAAAATAAAGATTATGCAATTGACTAAATATCTAACTACTTTGGATATATTAAATTAATTTAGATTAAAGATGACTTAAATGATAGTATGAACATACATTAAAAATTATGAAATAGTAATTCATTTAAGAACAAGTTCTAGATAATTATATAAATAAAGTGACTGGAGAATTTAGCCAAGATTCTTTAAAGCAACTCTCGTTGTCAGTAAAGATGTTTTCATTTAGAGTCTATAAGCACTCTCATGTCATTATAGAGATAAATAAAAATTATGAAGCTCTATGCCAATTCTTTAACCCCTTAAAGTGAATTCCTTAAGTCAAATTAAAGGAATTCAATGCTTCAAGTACATTCATTTGTTTTTCCATCAAAGAATTCCAACTCTCGTTGCGAATAAATTGACTAGCATGCCAAATATGGTGGCCAATCATACATAGCAAATCAAAGCACACAAATGGATATAAATCATAATTCATGCATAATAAGAATAAACATGTCTTAAACAAATACTAGTGCATATTTATAATGTACAAAGGAAACTAGCCAAATACATATTTGAATTAAAGACAAACAAGAGAAAGAAAACTATCTCATGTTCCTTTGGCTTGTCCCTTTGGAAACATCTAATAAAAACTAAGTAAAAATGTTTATCCAAACAAATAACTATATTTCTAAAAACTAAAACATTGATTGATCTTCTTTTTTCAATTAATTCCATCCATATTTATAGCGGGAAAACTCTACAAACATGTCTCTTCATAATGGTTGTCAATGTGAAAAGTTGCCATGGAGGGTCATGATGGTTGGTTGAAAAGTCATGTCGTTTGAGAACAGTTGCCATGGAGGGTTATGATGCTTGGCTGAAAAATCATGTCGCTTGAGAACAACGTTTGGGAGCACAGGTGTCTTGTCCGACTTGTGAGCCTCTTCACGACTAGTGAAGCCATTCACGACTCGTGAGTTCCCTCACGACTAGTGAAGCCATTCACTACTCGTGATCTTGGTGCCGATTCGTAAGCCCTTCTACACTGCCCTCACTCGTGAATGCTTGCTCGACTCGTGATTTCTTGTCCGAGTCGTGATACCTTTCACGACTCGTGATCTTCTTCTTCTAAACTTAACTAGCTTCTTCATTTTCTTCACACTTCACCAATTTTATCCTAAAAACAAACATAAACACATAAATTGGACATAAACCCATAAAAATACATATAATATTACATACTTAACTACATAAATAAGAGAAAAACACACATAAAAGGTAGACATTTTACATGACATCAATGCACTGCACCCATTTCAATAGCACCATATTAAATGGTACATATAAATTTAAAAGAACTTACGATCCAATTGAAATAGTTACTTGATAAAAATCCATCCCTGTGTATCACCTTAGGATGTATCAATATTGTTTGTGAAAAATAAGGATGGATCATTATGACTCTCATTGACTACAAGCAGTTAAATAAAGTCACCATAAAAAAATAAATATCCATTATCTAGAATTGATGACTTATTTGACAAGTTGGAGGGTCCAGGCATGTTTTTAATGATTGATTTTAGATCAAGCTACCATCAACTCTGGGTTAGAGATGGTTATGTACTGAAGAAAACATTTTGCAATAGATATGGACAATATGAGTTCCTAGTCATGCTGTTCGAGTTCACCGATACACTAACATCATTTATGGACTTAATAAATCGAAGAAGTATAATAGTTGAGAAATAACCGACTTTAATTAGTTAAGTTCTCTAAGCTCGCCATGACGTCGAAGAAGTGACCTAAGAGCCAAAGGAGACCATTAAATAATAGTATCCTTAACTAATTACTCTAGGTAAATTTCAGGGAGGAAATTTTAATTAGTAGGCTAGACACTGGATAATAATAGCATGTGACATCATGATGAATAGTACCACTCGTGGCCACCATGACCTATAAAAATTTTTCTTCACCACTAGAAAGTACAATTCATGATAAGTCTAGTGAAATAATTTGATGTGAAATTAAGGTCAAATAGGTTTCCAAAAGATAAATAAAAAAATACATGGACAATAAAAGAGTTGACCAACTTTACTTGACTCGGAAAAAATTTTTCTAAACCTCAGAAAATTATTCCAATTTCATGAAACCATTTCAATAAATTTATGAATGTGAAAAATGAATTTTTGGACAATTTTGAAAAATTAGATTTTCGATCAAGTAATTTTGCCTCAAGACTTAAAAATGTATCAAAATGAGCTCTGATTGAACCAAAATTTTATACACATCTTAATTAATATTTTTATGTATTTTTAGACTAATTTTGGAGGTGATTTATTGAATAAAGTTATAGCCAATTAAATGGTGACAAGTGGTTTAATATAAGCCTTCAGATTGAATAGTACCCAAAGTAATCTTAACCATCTATTTGATGAGTAATATAACATGAAAAAAAGAAAGAATTTGATAACTCCAATTTAGTGTCTAGTTTTAGTTAATTTTTAGTCCAGCTTTTAGTGTCTTTTTAGTATCTTTTGCTTTATTTTGCCTGTTAGAGAGTATGCCCTAGAGCCCATGTAATAGGGATATTTTTCATATGTATGAAATTTATATTCTTAATAAAAGGCATCATTCATTTATTAATGCTATGTTTGAATACATGAGTTTGTAAATCTTAAATTAATAAATGAAGTCCTAGATATTATAAACACAGTGCAAAGGCAATCATGAAAGGTGTTCATGATGTGAGATGTCTATTGCATGCAAATGTCTTAATATATAAATATCCCTAGTCATAGAATTAACAAGATAGGACATTGTTAATTCGGACAGACTAGCACATGTTATGCTTCTTGAATGGTTCAAGCAGTGGTTCTCATAACTGTGATTATGAAAGATAATCAAAGCTAACATGTGGATGCTTGTTAGAAGAACAAGTTCATTGGAGACCTGCATAGAGAACCCTCACATGGATATTAAATCTATGTCAGTGAGGAATCTCTTCATAGCGGTTGTGCAAGTATCCTTAGACTTGAGATCACCAAAGTTATCTTAAGTAGCAAGTGGTATACTTTGACTCTATAACTGATTACTTCCAACTGGGAGTGAACATAGTTAGGAGATTGGGTATATCATGACCTACTTGAAGATAGTTGAGCGATTGACAAAGGATTCACCATCCCAGATTTAACAAGGGAAGTTATCTCACATGATTTTATAATTGCCTTGTTCAGTGAATCTCTAGCCAGAGTAATATGCTGAGATGGATGGAGATCCATGAAGGGCATTTTAGAAACAATGGTTAAATTAATAGAACATACATAATTAGATTTATATGAGTTGACAGAAATCCATACTCAGAATCTAATTCAGATAAGAGTGGTGAAAGGAGTAATTGCACGGTAACTGTTTCTATGGAAGGGTACAGTCAAACCACATGACATTCCTAACATTTGGATAGTCATGATGCCTAGCTAGAGGCCAATCATGACTTGTATAATGATGTATCAAAAGTATCAATAGGGATTGATAAGATGATTTAAAGGAGTTTAAATCATGTGAGTTTTGAATAGAACTCACAATTACATATTATACTGCCAACATGGACAGGAACCCAATAGGTCACACACATATAGAGAAAAGGGTAAAATGGTAAAATAACAAGGATAATAATATTTGATATTATTATGAAGGTAGAGAAGTGAATAAGATAATAATTAATTAAAGAGTTTAATTAATTATGATCAACTAAAATTGTCCGCGGAACTTTTGAGAAATGTTCTGCAAAATTGGACCTAATTGAAATAATGTATTTTATGATTAATTATTATTATCTTATAAGTGTTATAAGACTACTATAAGTGTTATAGGACTGATATAATAATTAATAGGTCCATTGGAGAAATTATTAAGGGCCAAAGGAATGAAGAAGTTGGAGGAAGCCCTCCAAAAGAGGGCCACACGCCAACTCCATACAGAAGGGCTTAGAGGGCTTTTTCTTGGACCAAATTAATTTATATATGTTACATAAGTGTTATGGAACTTACATATTTAATTTGGTTGGATTTGGAATCCATTTGGGTATTTAAATTCAATTAGATGTACAAAGGGCCTAGTTTGTGGATTTTGTGCATAGACTTTTATGAAAAGGTTTAAATTGGATTTAATTAAGCCCAAATGATTATAATTAATTCCAGAGGTCCAATTAATAATTCTCCAGCAATTTTAAAGAGCCCAATCTCATTAAGGAGTTGGAATTTTAACCTAACTATAAAAGGCCAACTAATGAGAATTAGGGTTGAGTGATTAAAACAAAAGGAAAGTCTTTTTCTTTATTCTCTCTCCCTTTTTGCGCCAACTCCAAGCTAGCTTCTTGGAATTTCGGCCAGCCCTAGTTGAACACCAATTTGTTGGTTTAATTTACCCCTCTCTAGTGTGGATTACTCATTAGAGGTGTTTGATTTTGGACACTATGGTTTGTGACAACCCGATGCGAAGTAAAATCAACTGTTCAACAAAATCAAAGGTGATTTTTCTTATTCTCATATAGTTATATTATGTATTCATGGCAAGATCAAATCTAATGGTTAAAAAAAATTAAAATTTCGCTCATGTATGTGATGCATGTAACCGTTAAATTCCAACATTGCCTGCATTTAATAAATTATTCACATTCTATGTAAATTGTAGCTTTTATGGGTTTTGGAGAGGAAATCTTCTACCAAATTGTGTTTTTGTAGGTACTTCATGATTACCGGATTTACCTAGTAACCATGACCCTTGTTCTCTATCAAAAAGCACTGTTTTGAAGTTTGTCACGGTTAGCAATGCATTTGTTCATATAGAGGGGTTCACCATGACCTATGGAGCTCTTCAATATAGAAACAAGAAAAGAGGTACCTTACAGTTACCAAGTTTCTGGTAATGACCTTAAGGTAGTCAAGCAGTCAGTCCAGAATGTAAAAGAGAGCTATGTCACAATCATTAGGTTTTGGGTAATAACTGTGACCCCCTATCAAGAAGCAGATCGAAGCCACCTCACAGTTAGCAAAAAGTCTCTAATTACCATTAATATGAGCTTGAAAAGCTTATAAATATTATGTTTTTATATGTACTTTTGTTGACTATAGTGTTTAATATTTTGGTATTTTATGTGTATTTTGTTGCTTTTATGTGTTTGGTGTGCTTGTGGGTGTTTCATTTTTTATAGGAGAAAGGGCATGGTTTGGAGCATAAAGGACATCATTTCGAGAAGAAGGAGAAAAGCTAGGGCTACAAAAGTTAGTGTCGCAAGGGCGACAATGGCTGGGGGTCGCGACAACATGCAGAGGAGAGCCAAGCCAGTAGAAGTGAGGAAATTGCAAGCCACGTTTGGGCATGACATGTCATGAGCACGACAAGGGTCGCAAGCGCAACAACTAGCAGTTGTTGAGGAAGTTGACTTTCAAGAGTTGTATCTTCTACCAAGTCCTTCAATCTTTTGGAAGAGGCATTTGAAGGGACATCTCTATTTAGAGATGTATATATTACTTTGACTAGAATTGAGGAAAAAGAGATTATATTTTGTAACTTTGAGAACAATAGTTTAGCATTTTAATATTTAGTTTAATTTTCATTATTTGAAGAGAAGGCAAGCAAGGAAGAAGATACATTTGGTGTATTGAAAAAGGGTTGAGAGATCCCCTTCTTTTATTTCTATTTTTACTTCTTCTTTATAATATTTAAATGAATTTTACTTGGTACTTGGATTATTTGAATGAATATCTATTTTCTATTTATATTATTAGTCTTTGAATGTAGAATTTTCTATTAGTATATTTTGCATTTTAATTATAAGTTAAAGGAGGATTAAGAGGTTCATTTTAACTTACATCTAATAGGAATTAATTATCAAAACATAGTTTGAGAGATCACATGTGGAGATAATTGCTATAGGTTGGTGAATAATCTTAAAATATGTAATTAAGAATCAACTAGTTCATTAATGAGATTAAGGATTAGCATCTTAATTGCATGTTCTAGGCATTCTAATTCATGTCAAAAGAGTGGATTAGAAAAATATTCCAATTTGGCTTACTGATAAGATTATAATTATTAATTGAAATAATGGATTCAAGTGCATGATCATTAGATTTTCATTACATATATTATCTTCTGTGATTATATTTAACTAAGACTTAATTAACTTACACAATGGAGTAGTTAAGAGTTAATCACAATTTATAAACATTGTAAACAAGATTAAAATTAAGTAGTAATAGTGAGTAATATCAATTAACATTCCTCGTGGGATCGACATTTAAAGTACTATATCGGTACAATGTATACTTACGGTATTAATGCTTATAGAAATAGCATTACAAATTTTTGGTGCCGTTGCCAGGGAACTGTATGATTGAATTATTGCATTATGAATCTTGATTTAAGATTTTGGATTACAATATTTAATTTGTTTTTGTTTGTTTATTTTGTTATGTATTTTCAGGATTTGACAGTTCATGCCTCGTATAAGGAGTTCGCAAAAAGATATTGAACCGTTGAATCTAGAGATTGAGAGATTTATTTCGAGTAACCGTAAATCCAACAAGAAAAAAAATAGGACTAGGAGATTGACCATGGCAAAAGAAGAGAATCCACTGTGGCTAATGGATTTTGCCATGCCGGCATTGAGTGGGGCTCAACAAGGGGTGGTAAAACCCACGGTAAATGCTAATCAGTTTGAGATTAAACCATCGCTTTTGCAAATGATTCAAAATAGCATTCAATTATATGATTTGGCAAATAAGGATCCTAATGCTCATTTGGCAAACTTTTTAGAAATATGTGATACCTTTAAAATAAATGAAGTTTCGACGGATGCAATTAAGCTTAGGCTTTTTCCTTTCACATTGAAGGATAAAGCCAATGCTTGGTTTAATACTCTAACTAGTGGGTCTATAACAACTTGGGATCAATTAGCCCAAGCATTTTTATCTAAGTATTTTTCCCTAGCTAAAACTGCAAAGATTATAAAGAATATCATTACTTTTGTTCAATATGATAGTGAATCTTTGTATGAAGCGTGGGAGATGTTTAAAGAGCTGTAGAGAAGTTACCCACACCACAATCATCCAAGGGAGTTATTGATGCAAACATTTTATAATGGGGTGAATCCAACCACTAAAGGCACAATAGATGCTGCAGCTGATGGCTCTCTTATGAGAAAGACAATAGAGGCTACGTTCGAGTTGTTGGAGGAGCTATCTATGAATAATTACATGTGGCCAACCGAAAGAGCAAGGGAAACGAGTTATTCAAATGCTAAAAGAGTACATTCGGTAGATTCAGTAGTAGCTTTGCAAGCCCAGGTTGAAAATTTGACACAGAAAATTAATAGCCTAGGTATAGGAAGTAGTCCATAAAGTGGGTGTAACATATGTGGCCAACAAGGGCATGGAAGTGAGGTGTGTAACTTGGGATTAGCTAGTATGGAAGAACAAGTGAGTTTCATCCAAGGTCAAGGATGAGGAAACCCGTACTCAAATACCTATAACCCCAATTAGAGAAACCATCCTAATTTTTACTGGGGTAATAGTAGCAACCAAAATAGGAGTGTGGGGTTTCAACAACCTCAAGATAGGTTTGGAGCCTTAGAAGTTAAGATGGATAGGTTTTTGGAGGGAATTAATATGAAGTTTAGTGCTCAAAAGGAGACCCAAAAGAGGCTGAAAACTAAGTTCGATCAAATAACAAAGAATCAAGCCTCCTCAATTCATAATCTGGAAGTTCAATTAAGGCAAATTGCCAAGGCTCTTCCGTCACGATTACAAGAAAATTTACCAAGTAATACGAAGGACAACCCAAGAGAATTGAAGGCAATAAATTTGAGGTCAGGGAAATCTTATACTAGTGAATTTGTTTCTACTAACAAGACTGGTAATGTACAGGAAAGCAATAGGCAGGATAAGCCTCCCATCACGAGTGCGACACTAGTCGCGAGCATGATAGGGGGGAGCAGCAACTCTCGCGAGTGAAAGACCTATCACGAGTGCACCAGTTACAATAGAATTGCCTTCTTTTGCAAGCACAACAAATGGGATTCCACAACACTTAAAGCAGGAAAATCAATATAAGCAATTCCAATCATTCCTTGATAAGTTGAAGCATGTGCATATTAATTTGAATTTTGTTGAGGTTATAACACAAATTCCTAATTATCCAAAATTTCTTAAAGAAATAATTGCTAAGAAAAGGAGTTGGGAAGATGTGTCTACCATTGAATTAACAGAGGCATGCAGTTCCATTATCACTAATAACTTGCAAACTAAGTTGAAAGATAATGGTAGTTTTATGATTCCATACATTTTAGGGGATGTTGAGTTTTCCAAATGTTTATGTGACTTAGGAGTAAGCATTAATCTCATGTCATTAACTATTTTCAAAAAGTTGGGGTTAGATTATGTTAAACCTACTTCAATCTTTTTATAATTAGCTGACCAATCGATTAAAAAACCTTATGGCATAGTTGAGGATGTGTTGGTTAAAGTTGATAAGTTTATTTTACCGGCTAATTTTGTCATTTTAAACTTTACATATGATGTGAAATGCCTATTGATATTAGGGAGACCTTTCATGAGAACTAATCGGGCATTGGTTGATATCTATGAGGGTACTTTAATTCTAAGAGTGGGGGATGATAGTGTAGAGTATCACATGGATAGGGCATTAAGATACCCTATGGATAAAAATGTATGCATGAAACTATATGTCATTGATGCTTGTGTTGCAGTAGTTTTTGATGAAGTAGGTCGAGAGGAGGTGATTATTGAGGAAGAAGTTAGTAGGGAGGAAGAGCAAGAGAGTCCAAAGCCAGAATGTTTATATCAAAATGATGCACCTTTACCACCTTCGATAGTAAGTCTTCCTATGGTAAAGTTAAAAGAACTATCGAGTCATTTGAGGTATGCATTCCTTGGTTTAAATCACACTTTACCTATTATTGTGTCTAGTAAACTCACTAATAGTCAGGAAGCTTTGTTAGTAGAGGTGGTTAGAAAGAGAATAAAGAGCATAAGTTGGCAAATTTTAGATTTAAAAGGAATTAGTCCTAACGTTGTCATGCATAGGATTAGCATGATAGATAAATGTCAACCTAAGGCGGATAGACAAAGGAGACTTAACCCAAATATGAAGGAGGTAGTTAAGAAATAAGTCATTAAGTTGCTAGATGCTGGGATTATCTATCCAATTTTGGATAGTGTATGGGTGAGTCCAATACATTGTGTACCTAAAAAGGGAGGGATGAAGGTAGTTAAGAATGAGAGTGGGGATTCAATTCCTATTAGAACCACCACGGGTTGGAGGGTTTGCATTGACTATCAGAAGTTAAATTCAGCCACTAGGAAGGATCACTTTCCTTTACCCTTTATTGATCAAATATTGGAAAGGGTAGCTGGGCACTCTCATTATTGTTTTTTGGATGGGTATTCAGGGTATTTTCAAATTTTTATATACCCTGGTGACCAAGAAAAGACTACCTTTACTTGTCCATATGGGACTTTTGCCTATAGGAGAATGCCTTTTGGGTTATGTAATGCACCAATAACTTCTCAAAGGTGCATAACCTCTATTTTTAGGGATATGATTGAGGACATCATGGAAGTTTTCATGGATGATTTTTCTGTCTATGGTGACTTATTTAAGTTGTGTTTAAATAATTTGGATAGAGTATTGGCTAGGTATGAGGAGAATAACCTAGTACTTAATTGGGAAAAATGCCACTTTATGGTTGAAGATGGTATAGTTATTGGCTATAAGATTTCAGGTAGAGGAATAAAGGTGGATAGAGCGAAGATTGAGTTAATAGAGAAATTACCTCCACCAACTACACTTAAGGGCATTAGATCATTTTTAGGTCATGCTAGTTTTTATAGAAGGTTCATTAAGGATTTTTCATTAATAGCTAAACCTTTAACTAATTTGTTGGTAAAGGAAGTGCCTTTTGAATTTTTCGATGAATGTATGCATGCTTTTAATACTTTAAAAGAAGCTCTTATAAGTGCACCCACTATTACTTCTCCTAATTGGAAACTACCTTTTGAGATTATGTGCGATGCAAGTAACTTAGCAGTAAGTTGTGTGTTGGGTCAAAGAATTGGTAAATATTTGCATGTGATTTACTATGCTAGCCATATATTATCACCACCTCAAGTGAATTACACTACCACCGAAAAGGAAATGTTGGCTGTTGTTTATGCATGTGATAAGTTTAGGTCTTATTTGTTAGGATCTAAAGTCATAATCTATACGGATCATGCGGCTTTAAGATATTTTTTTGCTAAAAAAGATGCCAAACCTAGGTTAATTCATTGGGTTCTTTTATTGCAAGAATTTGATCTTGAAATTAAAGACAAAAAAGGTTCTGAAAATTTAGTTGCCGATCACTTATCTAGATTAGAAAATGTTGAAGGACAAATTGGGGATAACAATGAAATTAATGAATCCTTTCTGGATGAATCCCTTATGTCACTAAATTATGAGCATGTGCCATGGTTTGAAAATTTTGCTAATTTTCTTGCTGCAAGGATTATACCTTATGGATTGACATGGCAATAGAAAAAGAAGTTTTTTTAGTGATGTTAAAAAATACCTGTGGGAGGAGCCTTATTTGTTTAGAATAAGTGGGGATGGTGTCATAAGATGGTGTGTGAATGAGGAAAAGACTGTGAATATTTTAAGTCATTGTCATTCATCTTTGTATTTGGGGCATAATGGTGGTACAAAAACTGCTTCTAAGGTGTTTGAGTGTGGTTCTTATTGGCCTACCCTATTTCATTGTGCTAGGACTTTTGTAGCTAAGTGTGATAAGTGTCAAAGAACAG